>JAJKFI010000055.1:916014-1033785 GCA_029204185.1 Lerista edwardsae
AATAATAATAATAATAATAATAATAATAATAATAATAATAATAATAATAATAAGCAAAGGGGATGCCCTTGCCACTCACACTGGTGGTAGTAGTACTCATTTGCAGCATCAACAGCAACTATTTCTTCTACTCTATGACTTTGTGCTTGCACAAAGGCCTGTGCAGACATGATCTGGTAACACTTCAGAAGCTGCTTCAAATTTTAGAGTTGTCTGAGTTAATACATACCAATACCAGTTTCTGATCTTCTGAGCTGCCCTATGTCCTTGTTCCCTGCCCAGGACTCCTGCTCCTCATGATTGTACAGGTGCAGCCTGGTCCTTGAGCCATTCAAGGACTTAAGCTTTTTCATATATTTACGCATTGACAGCAAAGTCCTAGGTGTGTCTCCTCAGAAGTAGGTCCAATGGTACTCAGTGAGGCTTGCTGTCAGGAAAGTAAATATAGGATTGCAGCCTGAATGATTCTGAGACATGGAGAATGTGGCCTGCTCAGTTTCTCCACAAGTCCTGCAAAAGTAATTGCACTTCAGCCAGGGGAAAAGCCAGCTTTTGTTTACAAGGAGGCCCATATGTAGCCATCTTGTCTATTGACAGGTGAGCTGCACTTTCCCCATTTTCTCCAAGGTGAAGCCTTTATCAGGACCATCGTGGGATGTGTTGAGTGTAATGTTGCCAATATGTATTTCTTTCACTGTCTGTGTCTCAAGGAAAAAGTGCAGCCGGATTGGTTGCTTTGTGTTGTAGTTGTTGCCATGGAGATACTGAGGCTATGGTGAAGCAGCCATCTTTTCTTGAAAGGAGAGGGTAACATTGTGGGGGAGAACTCAAGCTCACCTTTGTTCTCCATCAGCAGGGTCTTGGTTTACGAGCAAAAGCCAGTCTTGTAGGGTTGAGATGGAACAGTAGCCCTGGCCAGGGCAGGGAGCTAAGAGGCTCTGTGTAACTTACTGTAATGTTTTCTGACTGAAAGCATCTTTTTGAATTCCAATGAGAATCAGGACTTGGACTTTGGAGGTCATTTGGCCCTTGTTGGGGAAAGGTCTGCTGGAATGAAGATCATAGAATTGCAATGTGGAATTCTTTCTTTGCCAGCAGTTTAGGAAATACTCATGAAACGTATTGGTTCTGCAGACCAACTCTCAGGTCTAGAATGCGTGAACCAAAAAATGCATCTCTAGGCAGTTAGTGTCCTAGATCTATAACTACCAATGATTAGGGTTACCAGATTCAAACTGGAACACTGTGCCTCTGCCTTTAACCCTTGTATAGAAGAGGGAATTTTGGCAGGTAAGGTGCAACTCAACATGGAAGGGTTTAAAAAGGCGCACCTGCCAAAATTCCCTCTTCTATACAAGGGCTAAAGGCAGAGGCAGTGTCCCAGTTTGAATCTGGTAACCCTAATCATTGGTAGTTATAGATCTAGGACATCATTGGTAGTTATGATCAGCCTTGATTGATCATGGTCTTCAGTGGATAGTTTTTGGGGTGCAGGTAATGTTTTTGAGTCCACAGACATGAACAAGAAGATAAGTACTGGCATAACACACCACTTTTAATATGCAGAGTGGCTCAATACCTTTCTCTTCACTAACAGACCTATATGATCATTTTCCCAATTAATGTTCTGAATAAAGCAATGTCTCTAAATTTGAAACTTTCACTACACATACCAGTGGCGAAGATGGAAAACCTTCCTCTGTCAAGCAAGTGACTGTTATGTCAGAAAGCTTCCAGCAGCACTTGGTACGTAGCTAGCTTTAGATGATGTAGGAGTTTATTCTTTGATTTTGCTTCCTGATCTTCAGGTACTCCCTCTTTCCATGTCCCAAGTGGCCACAAAGTGTATTCATTCAGCAGAAGGAAGGACATAATTTGGCTTACCAGTGCAGGTGGTGTGAATCAGGTAGCTTTGGAATCACAGGAGAGGGTTTCCCCGTCCCTCTTTAGGTAGTGCATTTTCTACCTTGGATGGGAAAGAACTCCCCTTATCTCTTCACGTGCTTAGCAGGAATATTTACTAACCAATGCAGGGGAACTGTTTTCAGAGGCCGACAGAGGTTAATTACAATTGGTGATGTTACTATAATTAACTCCAGTTGGCTCAGCATAATTGAAGTGTTTATACACTAATCTGAATTCACTGGTGATGTTCACTTATTATCAGGCTGTTGGTCATGTTTGTATAGTTGTAAGGTGAGGAGCAGGAATTCAGGTGGCTGCTATTTGTATAGTGCACAGAGCCCATGGAGCCACAATGCTGATCAGGTGTGCCCTAGAATGAGGCAAGAATTGGTGTTTGGGAAACTCTGTGTCACACTGTGGGTGAGAATCAAGGCTAAGATAGGCTGTATTCCTCTTATCCTGTCTCAAGCCACCATTAGGAATCAAATTAGAGATACGAGGCCTCTTCTTTCTTGGAGTGTGCTTCTTCCTGTCAGTTGTCCAGGGCCAGTCTTTTGCAGTGTGATTGCCTAGGGAAAATATTTTAATTCCCTGCTTCACCATGCATCAAAACTTGCAGGTTCCACAACCCAGTGGTCTCTCATCATCACTTGGTTCTGGACGCCAGTGAAGCTTGGCTTTTCCTTACCTACCAACTACACCTTTAGCTTTCTGCTAAAGGGTCTTTGCCCCCTTATGTCAGCAGCTCTGTGGGTTCTCAATTGTGCTCGTCACCCAAATGGGTATCCCATGACTTCCAGTGCGCTGCCCTGCACAAGTATTTCCCCAGGCAGTTGTCCAGGTATACCTAACCCTAAAGCTGACTCCACAATGGAATCTTGCATCCCATGGCCCTCTCAGCCTTTGGCCAGCCACTCCCAGGGGCCCACCACCCCAGCATTTTCATGCTTTAACCCAGGCTCCCCAAGCACGAGTCTTTTCATTTTGTTGCACATTATTTGAAAGCCTGTCACTGTTAGTCTCTGTTGATTGCCTTCTGGTTTTGAAGCCTGTTGGGAGGGAAGCTTCCAGCAGTCAGGATGCTTAGAACTGGTCCTTTTGAAAAACCCGACTCCACAAGCTTCACAAGCTTAAGATCAGGAGGTAAACATTGCAGGATTAGCAGCTGATCAGAGCAATACCCGCATGGAAATCGGACACCAGAAGAGGTTTTTTGGTGAAAAGTACAAGTGGTCAAATAGTGATTCAAAAGACAGAAAGGAACTCCACCCAGGGCCTTGGTAGAATTCCTGCAGCTGACTCTGTGGTGGCAGAGGTCTTCTATCTACTGTTATGTACTAACCTCACTGATGCTTTTGAGCCACTATCGTGCAACACAGCATTTTCACAGTCCTAATTTATATTTATTAAGAAAAAATTATTTTAATTTCCTAGCATGTCACCAAAGTGTAAAGATGGGGGGTTAATTCGTAATTAATTAATTAGTAATTAAATTAGTAATTGGATGGTTAATTGCAATTATTATTGCAAATATGTGTATAAATAGCCTTTCAACCAAAAAAGTTCACAAATTGGTTTATGTAAGTAAGTAAGTAAGTAAGTAAGTAAGTAAATAAATAAATAAATAAATAAATAAATATAAATTGTTGCCTGTCCCAGAAGGGGTCACAATTACAAAATGAACCAGGAGAAATGCTAGGAAACTGCCAATGGGGGAAAAAAAATGCTGTGCTGGCATGAAAAGAGATAGTTGCTCTTCCTGTTCTAAATATAAGATGATGCCACTTAAAAGGTGCTCTTCTTCTCAGTTTACAGGGTATATAAGAATGTAGGGACAGGATTTATCCTTCGATGTGAATGATCCAGGGTGCAATCCTAGCCTGGAGTTAGGCAGGCACAGTTAGGCCAGCAAAGTTTGGCCAGCACAAAGGACACTGTAAAGTATGTTTGGACCACTCTTGGAGTCAAGGAGGATGGCGCATGTCTGTGTACTGGCATCTCTGATTCCGAGAGTGGTCCATACATGCCTTACGGTGGCCCTTGTGCCAGCCAAACTTTGCTGGCCTAACTGACGGCCTAACTCCAGATTAGGATTGTGCCCCCAGGCTTTGTATCTCAATTCTCTCTTATGGGATACCCCAAAGGTAACTCTCACCCTAGTGAGTCCCTGCTATTCTGGTATCGGAGCCTGGAAAAGGCAAAAGCACCTGTGGAGAGGTAAGTCACTGGCTGGGGGAATGCTCTATACCCCTCACCCACATGCCACTCTTGCAGTTAAAACGAGACCCAGGGCAAAATCCTAACTTGGAGTTAGGCCAGCATAATTAGGCCAGACAAGTTTGGCTGACACAAGGGCCACCATAAAGCATGTTTGGACCACTGTCTGAGTCAGGGAGGATGGCGCTCGTCTATATGCTAGTCCCTCTGACTCCGAGAGTGGTCCAAACATACTTTACGGTGTCCCTTGTAGCAGCCAAACTTGGCTGGTCTAACTATGCCGGCCTAACTCCAAGTTAGGATTGTGCCCCCATTCAGATCCTGATTTCTGCTTGCTTGCAGCAAATCCAGGTTTAAACACACAGATCTGCCACTGTCATGTCTGGTTTCCCCTCAGTCCCCTTCTCTCTCGTATTTTTGTTTGCAGGATTTAGAATATTATTGCAGAGTTGCATTTATGTTCAGTTCTTCAGGCTCTTCCCTGGCAGTGGAATGTGCCTTGTTAGGGCCCATAAAATTCATTCCATGGCTGGTATTAAGGAGTTGCCAGGAGGGAGTTGCCAGCCTGCAGAATTTTGAAGCTTCTTGCTTGACATGCTCCCCCACCCCTCACCTTCATTGGGTTCAATGGCAAGACTCTTTCCCTCCCTTAGCTTCCCTTGTCAGAGATTTCTGCTTTTGGCCATCTCTTCCCTTTTAGAAAGGTTGGCTCCAAGACCTCTTTCTAAAAAGAAAGCATTCCTCTCGCCAATAAGAGGAATATAGCCAGCGGTGTTATGCTGCCGGAATGCTGGGCGGGACAGCCAGGTGATCGACAGCCCGCCCGTCGCGTTTCACAGCGTTACGCCGTTTGCGTAACGTACGCAAGCGGCGTAATTGGTTACGCAAGCGGCGTAATGCTCCGGAACGCGACAGGCGGGCTGTCGATCACCCGGATGTCCTGCCCAGCGTTCCGGCAGCATAACACCGCTGACTATAGCCCATTGGAATCCCTGGTTAAAACCCATTTTCTACCAATGATGCACTGGAGATTGCATTTCTACCAATGTTGCTCTAATACATCATGGGTGGAAAATTTAAGGGTGTCACATAATGATCAGTTGAGTAATGAATCTGCGTTAGGGCTTGAAAGCTTGCTTGGTTGCTGACTATAAGGAACCAATTTGGTAGCAGTCCCAATTTCATCTCCCGCTTCATCCCAGTTCTGCTGCTGCACTAGTCTCTAGTCCAGGGCGGCTCTGAGAGTTGCCATTATGCACTCAGTTCTATTTTGCTGCACGTGCCGTTCAATCTGAAATATAATTGAAGAGCCTGTAATTGATGCTAGGTGGGGGCTGAGCTAATTTCCCCACGGAATTCCTCAACGTGGTAGTGCCAGAGATACTTACCAATCACAGCCCCTGGCAGCTACTCAACCACTGGATTCCTGCCATTGCTCAGATTAAGGCAGTTAATTATTGACAGCGTTTGACTGAACAGTGCAGGCTGCTCCGAAGAAAAGGCAGAGGAGGAGGATGGCAGGGGTGGGGGCAGTGAGAAGCCCCCCAGCAAGGTCTGAGCAACATCCAGGGGTTCTTTCACCCTGTGGGGGGTGGGGAAGATAACAACCTTGATTATCCTTACCTGGGCATTGCTTCTTCCTGTATCTGTCAGGCAACTGGTGGGCATCTTACTCGATTAGCTCTATCCACTGTCGTTGGCCCCACATAATGGGGTCAAATGGACTTAACAGGTAGGAAATGGGAAACCCCCAGTGGTCGGGTTACCAGATCCAAACTGGGACAGAGTGCCTGTACCTTTAACCATTGTATAGAAGAGGGAATTTGGGCAGGTGCAGATCATCTTGGAAGGGTTTCAAAAGCTGCACCTGCCAAAATTCCCTCTTCTTTACAATGGTTAAAGGTATAGGCACTCTGTCCCAGTTTGGATCTGGTAACCCTACCCAGTGGTGAACTGAAGCTGAGAGCTTCTAATTGATGCTAGGTGGGGGCTAGCACCTCTGCATGTATATATCAAAACGGCTTTGCATTCATTATTGTTTAACAGAATACAGAGGAATCTAACTCCTGCAGTTCAGAACTGCAGCAGTTCACAGATCCTCCCACAAATGCTTTAAGATGTCTTTACTCCCGTTGCCTCCATTGTTGGAGGAGCAGTTGTCATAATTAAACTGCATTTGGTTTCTTTTATACAACTTCCATCAATATACATGGAGCATTGCAGGGTTATGTAAGGGAAGAGACAAGTCTGTGCCCCGTGGCGCTCAACTGCTGAAAGAGGAGAGGGAAAGTGCTTGGGCTGAAGATCAAATGCTGTGTGACTGATGTGTTTACTGTTCGAGCTTGAGAGGCCTTCCAGGCAGGAGCATCGTGTGGTCCTGGCACCTCCATCGTCTGACATTAATGCAGGGGTTATAGTGAGGTGTGTGGGGGGTGGGTGGAAGGGTTGTTAGCATAACATTTCTACTTTGGTTGCACAGCATCCAAGTGCTTGCACCCTGCACCAGTGTCTCAGCAAAACACAAGGCCTGGTGGTCGTCTCTCTCTCTCTGTGTGTGTGTGTGTGTGTGTGTGTGTGTGTGTGTGTGTGTGTGCGTGCGTGCGTGTGTGTGTGTGTGTGTGAGAGAGGGGTGTTGCATTGTTCCGATATGTGAGGAATGCTGTTGCCTAGTAGCATGGCAGTTCAGGGCAGTCTCACAAAGCCCTTGCAGTTTCTGGTGGCAGTTGCCGGGTGGCCCCAGCCCTGTGGCTAGCAGAATGACCTGAATTTCCTCCTCTGCTTCCTGAGCAGGCAGCTCCCTTGTTTTCACTTCTCACTTTTCCCGTGCTTGAGCCAAAATACTGGACAGAAACAAGGATTGTATCATCCTTCCTGCCTGTGTCCTGCTCTGGATTATTTGTTCCCTTTTTTTTTCTTCCTCCCTGGTGTTTCTCTTTGCACTGGCTTTGGCCATGACTTCTGGCGGTTCTGGAAATATAGACTCGCTTCTTTCTACGGTAGCACCGTAGATTCCCCTCTGTTTAAAGTAAGTGTATTGCGGTAATAGGAATTTCATCCTTTGTTGAAATACCTGGAACAGAGAGTGACGAAGTGTTAGTGGGGAATTATAAAACCGTATCCATAATAGAAAATAACCAGAAACGTTTTTTACTGCGTATTATTTTAGGGTTTTTGTCTATGCAGGCAGAGCTAGCTATGGTCATCCTAGCGCTTTTTAAATTCATATGCATTTCTGTTTCTGTCCATTTGTATTCATATAATTATCCTGCCTGATTGGCCTCCTGCTGGGTTATCAACAAAAAGCAGCAGATTCATCAGACTAAATTAAAAATCCCAACTAGTTTTTGCAGCAAATAAAAATGCACCTATTAATTGCAGTAGCGCATCTAGAGCAGGGGTGTCAAACATAAGGCCTGTGATCTGCATATGGCCGATGGAAACTCTTTGTCTGGACCGAGTGATAATTGGGCTGTCCCAGCAGCGCCATCAGCTGCTGAGCTGCAAAGTGACATAAATATGTAGGCCACCCTTTCAGGAGCACCACTTCTGTCAAGGCACTGGAAGCCTCTGCCCTCCTGCTGCTCTCCCCACGCCTCCACACTGCTTGGCGCTTATCTTCACCGGCAGCCAGGGCTGCAGCATCAATATCAATGGGGTGGCACAAGCCTCTCCACTGGAAGGCTTTAGATTTGTGACATCCACCACAAGGACAGCGATTGCAGCACTGGTGGCAGGGCAGCCGTGGATCAGGCTGCCCATGTCTAAGCATCACTTTTCCAAGGGCTAGCAAAGAGACAGCATGTCACTCATATTACATTACGGGCACAATCCTAACCAACTTTCCAGCACCGGGGTAAGGGCAATGCAACCCTGAGGTCAGGGAACAAACGTGCCCTTACCTGGAAGAGGCCTCCATGACTGCCTCCCCAACCTGCAGGATGCAGCACATGCCCCATTGGCACAGCTGTGTCAGTGCTGGAAAGTTGGTCAGGATTGTTCCCTCACCCTACTAAATTTACCTGCGAGTACCTGTTAAACACAATAGCCTCCTGAGTAAATATCCATAGGCTAGAACTCTCGTATACCTTTTACATTAATCTGTACATTTTGTATCCCATTTTTCAATGTTTATACGATTGTTTGAAACTTCTGCAAGCCATTTCAAGAGTTCAGGATTAAATGAAGTAGGTATTTAAATGAAGTATAAGAAGTTTCAAAGTAGAAAGAAGTGGTGGGAGAAGAAAACGTGTGAAGAAATTTAAAGTTAGGTTTTTGTTGTTAACAACCTTAGTGGGGGGCACGACTATCAGAATGTCATAATAGTCTCCAGCATTTCAAAATCTACTGCTATACCACAGGCTGGGAAAGACCTACTGTGTGTGCTCTCATCTTGGATTATCCATACCAAAGTTCAGGGTTGTTGTTTTTTCTATTATGGCACCCAGTCTTTGGTATCCTCCTGCCCAAGGCTGGTTATCCAGCCATTCACCCAATGTCCTCCTGGTTTTTAGAAAACTTGTAAAACCCTTCTTCCTCAGGAAGGCTTTAGATCAGGGTGTCAGACCCATTTCATACAATGAGCCAAAGAGCAATCATGGCACATGCAGAGGGCCAGAAGTGATGTCATTAAGCAGGAAGTGACATCATTAAGCAGATGATGACCAGAAATAAGTACTTATTTCTCACTTAGTAACTCATTAGCTGCAAATGACAGAGGAGAAGATGTGCAAATATCAGCAGTATCGTTCTGGCAATATATCAAGATTTATATAGCAATATAGTGGTGGGGGCAGCCAGGAAGTAAATGGGAGATAAGTAAAAATATTTTTACTCACCTTCGCCTAAGCCTATGAGGATACCCTTAGGAGGATACCCACAGTTAGGTCGGCAAAGTTTGGCTGGCACAAAGGACACCATAAAGTATGTCTGAACCACTCTCGGAGTCAGAGAGGCCAGCGAACAGATGTGCATCCTCCTCCCTGACTCCCGAGAGTGGTCCAAACGTGCTTTACGGTGTCGCTTGTGCCAGTCAAACTTTGCTAGCCTAACTGTGCCAGCCTAACTCCAGGCTAGGATTGCGCTCTTAATGTCCTACAATGTTTGACATGGTGTCATTATCCTCTGTGCTTGCCTGTCTCCCCTCCCCCCACATGCCAGCAGCCAATGATGAAATGCACAGCATGATGTCGTAGTGCATATTATGTTGTGCAGCAATTTCTAGGCGGCTGTGAATGGGCGCTTCATGCCTCTTGAAGGTCTCCTATCCTAAGAATCTAAAGAATTGGAATCTGACCAGGCATGAAATGTCTCTGATTATCTGAACATACCTTTGTGCTATTCTCCTCTTCCTCATTACCTTTGTAAAATTCCTAGTTTTTATCATATGCTCAAGAATTTACTTGCAATGTTGTTACACATTTCGGTTACATGCAAAGGTCCCCATTTGCAGTTTTTTTTTAATCACTTAATGGGCAGGGTGGAGAAAATCTGACTGAAGGGGTGCTTGATTGAACCTTGGACATCATCTTGCTTGCTTTATATTTCTGAACAGTTGTGTAATTGCAGAATTGCATGGTTTATGCATAGAATTTTTCCATCCCCCATGTATCCCCAAGTCACTGGCATTGCAATTTGCTGCTGATGGGATTGATGGGGATTGCAGACAGGTGGGAGCTGTCACATGTGGAAGGTAAAAATGCACCCATTCCATGCCCATTAAACTTCCATACTTGGAAATTGAGCAGTGATGGACTGGAAGGAAAATCCTAAAGGGAACAGCTATATAATATTCTGAGTCCTGTGTGTTGCATGAACAATACTCATCCATGCAGAGGAGGAGGTTAACCCTTTCATTTCTTCATTATCGCAGAAAATTTGTGCTCATTTGTTCCACAAAAGAGGTCGTTAATGGCAAAGAAAGGAGTTTTCTTATATCCCTAAAACACTTTAAGACAGGAAAGTGGATTGAGATCACCCTTCTCTGCAAAAGATGGTACAGGCAGGAGCAAAGCAGGATACATTAATACAACAGTAGATGAAATATGAATGTAACCCCCAGCTTTGGTTTGAATGCCTTGCGGATTTAACCAGCATCTCTGAGGGAAAACTCTGTGTTCATGTGACTAATCTCAGTTTTAAAGATTAAAAAAAAGGCATGTGTAATCTATTTGATTTAGCTCATACTTTATTGCAATTAAATCCTGTCTCTCTTCCAGCATATGTAGGATTTCTATGCAGTCTCTCTTCCAGTTAGTGACCAAACCCAGACCTGCTTAGCAATGGCAAGGTTGTTCCATCATGGTCCTTCGAACTCCCTTCAGATTCCTTGGAATACAATATCAGGAAATAAAATCATGAAAATAATAATAGGGCAGTGACTAGGAAGGGCAAAGGCTGCACACTCTGTATACAGCATTGTGTGTACTAGGAGTTGGTGCTGCACCATCTGCAGTTGCAGAAGGGATTCTGGGGTTGTGAAGTATTCTGTCTCCAATGGTCAGGCTCTGATCTCCTCTTTCAATCCCTGATGAACCTAGAGTAGCATGGTCAAGCCCATGGAGCCGGTGTAAGCTGTACGGAAGGAGCAGCCAGTCGGTTTTAGCAGCAGTGAGTGCCAGACTTGTCCTGCCATGATGTGAGACAGACATTTGTTTCCCTGCAGCAGGGCTAAAGCCACCCCTTCAACGGGGTGGCCTGCACACTGTTCCCTTCTCTGTGCCATTGTATGCAGCCATTCACTTTGCCTCTCTTCTCTATCCACAGATGGGATCCACAGTGTGGCTGCCCAGTGCACGCTCCAGGTGACCATCATCACAGACGAGATGCTGACCAACAGTATCACGCTGCGTCTGGAGAACATGTCCCAGGAACGCTTCCTGTCCCCACTCCTGTCCCTCTTCCTCGAAGGAGTGGCAACTGTGCTTTCTGCTCCCCGGGACCACGTGGTCCTTTTCAACATCCAGAATGACACAGATGTGCAGGCAGCCCGGATTCTCAATGTCAGCCTGTCCGTTTTGTTGCCCGTTGGAGCCCATGGGGGGCGCTATATTCCTTCCGAGGACCTGCAGGAGCAGCTCTACCTCAACCGCACCCTCCTGGCTGCCATCTCAGAGCAGCGGGTGCTGCCCTTTGACGACAACATTTGCCTGCGGGAGCCCTGTGAGAATTATATGCGCTGCGTCTCAGTGCTGAAGTTTGACAGCTCAGCACCCTTCATTGCCTCTGACACCATCCTTTTCCGACCCATCCACCCTGTCAATGGTCTACGCTGCCGCTGCCCACTTGGCTTCACTGGTGACTATTGTGAGACCGAGATTGACCTCTGCTATTCCAACCCCTGTGGCAACAATGGGCACTGCCAAAGCCGTGAAGGAGGTTATACCTGCGAATGCCAAGAGGGCTACACTGGTGAGTGCCGGTTAGCGGAGCAGGTCATCGGAGAAAGTTGAATGAGTCCCACTAACCTAATGAGTCCCACTGATAAAATCTAGCCCCTTCACAGTGGCATCGCTGGGGGGGGGCAATTACAGGCTGCAGCACGTGATGCACTCAAGGGTGGCAGTGACACCACCACTGGCCAAAATTGTGAAAATCTTGGTGTTTTTGAATAATACCATCATGTTATATATCATTTGATGGGTAATTTTATGCAGAATGCAATGAAACAAAGCACATCAAAATATGTGTGTTCTAGCCTATGTTATAGCCAAGTAACCAGAAAAGGAAAACACAACTGCCTTACGTAACAAAAATTGAGTTTCCTTAACTCAGAACTGACTAATGAGACTGATGGTTCAGTAAGCCAGTGAGGTGTTGCTGTGACACAGTAGGGAACCAATAAGGTGTTAGTATGAGTAGGTCTCATTTATGTTGGTTACTGATTTGTTGCATGACCTGTACTGTTATATATTAAAATAAATAAAGTTAAGTGGTTAAGCATTAATAAAATAAAGTTAAAATAAAATTAAAGTTAAAATAAAGTTAATTAATCCCCAACCCTAGTGATGCCACAGCATTTTGGTTTTGCACGTTTTGTGCTATTGCAATTTTTCTGTATGGTGTGTTATTGGAGAAGCTCTATCATGGGAGTGATGCAATGAAATCTTGCCCCAGATGCTGCAAACCCTAGTGATGTTTCTGCCTCTTTGTTCACCTGTCTGGAAATGCTAACTCCTTTATTTGACTCTTTGGCCTGGACCAATCGGGAAATTCTGTCTGGCTTTGATGCCATTAGCCTTTCTAGAGTGGTTTTCAGTGTACAAGATGCTTAACAATTCTTATCAGATTTATGCTCATACAGCTCAGCGAGACAGGCTTAAAGATAGAACATTTCCAAGTGGTAGTTTGAACCGGTGTCTTCCACATACAGCATGAACAATTTATCTCGTGCACCATGCTGCTCAGTATCTTATTCACCACCTGGCTTCTGTTTTCCCCCTCTGCTATTCTACCTTTTACCAAGGTAACCCAAATTCTGCTTTTCTAAGAAAAACTGAATTTTACAAATTGTATAAATCAAGCAAACCGGATATGGCTGAGGGCCCAATCCTGAGGGCCTTAGAACAGGCGGTATGAGCGTACTGCCTGCACTAGGGTCACAAATGGTGCCGTAAGGAATCTCCAGCGCCAGCGGTAAGCTGTCAGAGGTGGATCTACAGGGAGGGCAAAGCTCTAAGTGTTGCAAGAAGCCTTACCCTGTCATGTAAGTCCCTCCTCTCCCTTGCTGCTGTAGCCAGTAAGCAACGCCAAGATGTTGCTGTTCCCTGTGAGGATTGGCTACAACGGTGCAGGAGAGGAGTGATTTCCACTGCAAAGTAAGGCTTCTTGCAAAACGTAGAGCTTTGCCCTCCCTTAGATCTGCCTCTGTAAGCCATTACCACCAGTGCTGGGTGACTGACGGGCCAACGCTGGCCCCGTGCTGCCCAGAGGCAGCACTGCAAGCCAGCAAGTGGTGAGTCCTCTGGTTGCCGGTGTTGTGTCCTAGTCGTGTGGGGCAGAATCGTCCTCCAGTTGCCAGCGTGTGTGTCCTAGTCGGGTTCCTGGGCGGGGGAAGGGGCAGAGCTATGCTTTCTCTCTCTTGCTAAATAGCAGGTGCAGAGGTGAGCAAACCACTTGCCCTTGCGCCCATACTTCAGGGAAGAGGACAAATGTCCCCGTCTCCTGCAGAGCCTCCTTTAGCAGTCCGGCTGCTGAAGAATGCAGTGGTAGCCACCAGCTACTGCTGCTCACTCAGGTGGCTGGGCATCTCAGGACTGGGCTGTGAATCTCTTCCCTGCGGTTTCTGCTTCTGGATGTGCCCCCCCCCCACATCTTCTGGCTTCAGATATTTCATCCTGTATTGACACTTGCTTCCAAACCTGTCTTCACAGCCTTAATGTCAAAGCTGAGCTTCTTGGCATGCTGAATTCTGCTTCCAGTGCCAAATCTTGTGCTTCTGTGGAATCACAGCTCTGCCCTTGCCTTTCTCGCATTCTCTCTCTTGCTCTTTTCTTATTCTTGCTCTTTTCTCCTGTTCTTCTAATGTCAGAATGGTGTGGGAAATGATGCCCAGATCACAATTATCTGATGCTCTGTTATAGTAGAAACCCATTTTGGGAGGGGACAGCAAGTTTCATGCGGTGCTTCTCTATGTAGCTCTTAGGAAGCTCTTAGGAAGATGACTTCTCCTTGGTGCTCTTTGGAGCTATAATTCTAGCTTGGAAGGAGCCCTTCTCCACTGGGGCTAGCCACGTTTAACATAGTGGAGCCTGGTTTGGCCCTGCTGTGATGCCATTATTTGCATTCTTGCTGCTCTGCTGTATTGGTGACACAACAGATGCAATGGCCAGGATATGAATGGCCCCTTGTTTGTGCCCCAGTTCAGCCAGATTTCTCTTCACAAAGAGCTGGACAATGGCAGGCAGGCTACAGATGCACTGATAGCTTTCCCAGTAAGGACAATAAGCTGTTTGCCTCTCCTGACCTCTCACTTACTGCAAAAAGATAAAAGAAATAGGAAGCTAGTCTTATGTGGGTGTGCCTGTGCCTCTCTTTCACTAGGCCTCCTCAGAAATTGCATCTCTCATTGCATATCATTGTAGCAGAATCTGCGGTGAAACCACCCATTCCACAGTGAGTCTGCCTGCTTCAGAACCAGGGATGGTCTATTCTCCCTGACTTCCTGATTGGGGATGGGGTTGGCTGGTGTAGCCAGGAGGATTTTTCTGACATTACTTTTTAATGATAGGGTTTTTAACCCATGAGTGGTAGATCAGTATAACTTGGTAGATCAGTGTCAGGAAAAACCAACCAATCCTAGGCCTTTTCTGGAAAAGCTATACACATTCAGCCTGACCTAGATATCTATCAAACTATGCTGAAGTTAACATACGTCTACTGATACAGTAGATGGATACAGATCCATAAGATCTGAGTTTGAAAAATCAAGTTGGAAGTGAATCTGCTGTTCTTGGTGGATTTATTGAGCCTGGCCCCCAGCCAGAGATTTTCAAGCTGGGTTTCAGCTGTGGCTACAGATCATCCACAGAGGTGGCAGGTGTGACCCTTAGAAGACAGTGGAGCAAATCCTGGCATTGAGGCTGCCTCAGATGTCACATGTAGCTGTTGCAGCTGCATTTGATAAAATCTCTATCCAGCCATCTACAACTTATGGGTGCTCCGTTTTCCCATATTGCAAAAAAGAGTGAGCCTGCTTCCCTTATACCCTAAAACTGAAGTCTTCTCCAGGTAGGTTTGGGACCTCAGGCAATACTGCCATCACCGTTTTGTTTTGAGGCTGAGGTCTGCAGTCCCATGGCTTTCTGCCTTGGCTTGCTTCCTCTTTATCTTCTGCTTTTCAAAACTTCAAACGTATCATCCACTCTGCCCCTCATCCCTTTCCTATAGTCCTGGCAAGAATGACGGGTCAGAAGTACATTGGTTTGTTGCCACTAAGGGTGCAATCCAAACCTGGAGTTAGGCCAGCACAGTAAGGCCAGCAAAGTTTGGCCGGCACAAGGGACACCATAAAGCATGTTTGGACCACTCTCAGAGTCAGCGAGGCCAGTGAATAGAGACATGCGCCATCACCCCTGACTCCGGGAGTGGCCCAAACACGCTTTACGGCGGCCCTTGTGCCAGCCAAACATTGCTGGCCTAACCCCAGGTTAGGATTGCGCCTAAGTGAGAAGAGGAAAAGAAAAAGGGAGAGGAAGCCTGGCTTTCCTCCTGCCCACTGGGTCCTTGAAGATGGGTCTCGTGTTGCAGGTTGGGATTTGAGGTGGATCCCAGTTCCTGACAAGTGGAAGGCAATTAAAGCCAGAAAAAGGGTAAATCCCTCTACATAGTATGTTGTTCCCCATACTAAAGAAGCCAAAGACATCTGAGGCAGGGAGATGTTTCTCCTTTCTACCAATTGTGATCCAGAAAAAGATCCCTGATCCTTTAGCTATTCATCCCCTTCCCAAAAAAAGGATCTCTGTAGAATGTTTGTCATGTTCTGCTAGTCAAGTGAATAATTGGGGTACGACACATTTCACAGACACAGCTATAGCCTATTTTCCAAGTATCACTGTGGGGTGACTTGGATGGGATTGGTGCCATACCCAGGTGTCCATATTGCAATTGCAGGGAGAAAAGCTTTAAAATTTCTATAGTTGCCCTTTCCATGCTAGGCAAGTGCAGCAGAAAGAGGAATAAAATTTCTGCCGTGGGATTGACCAGGCCTCTCTACTCAAAAGCTCCCACTTTGAGTAAAACCCACTTGGCAGTAATCGCCTCCACCATGTCTATCCAGAAATCCCATGTCGTCCTTCCCTGCTCTAATAATCTAGACTGAAATCTTCTCTCCTCTGCCCACACCCCCGCATCATCTGGCCCACCCACTCAGTCACTTGCTTTCCTTGGGCACTGTACAGCCGTCTCATCGGATTCTCCATGTAGCCACCGTGGAGTTGGCATAATCGTCCTGGGATTATCAGACCTTGAGGACTACAGCTTTTCAGGTTCTTTCATAAGGCCTCGGAATTCCAAGCAGTAGTTTTGCCTTGGATGAGATTTTGGACCGAATCATTTGCTCAGCAGGTCTTGGCACTGATAGGTCTACTGACAATGCTGTTTTATGTATTGAGAAGTAAATCTCATTCTGTTCCGTGGGGCTAACTTTCAGGTTAGTGCGTATAGGATTGCAGCCTGATATTATCATTGCGTCACTCAGGCTGTACTTGGTATCAGTAAAGGGTTACTATCTGCTCCTCCTTCCTATTTTGGACTACAAAAGAAGATATTCCATTCTGACAGATCTGAAGGTAGGATGGGAAAGGAGTCTGAACTTCCGTTTTGACTGGTCCAGGGTATACTGCAAAGTCCTAAAGCAGTATTTCTCCAACTGTGGGTTGGGACCCACTTGGTGGGTCATCACCTGACGTCAGGTGGGTCCTGGAAAGCTGGGAGCTGCCATCTTGGAAGCTGCAGACCTTATTCTTGCTATATTCCTTTTATGAGAGTTAACAGTTTGAATTTTCAAGAGAGGGTTGTTTTTTTTTTACAATTTCACTTTTTGGTTCACTGCTTTTACATAATATTTTATCCTAATCTTGCTTTCTGTCAGGGATATTTCATGGTTGTGCAGTTGCTGCAGTCCAAGAATGCCAGTTTGCATTCCAGGAGTGTCATTTGACTACATCACAGTGATGGCATTTCTTTCTGATGATGTCATTTCTGGCGGGTCCCTAAATGAGTAACATTCTAAAGGTGGGTCCTGGTGCTAAAAAGTTTGAGAATCACTGTCTTAGAGACATATTTTTCAATTATTTGGCCATTTTATGTTGAAGAGCAGAACATGATTTTGGAAGAGAACATGCCACCCTTGGCTGTTCTAGTAGTTTTCTGCTTTTTGTTTTTTTCCATTGACTACTGCTTTAGGGCCATTTTAGTTCGTTTTGTTTTCTATTTCCTAGAAATATGATCCTAGTCATTTTGAAATTACGTAATGTATGTGATGACATAACACTATGTAGCCCAGGGGCGATCATGGGGGGTCACCGCCGAGGGCATATTGCCAGAGGTATGCTCCCCGCAGGTGCCACCCCCTGGCTTTGGCATGGCTACTGGTCCAAGAAGTGGCCATGCAGGGCTAGTTTTAGCCCTGCTCTGCTGCTTCCCAGAGCGACACTTCTAATAAGCGCCATCCACCCTTGGAGGGGTGGCTCTTCTGACAGTGGGAGGAACTTTTAAGCTGTTCCAAGGCCAATCCAGGAAGCAGCTGTGTGGCCACTTCCCAAAGTGGCTTTGTGGGGCAGCCAGCATTGCTGCCCCTCCAGGTCAGTACCCAGGGCATTTGCACCCCTTGTCCCCTCAGGTCCACCACTGATGTATCCTGTGTCATGAAGTCAATTCAGAGTGAGTGCAAAGCTTCCTGGACCAGCATCGGTCCTCACTTTGAATGGGCAAACGTTTGCACTTCTTTTTGCCACGTAGCTCAAAAAATCTCTGCAGGGTAAATGCATGGTTTTTGTAAATGCTGAAACTTTTCATGAACAGTGTCCCTGCATTTTAGTTGATTATAAATTCTTAGTGTCTTGGCAATAACAAACAATAACAAATAACAAACCATTAACATGCTGTTTGTTTCTGGAAGAGCACTAAAAGGTGAGCTGAAAGGGGAATTGTTTTCATGAAACTTTTCAGTGAAAGTGATTGTTAAGTTGTGCTGTATTGGAAATAAAAATTAGGTTTAGTTTTGAAACCGGCACACAGTTGATCTGCACCATATATGTAATACAATGTAGTATTCTCTGTTCTGCCAGGTTATCCTACAGTAAAAAGAAAAGTTAAAGGTTTCCCCACAACCGAATGGTCTAGTCATGACAGACTGTAGGGGGTGGTGCTCATCTCCGTTTCTAAGCCGAAGAGCCAGCATTTGTCCTATACTAGGACAAACTTCCATGGTCATGTGGCTGGCATGACTATATGCCAAGGTGTACTGAACGCAGTTACCTTCCCACCAAAGTTGTACCTATTTCTCTACTCACATTTTTAGGTGCTTTCGAACTACTAGGTTGGCAGGAGCTGGGACAAGCAATGGGAGCTCACTCTGTTGTATGGTCTCGAACTGCCAACCTTCCCGTCAACAAGCTCAGCTATTTAACCTGCAGCACCACCATGTCCCTTTATCCTACAGTACCTGTAGCGTAATCTCCTGTTTTTAGAAGTATAATCTGTGCCATGACTTTTCCTTGTTAGAATGATAGGATTTGCTTGTGTACACACTGCCTTAAGGCTCGTTCGCAAAATCTGTTAACGTTGGAACAACCACCCAAAGACTTCCTTGAACCTCTGATCCAAGTCAGAGGCTGAAGGGAGGTGAAAGGAAATCAAGGATCTCTGGCATAATTAGAGGTTTCTCTTTCTCCCTAAGTGAGTGATTGTGTAACAGCAGGGCTGTTGTGTCTATTCCAATGCAGTGGTTTACAAGGGACCCTCTCCACACCAGCTTGTCTGCCAAAGAATCCCACTACGTCTGCTACAAAACTCCTTTGCACTGTTGAGGATTCCGTTGCATGTTATATGTGCACAAAAGATTCACATGGGACACAAGTCAGGCATGCTAGATTACCCTGCTGCCCTGAATGTACAACCCAGCTCCTCCTCAGCCCTACGGAAGAGCCGTAGTGTGGCCAACTGTCTTTCAACAAAGTTTATCTTACTGATTTCTCACTGAGACACCCCAGGGTTCTGTGTGAAAATCTCTGCTCTGATACACGTAGGAATGCAGTTTCAGAGAGAGTTTCAGAGAGATGCTACGCACATCTTGCTTTACCAACCTGTAAAGCAAGATGTGCGTAGCAGGAATATCCTGGACTTCTTGTTTTGGGGGATAAAGTGTATTACTTTGGAATTAGCAGCCTTGAGATAATTTCTGTATCTCAGTTATGCAAACAAGCTTTAGTTTCATTATTGTTATTATACCAGTATTTATATACCAGTATTAATATACTGCCTTCCTTGTCAAGGCAGAAGTTGAGTTTCTATCAGGCGCAAGGATGAAAGACTTCAGCTCCTTTGTTCTCAGCACAGCCAAGTGTACCTGCCCCCAGCCATGATACGCAGGTCAAAATCTTTAAAATGTTGCTTTGTGCACTTATACCTGGTGAAAAACCTGCGTAGGTCAAATGTGTGCATTCCTTTTTCAGCAACTAGAGTTGATCCAATCAAAGATACCCTCTGGATCACTTCTTTGTCTGCTGTTCTTTGAGGCTCACACAGCAGCAACCCTCTGGCTGAAAGCAGACATGGCATGTGGTTGTGTGTGATTTTTCTCTCATTTCGTTTCAAAACCAAAATCAACTGGAGAAGACTGTAAGTTTAAAGCAGAGGGATCTCTCTCTCTCTCTCTCTCTCTCTCTCTCTCTCTCTCTCTCTCTCTGTGTGTGTGTGTGTGTGTGTGTGTGTGTGTGTGTTTACTTAACACCTTCCCCTCTGGCAATTTTTCTGTTCTTAATTGCCGTTCCCCCCTCCCCCCGCCACTGCTTTTGTCCTCACAAGGGGAAAGTTATAGATGTCTGTCTTTTTCTCACGTTGGGGGATCAGCTGGCGTGCTGATATGTGAATTATTAGTCATACCAAATTGGTCACATGTGGTGTTACTGGTGACTTGGGGACTACAGTTGAGTTCTAGCTAACATTTGCTATATTTATTTCCTCACGTTTTTATACCACTCTTCCTCCAAGGAGCTCAGGGTGGTGTACATAGTTTCTCCCCTCCTTTTATCCTCAAAACAACCCTGTGAGGTAGGTGAGAGATAGTGACTGGCCCAAGATCACCCAGGAAGCTTTATGGCTGAGCAGGGATTTGAACCTGGATCCTCCAGGTGTACGTCCCAACTCCCAAACTTCACCATCCGGATAATATTGATGATAATTATACTCCACTTAGAGCACACTCCTATGCATGTCTGCTCAGAAGCCCTCCTGTGTTCAGTAGAACATAGTCCCAGGTAAGTATGTATACAGTTGCAGCCTTAATATCATTCTACCTAATACAAACTGGAACTTGTGTTTCGTCCCACAGTGTCCTAGTAACACTCAGCGGCTATACTGAATACTAAGAATCACAATCCAGGAATGGTTACAGAGTGTTCACTACACTGAAAATGCACAAGGGTTGAGAGAATCCAGCAATATTATTTTTGGTGCTGATCAGATTATCAGGATTCTCAGCCCTGTTCTCTGAAATATCCCTTGTCCCCCAGGAATGCTCCTTCTGGCATTCAAGGTGAGGCTCTGTGCCCACAGTCAGATGGGATTTCCATAGAGAGGATAGTAAAGTCCCTAGGGAAAAAGCCCTTCATGGTCTCTGGGTAGGGCACATCCCTCTGTGCACATTTCCAATTGGGGAGAGATGCTACTGTGCCCCATTAGGAGTAAGAGGGACCATGGATATATTGACTGGGCCTGTTGGAAAAGCAGGGGTGAATCTCATTGGCTGGCCTATTGCCCCATTTCCCAGTGCAGCTCTTTATTTCTGTGGTTGTGTTCCCTTGTTTTGATGCTGGCTCTCCCTGTGCAGGTGGAGGGGGAAGGAGGCAGACAGCACAGGGGGAGGGGGGAAGAGGGGCTTTGTCTGCTCAGGATTGGGGAGGGCCGCTGTGGGAGAACATTGGTTTCCTTGGTAACTGAAGCTGGTCACTAGGGTGAGGGAACCAGAAAGAAGCTGGGAATAAATCTTCTATTCAGAAAATCCTCATTGCGGGGATTGGGGGGGGAAGATGTGTGTAAGAGTGTGGGGAAGGGGCTGGAATAAGGGGGAGGGGCAGAATGAAGAAGGGAAAAGCTTTGATTAGAGGAGGGGATGGAGGGGAGAATAAACTGTTTGAAAGGGGAGGAAGTGTAGTCATGCCTTTAATCAGATGGGCCGTGGGTTTGGGGGTTAAAATGCCTTGTCCAAAATGGTTCTTTGGAAAATCCCAGCACTAAGATATACTGCTTCACTCTTGCTGGGTCTTATCACGTATCTATGCATTTAGATTTCCTTATTTTTATTAAATTTTATTAATTAAATTAAAAGTATTGGGGGGGGGGAAAGAAACTACCAGAATCTTGTTATTTTGGTGACTCCCCTAACTGAGTGGGTGAAATACTCCAGTGTTCACCACAATCCACTGAGTTCTGAATGTTCCCCTCAAGTTGATAATTTGCAGGGTGCACATCAAATATTATAGTACAAAGAGGAAAATACTGTGAAACAGAGCAAAGGGCTAAAGTTTACTTGAAAAATAATTAGGCGCTTTTGTCATTTTTACTTCTGCTGTCTTTGTTTCTCAATGAAGCTTAAGCCATTCTCATAACCTGGAGGATCAGGAACTAAACGTAAAAGTCAAGCTCACAAGTTCAGCATCTGGACCTTTAGGTGACCCCTCCAAATTATGAGGCTTGTAGAGTTACATGGTTGTCCAGCCCCACAATTAGCAGAAGCCCTGTAGCTTCAGTTGTCAGAAGATGCATGTGTTTAATTTTATGGAGTATTTTACAGCACAATCCTCTGCACATCTACTCAAAAGTAAGTCTCATTAAGTTCAATGGGACTTCCTTCCCAGGTTAGTCTATATGGGATTGCAGCCCCAAGCAGGGTAAAATATATCCTCTGAGCCTTTTGTTTCCTGCCTACAAGAAGATGACACAAAAGGTTAAATTCCTTAATTGCCCCTGCATACTGTGGTCAGCCACAAGTTTTATGGGAAGGCTGCATTGACGAGGGAAAGAAAGTAATGGACCAGGGCAAGCCTTCATCTTCAAATAGACAGTCAAGCAGTCACATTCAGTAGCATAACTACAAGGGTGGGGGGGCCTACGTTTTGCAAGGAGCACTAAGTTTTGCAAGGAGTGTTACCTTGCTTTGTAAATTGCTCCTCTCCCTTGCTGCCATAGTCAGTAAATGATGCTAAGGCATTGCTTTCCCCATGAGGATTGGCTACAACGGCGAAGGAATGACTTGCACAGCAAGGTAAAGCTCCTTGCAAAACCTAGCACTCTGCCCCCCTGTAGGGATGCTGCTGCCAGCATGTGGTGTGGATGTAGCAGGTGATCTGCCCCACAGCAGTGTTGCCACTGCTGCTGCGGTGGCTGTGATCCTGCAAACACTTGCAACCCTCGGGCTCCAGCTGCTCAGAGCCAGTGGGTTGTGACTGTGTGATCACCGCAGTGGCGGTACTTTTCTAAGAACTCCTGTAGGGCGGTTCTGCCTCAACTGCCACACCTGCACCACACATCACTGCAGCCAAGTATTGTCATAGCCATTCCTCCCACTGCGGACTTCATTAAAAACTGTAATATGTCTGCTCTTGTATCTCAGAGGGTACAGTTGGCTCTGAAACCTTCAGTTCCAAATCCTCTATTACTATAACATGACCTCAAGCTTTTATGAGCATTCCGAGTTAGTGTGGATTTTTTGCAGCAGCCCACATTTTTTTGTTGTAAATAGGAATTCAGCTTGCTTCCTTCCAGTTTCTCTGTATACACCATCAAAGCGCCTTAGGGATGAAACCTGCAGGAACACCACGTTTCTATTCAATTATCTCTACAAGCCAGCCTGGGGATTTGTAGATGAGCAACAAGATGCTGTGTCTGTAGCCTGCCAGTCTGTTGCCTCACAGACCCAGAAATCCTTGCAAGTCCTCTCTAAGGCAGAGGTTTTATAACTCTCAGGGAAAGTTTGAAGCCTCGTATGTATCTCAGTCATTTTCCAATAGCAAAGTGAATTGGAAAGAAAAGCTTGTTTACCTTGAACCTTGACACAAGCAAGACAACCACATAGCCCTCCCCCTTTCCAGCATCCCATCTTCCCATATTTTCAAAATGGCTGCCCTAGGAGCTTTGCAACCCACCTGAAAATGGCTCACAACCCACTGGTGGGTCCCGACCCACCGTTTGGGAACCACTGATCTGAAAGGTTGGATTTTGGAAACAGCAGGGCTGGATCTACAATATTTTGTGAATCAACACAAATGTTGCATGATTCTGCTTCCAGATAAAATTATCCTTTTTTTTTTAATAGGAAGGTTTCTAGTCCCCATGGCAGAAAGTGCACACAATCTCCAAAAGAATACAGACAATGCCTGTGAAATCTCAGGTTGCTGGTATTGGAGAGGGGAGAATGGATTTGGGTTGAATTTCCTGCTACATGCAGTCAGACATTGATGCCCTGCTTAGCTCCATATTCCTCACCATGATTGGCAGGATTAGAATAAATTATGTAAATTAAACAAAGATATGCAAAGTGGTTTAATTTCTATAGACTGCAAAATTAATCTCTCTTGCCACTGAATTGGGATTATGTTTTAAGGCTATGGCAATAAATGAATAAAAAAGTATTAATACGGGTTACCTTGCTACAGAATTTATTTTATCTCCTTTTGTTTTAAGAACCAGTACTTGTATGCACGTCCTGGGGAAAAAACTTCCTAACTTTTATCTATTTACAAATTACAAGCTTGGCCTGTTTAGATATCAGAGTCTAATTTCATTTTTTCTCCCTCATTGAAAGATCTTCCTCTTTAAATCTATAGCCTCCTGTGGAACCTCCAAACCATTCTAACGTCCTGGGAGTCTGGAAATAAAACTAAATTAAACTAAGAATGATCATAGAAATGTACCAATAGCTCTACCTAAAGTATCAGTCCTTTCTATTGTTAGTTGCACAGGGAAAGAGGTTTGGTTGTTTACATCACGCAATTTGTATGTGAGCATACTTTTCTTTGAAGATGCTGTTAAGCGTCCTATCGTTTATTTCAGTTTCCATAATTACCAAAGGCACATATGTGTGAGTGGGTACTTCTGGGGTGCTCTTGTTCTTTTCAAGGAGATATACAATGTTTTCAAAATGTTGTTGATTAGTCAATTTTTTCACTAAAGCAGACTGAAGTTTGGCAGAACTTTGGGGAGCCAATTTTGGTTTAGTAAGGCTAAACCAAATAGTTCTGTGTTTGGTCTGAGCACTGATGAAATTTGGATGAAGAATTGTAAAAGTGACATTTTTCAGAACTGGCATGCGTGCATACATGTATGGGAATACGCACAGAGGCAAATCACACCTAAGATTGCACAATAGTTCTAAGGAGGGTTTAGTAGAGCTATATAGTAATTATGTTCTGCTTTGGTGGGAAATTCCAGCTGCAGCCCGTCAGCCTGATGTCTGAGAATTCAGTGGAAACTGATATTAGTTCTGTGGCTAAGTCCCAAGACTTTATTATAGAACTTACTAAATGTGGTATTGTCTCAAAAGAGCCCCAGTTCTTCCCAGGCTATAGGGAAGAGTCAAATACGTCCCCTGACAAATCAAAATCCAAAGAGTAGCATAATACCGTAATATTAGCCACGATCCCGTGGGCAGGGCGGCCCCAATTCAGATCTAAACAGCAGGTGCAGATCTGAGTAGCCCCAGTGGGGTGGCTGGCGCCCACCCCAGGGTAAAGGGACAAACATGCCCTTGCCCTGTGGAGGCTCCAGCTTGCTCCAAACCTGCTTTGAAAACAGTGCAGGCCAGGCAACCCTCAGAGCGCAATCCTAAAATGGAGTTAGGCCGGCACAGTTAGTCCAGCAAGGTTTGGCCAGCACAAGGGATACTGTAATGTGTGTTTGGAGCACTCTCAGAGTCAGAGAGGGCAGCTCACAGACATGTGCTATACTCCCTGACCGAGAGTAGTCCAAACATACTTTACGGTATCCCTTGTGCCAGCCAAGCTTTGCTGGCCCAATTGTGCTGGCCCAATCCTAACTCCAGGTTTAGACTGTACCCTCATTGATATTAGTAGCTGTTGTACTGGTGGCTTCAAAATCATGCACACACTGATTGAATATTTGCCCTGTTGATCAGTTAGATTTGGCTTAAACAATAATCTCACCTAGTGGTGAGAGATAATTTGCAAGATGTATTCATTTAGCTCCGTTATCACACGATAACATTCCACTTCAGGAATCCACCTCAACTTCTCTGAGACTCATGTCTGTGTTAGACTAATTGCATGGCCCTTGTCTCGTGCAGACTGCAGTTTCTTGCTTCTGCCTTTCTCTTTTGCCTTCTCTTCAGCCTTCTTTTATATAAAATGCTACCACCTGCTTCATCATGCAGTATCTGCAATTGATAATCTCTCCCCTCCCTCCTCTTTCTTCCTTTCAGGTCTTTTCAGAGTCCTACTTAGGTCCCAAGTAGATTATAGACCTATTCAAAACCACCCCTCCGTATGTATACTGAGTGTGTGCCGGGAGAACAGGATTGCACTTGTCGCTACTTTCCCATATGTACGCACCTCCTTGGCCTGTTTCTGTCATTCAAAATGGGGTGCTTAGGTATGCACATAGATTCTCCTTGTCATCAAGTATCCCAGTCACTCAGAGCACAATCCTATCCTGCGCTGGATTGGCAAGGCCGGCTGGCCTGTGCCAAATCCAACGCAGTATTGGAGATGCTGGAGCCTCCCCGCAGCAAGGGCACATTCGCGTCCTTACTGTAGGGGAGGCTCTAGCCTCCCCTATGTGCTCCTTGGATCTGCGCACGGACTCGGATTGGAGCCACACGCCCTCCCAATTGGGCTTCAGATTCAGCCCCATGGCCAAATCCCAAGCCCGCCCACATTCCACCCCAGCCTCCCTCCCCCTGCCAATCCCATGTCCAGATGGACATGGAGCTTCCCTCGCACCAGCCAGCTTTGCCCAATGCGAGAGAGGTTCGGCGCGGGCGCAACAGGACTGGCGCTGCAGGCAGCGCCGATCCTGTTGCTCTAGCACCGACGCGTCAATGCTATGACGTAGCATCAATGCAATGGGCAGAGTAGGAATGCTCTGCCCATCTTTCTGGTGGTGGGCAATACCTATGCACATAGAACTCTGTGCATGCACGTAGACTGTCTTTTTTTCAATGTTCTGCTGAATAAATGGACTCCAGGGTATGGGAGCCACATGAACTTCTGCTGCGTGCAGTCTTGCTTTCTCTTCATTCGTTGTTTACATACAGGATGTGTAATTGTGGTTTTGTCATAGGGACACTCCCATGTGATGTTAGGGAATCTGTGATGGGAATCTATTTTAAAGCATAATAGCAACTGTGGTGTGTGCATGGAGAAGAATCTTATCAGAACCATGGCATGGGATTAGAATGAACACTATTTTTCCAGTTAAAATATCCCCAAAGCTATTACCATTTAGGTTTCTCTCACTTCCCCTCATGGGACAAATAGCCACTTCAAGGGGTGACTTTTATTGTGCCCTCAATCAGATTCATTCTCCATTCCCCACTATCTGGCTGCTATTTAAACCTTTTTTTTAATGTGGGAGATCTGATCGTGGACTTTTCCAATGTTGCATCCAGTTTGGCCCTAAGAATCCAGATGTGCAGCAGAATTCTAAACAGCTTTACTCAGAAGTAATCCCAGCAAGTTCAGTGTGCTTTACTCTCAGTTTACGAGCTCAGTTTTAAACTTTCTGACCACATTCTGGCTGAATTTGCTAGTTTGGTTACTTATTTTTGTCTGGATGGTTTTCTTCTGCCTTTTTGCATCTCTCTGCTGCTCCTTTGTTCTGTTTTTCCATCTGTTCTCATCTTACTAGTCGATAGAATGTTTATTGGACTTTGCTTCAAATCCCTGCAGAGTCATGAATTCATTGATTGGCCTTCAGGAAGTCCTCCTCTTATCCTGAGCTGTTACTCTGTAAAATGGGAATATTAATGACCCATCCCACAGGGTTTGGGTGAGGATGAATAAAGATAAGGATTATAACATGCTTTGCACTTCAATAGTTCTTTATGAATTCTCACTAAGGGCCATCTGCATAGCAGATCATGAATGTTGTCATTTCTCCCTCCAAAAGGTCCTACCCATGCTTCCTGGTGTTTGTATTTGTCTCTGCCTTTTTTTGCTTCTTCAGAACAGTACAAGACTTCGCAGTATACCAGAGGACATGGCTTTTCCGGTTGCTGCTGGCTCAGCTATGATTGAACAGGCAGATGAGTGCCTACCAGGGGTCAGGGAACTTTTTTACCTTTTACCCCAAAATATATTTAGATATGTCGACGTTACCCCACCCACCCCCAGAACAAAAGAAAAACAATTACATATTGGAATCCATTGCTTTTTATTTGATTAATTAATGAGCTTAATTAATGCTATGTAAATATGAAGTTGTAAAGGGTTTGGGAGAGTTAGGAAAGTTATTTAAATATTTTTTAATCTTACTCTTATTGTAAATATCTAACCTGCTTAGTTAGATTTGGTTTTGTCATATGGGGTGTTAAAATGTTCTTGCTTGATGACATCACTTCCTTTGGGCCCCGGTGATAAAAAGTTTGAGAGCCATTGTACTGGAGTAAAGAAAAACACTTTTAAGGTCAGAAAGTAAGATAAAGGGGCAGCCTCCAAAGACTTTTTTCAGAATTTAAAAGATTTGTTTGCAACTCTGGATCAAACCAAAAATTGATAGCAGTAGCCATTTTTTTATGTAGATATCTGTTTCATGCACTTGTCAAACAGGGAATACCTCATTTTTACATCACAAGGAGTGTGCATGTAGGTAGATTCAGCTCACCTCATACAAACATCTCTTAATGTAAAAAATTAGATCCTCTCCACTTTAAATATTAACAGGATGAATGGGAGCAAAACAAATACATCTGTTTCCCGATTAGTTTGACCCCCCTCCCCTCCCCACTTCACAGAAACATAGCTGTGGAGAAGGCAAGGGCCATTCCTAATGTGTGCTAATACAAAGGGGGCTATGCAACTTAGCAGCACAGTATCTGCTTTTCCATTCTGGAGAAGGTAAATAGTACTAATACAGAAATGCAGCAAGCGTTCCTACATTTTGTCTCCTGCAGCTCGCTTTCCCCCTCGCCTCGCCTCACGCTGTATGCTTGCCTGGCGCCTCTCTTTGGCATCCTGCGCATGCACACATGCCCAAACACCCCACAACAAGCTGAGCCCCAGTCAGGATCAGAGGATTGTTGCACTGGGCTACAAGTTGAGGGGGAGGAGGACAGTCTGGTGTCGGCTCAGACAGTTACTCTGCAGCCAGTCGCGTTTGCCCCAGCCTGCATGCACCTTACGTTCAGTGGCCAGCCGGTGTCTGTCAACTTCCGTTTGCTCAGAAGTAAGTCAGATTGAATTCAATGTGCTTTACTCCTGGGGCAGTGTGTGCATTGGACTGCAGTTTTAATTAAGATGGGGTGCAATCCTATTAATACTTACCCAGGAGTAAGTGCCATTTACTATAATGGAACTTACTCCTGAGTAGACATTCATAGACTTGCACTCTTAGGCAATCAATTTTTTAAAAAACCTCCATTCCAATCAGCCCCTCCCCTGGCAACAGCATCCAGTCTTAGGAGACACCTTCCATCACACACGGACACTTTGGGACATTAAAGAAGCGCTGCATCTGGCCTTGGGCAGCGATCGAAATGATGGGGCTGCGTGTTCTGCAAGAAGCCTGAGCGAGGGGTGTGCAGTTCCCCCCTGGCAGGGCAACGGGGGGGGGGGAAGACGCATGCCCCGGCAGGGCAACGGAGGCGGGGGTGGGGGAAAGACGCGTGCCTTCCCTCACCTCTGATGTCTGGCCGTCCCTGGCTTGCCTCTTCACTGCTCTGCTCCGCTGCTGCTCAGGTCCAACGCGCCGCCGCTCTGCCGCTCTCCTCACTGCGTCCACGTGCTCTAAACTGCCATGGTGTGAAAAGCAGAGCAGGTGCAGAGCAATCTGGGGTGCATTTTGCTGGCCAGCAAAAGTGGGCGGAGCAAAACAAAACAAAATGGAGCCAGCCAGCCAACGACGGAACCGGAACAGGGGTAATGGACAGTTGTGCAGCCAAGACACAGCCAGGCATGCATATAGATTCATATGCATGCCCGGCTGTGTCTTGGCAGCGCGACCGTCCATTACCCCCAGGAATTTCATTTTTACCCCATTTGGGGTAATTTACCCCTGTTCCCTGACCACTAGCCTAGGCAATGTTCCCTAACTTGGGGGTCATGACCTCCCGGGGCAGCAAAAAACACAGTTTTCCCTTTTAAGGGGAGTGGCAAGTTAGCAGCAGTGGCAGTGACAGCATTTTTGGGTTTGAGCCATCACTGCCGCTCCTACGTTTAAAAAAAGTCTTGCAACTTACTCACCTGCAGCAGCTGCTGAAGACACTGCAAAACCCAGGTTCTCGTCATCACCATAGACAGATAAATCCTGAAACTTGTTTTTTTTTATTTAGTAGGCAGTGTCAGCAGCATGAACTTAGAAATGCCATCGCTATTGACTCGCCACCTCCCATAATGCCCCACAACGACTCCATGCTTCCTTTACCTTTGGGTAAACGTTGAGAACCACTGATTTAGGGGAATCATTGGAGACTCTGGAAGATGCAGTTAAAGCCCATAGATTCACTTAGCTAACCAGATCTGCCTGTGATATTCCAAGGACTCAAGCAGAACTCTTTGCTAGCCCTTCTACCTGAGACTCTTTTATCAGGAGATGTGAGCACTGAATGTGGGATGTATGCATGTAAAGCGTGTGCTTTGTCACTCTGTTTCTTAAAACCTTCTGTCTCTTAAAACCTTCTCATCTGTTGCACTATATCAGTGGTTCCCAAACTTAACCGTGCCCTTCTCTTGCGGCAGCCTCTTCTTCCTGGCTTTCCGGGGTGCCACCACCTTCAGATGTTGCGCAACACACTAGTGCCCAGAAAAGCCAGGAAGAAGAGTCTGCTGGGAACATCCAGCGGCAGTACTGTGTGTTTGCTGCAATGCTCTGAAGTGGCATGGCGCACAATTTGGGAACCACTTCACTATACCCTTCCCTTTCAAATCCTACCTTATCGGGAGTGAACCTGATGGAGCATTTCTCCAGAAATATTGGAGACTTTCTCCAGAAATGGCCATATGAGTCTATTAATAGAAAGGAGGATAATCATGTCTACTTTGTGACCTTTATGCATCAACTCTCCACAGCAGCCTCAAAGGGGTTCAGCAGTCTCAGCTACCTGATCGCTGTGGAATCAACAGGTGCAGAGTTGTGCCTGCTGGTGCAGTGAGGCTGAGCCACGTTTTCTGTGAGCTTGGTTGCCTTCCATTTGAGAGACTTCTGTCATCGTGTCCCTGTGTATCTATGCCTTCAAATGCCAATGGAAGGTGGGGGATTTTGAAGTTCCAGCAAACTGAGAATGTGTTGGTAGCTCAGCCTTCAAATAAATGATACACTACGTTGACGGAGGAATCCTACAGGTCAGTCCTACAGGAAGTCAAGCCTGACTGCTCCCTGGAAGGACAAATACTGAAGCTGAAGCTCCAATACTTTGGCCACCTCATGAGAAGAGAGGACACTTTAGAAAAGACTCTCATGCTGGGAAAGATTGAAGGCAAAAGGAGAAGGGGGCGGCAGAGGATGAGATGGTTAGACAGTGTCACCGAGGTGATGAACATGAAATTGGGCGAACTCCGGAAGCTAGTGGAGGACAGGGAAGGCTGGCGTGCTGTGGTCCATGGGGTTGCGAAGAGTCAGACACGACTTAGTGACCAAACAACAATGTTGACGGAGGATAGGATTCAAAACTAGAACTGGTTTGAAGAAGCAAACTAATTCAGATAGATATAGAGGATATTTTCCCTGGTGCTTGTTTGTAAATGTAGGGGGGAGAAGAAGTAAACATCTCAAAAGATCAGTGGTGGTAGTGCTGTAACAATGAGCATAGTCCATGGAAAATAATACTGCTTAGCATTTATATAGTGCTTTCAAGTGTTCAAAGTGTGTCATTGTTTTGCTAAAATCCTTGCAACAGCTTTGTAATGCAGGTCAGTACTATTGTCATGTCATGACGGGTCTCAGGACTTGCCTGAGACAACCTACTGAGTTCATGGCAGAAATCAGTTTTGAACCAGGGGCTTTCTGATTTCTTGCTCAGTTTCATGTTTTGATTGTGTCTCTGTAGAGACTGTGATGACAGCCTACAAAATACGGTTTCCTATATCCTATACATTGAGTCCTCTTTTAGAAAAAAAGAAGGGAAAACATTTACACTAGTAAAAACTGTCATAAGGGCGTAAGAGGAGCCTTGCTTGTGAAGGGCCATCTACTCCAACTTCCTGTATTTGGTCTGGGTGTGGGCAAGTGTGGCCTCTCTGTGCTTCAGAACACCTTCTGGGCGCAACCAGAAGTCGCTGGAGCAAACTGAAGGTGCCTTCTGGGTTGTCAACGTCATACATGTTCTCATGTATGTTCTGCATTCACCCATGGGGACACGGCCTATGATGAGGCATGACCTGATGTTTTCCTCCTGCACAATTCTCCTGCCAAAAATGGCTTCCCTGAAGCTGTTGTTTGCCCATGAAGGGACCGTGGGCTGAGGACAGTTGATTGGATAAAGCTTGAGAATTTGAGCGCTCCTGTCTTTATTTGTGGTGGGGAGGCATCAATGTTGCTTCTCTGCTTTCCCTGCAGGGGAGAACTGTGAAGTGAACTCTCGGCTGAGCCGCTGTACCCCAGGAGTCTGCAGGAATGGCGGCACCTGTGTCAACCTTCTGGTGGGCGGCTTCAAGTGCGACTGCCTGTCGGGAGACTATGAGAAGCCTTACTGCCAGATGAGCACCCGCAGCTTCCCAGCCCACTCCTTCATCACCTTCAAGGGGCTGCGCCAGCGCTTCCATTTCACCATCGCCCTCACGTAAGTACTTGCCTTGAGGACAGGGGGAGTTCACTGGCATAATCCTGTCCTCCTTCAAAAAGGTTCACAGCATCTGGGACTGTAAAACATCAGGAGAACTGACAGTGCTGTTGGCCCCGTTGTTTTCTTGCATATTTTATTCTGAATTTTATAAAAGGTATAGACACGTGGCCAGGGCAGTGGCGTCGCTAGGGGAAGGCGGGCCACACCAGGTGACGAGCACGGGGGGGGGGGGGTTGATACCACCAGGGACCAAAATTGCTAAAATTGCGGTTTTAAAAGATAATACCATCATGCTATATAACGTTGGATGCGGAATTTCACCTGGAATTCAATGGAGTGTCATATCTTTATCAAACGTTATGGCCAAAAACCTATAAACTGAAAATACAACTTTTTATGTAAAAATCCCGATTTTTAAAAAAATCATTAGTATGAATCAGTTCTCATTTCCATGTATCAGAGCTAATACTAGTTCTTATTCAATTGTGTATGTGTGTCATCAAATTGGCCACGGTTTTTTTTGTTGATTCTTAATTTGTTGGGTGACCTCTACTATAGTTAAATAAAGTAAGTAGTAAATAAATTGATGGGGCTAACACCACCCCTAGTGATAACACTGCATTTAGTTTGTGCAGATGGTATTGTAATTTATTCTGTATGGTTTGGGAGGAGGAGATCCATCATGGGGGGGGGGTGACGCTCTGACCTCCCACACCAGGTGACACAAACTGTAGTGACGCCACTGGGCCAGGGCATAATCATGGAAACAAAACAAAGCACATGGTCCAATCCTATCACCTGATATACTGTCTCACTGCCGTAAATTGACAGATGGTGATGCGTGGATCGTGCTGCTGGCAGCTGTTTTCAAGCCGCTGTTGCAAAGCGGCAGTAACATCTGCAGGCCACTGCTGTGGCTGATGACTTGCTCCAGTGCAGAAAAGCTGATACAGTGGGCAGTTCGTGGAGTGGAGAGCGGGAATAAGGGGGCATGTTGGGGGAGGGAAGGTGGGTCCAGCAGTAGACACACATGCTGGATCTTGACCCCCCTTTTTAAAACATTCCCATCCCGCCCCTTTTCTGTCCTCAGACATACACCACCAAAATGGCTGGTATATGTCTGAGGAGACCCACAGGTGGCCTATAGGCTTATGCAAAGGTAAGTAAAAATCCTTTTTTTTTTTTTTACCACCACAGCAGGCAGTGCACACCTTCTTGGTGCACTGCCTGCTAGAATGCTGCAGAGGAGAGAATTGGGCTCACAAAAGACTGTAAAATTCAAACATAAAGCTCAGTCAATGGAGAAACAAATCAAACATTAACTATAATTCTCATAATATAACTATTTCAGCAGGCATTTGTCAAGTGCTTTTGAGTGTCCATAGTACTGCACGTGCGTTATCTTGTAATCTTTACAACAGCTCTAAAAAGTCAGTGAGTGTTGTTATCCCCATATTGCAGATGGAAGCCTGAAGCTGAGAGGGGATGGTTGGCTTAGGACCACCTAGCAAGTTCATGGCACAATCAAGATTTTAACTGAGTACCTCCTTATTCATAACTCCCTTCAGTTAGTCACTATATACAGCAGATGCCAGCTGAACTATGCAAACAAAAGCATCCAGGAAAATCTTAAGAAGTTTCACTAGGTCTATCTCAGGAGGCTGTGATCATTTCATCTTTGTGGTAATAATGTAAAGAGGAGACCCCGTTCTGTAACTAATTTCTCTGCTGAATCTGAAAAGTCAAAAATAATAAGAATCTGTTTTCTCAGTGTTTCTGGTGACAAGCCAGACAAAATCCTGACAAGAGCCCAGATCCTAACAACGTTCCAGCACTAACATAGCCGTGCCAATGGTGCATGTGCTCAGAGGCAGATCTACAGGGAGGGCAAAGCTCTAAGTGTTGCAAGAAGCCTTACCCTGTCATGTAAATCCCTCCTCTCCCTTGCTGCTGTAGCCAGTAAGCAACACCAAGATGTTGCTGTTCCCTGTGAGGATTGGCTAAAACAGTGCAGGAGAGGCGTGATTTCCACTGCAAGGTAAGGCTTCTTGCAAAACTTAGAGCTCTGCCCTCCCTTAGATCTGCCTCTGCATGTGCTGCATCCTGCAGTCGGGGCGGGGGGCAGTCACAGTGGCCTCCTCAAGGTAAGGGAATATCTGTTCCCTTACCTCCGGCTTCATTGCACTTACACGGTGCTGGAAGATTGGTTAGGATTGCTCCCTAGGTGAATTATAGACTCTGATTTCTGCCAAACAGTTCTTTGAATTAACACATCATAAAGCATAGCCATAATATCCTGAGGGTAGCTTTACCAGAGCCCTGATATTGAGATGATTTAAGACCAAAAAGGGAATCGCCTCAGAATAAATGAGCAGTTGCTTCACCTCAATCCCTTCAGGTAAATTACACATAATTAAATTATTCTTGGGGCACTTACTGTCTAACACTTTATTTTGCTCAGAAAGGTTAATTAGTGTTTACCTTGGACTCTTTAATCTAAAGATCATGGTTTGATCTAAAGATCTCTGTTTTCTACTTCCTTCATACTGGACCATGTCATATTCTAATCTTTTGGAATAGAAGGTTCTGATCTTAGATTCTGGTCTTTTGTATTCTGATTCAATTTTGGTTGTACCATCTTTTGGTTTATTATTCAGAAAATCAAAAACTTTGATTTTTTGCTCCCTGCTCTACCCCAGATGTTTTCAAGAGACAGGATAGACTTACCTCTTCAGTACTGGTATAAATACCTTGTGCCAGGGAGGCAGCAAGCTGATAGGGGGTTGTCCCACACCCTGTACCTGCCTGCCTCCATCCCCCCTGGCCAGCCTGTGAGTTGGCCCCATCCTCTTCCTGGGCATTAGTGCACAAAAGGAAGATGGAGAAGGCTTACTTTCTCCAAGAATAATGCCTGGCTTCATCACCGCTTGTTCTAGGGGCTAGTGGAAAGAGTGCAGGGACCACATGAGAAAAGGATAGGATCCACAGGTAGACAGGAGTGGGCATGCTGCCCTGGAATGTATGCACACTGGCAGGGGGCTGGACAGTTGAATTTGGTGGGGCAGCAGAATGGGGGGGGGGAATAGATTCAGGCAGCAGTTCACTGTGGATCACCCCTACCTTGTGCAGCTAAATTTGTGGCTGGCTCCTATAAGATACAGTACGATATTTGCCTCTTCTTTTTCCCCATCTGTTCTGATGTTCAATTAACACTGTACTGCAAGAATTATAATCTGAATAATTAATTGCAAACAAATTAGTTTACATTGAAGGAACTTCCCTAAGGTACTTAAATGGTTGGACCCTGCCCCAAAAGCTCTTAGGTTAATTAAAAATATATATTATTGCTTCAGTTGCACTATCAAACCTGTTTTGTTGGGAAAATAGTTTGTATCAGTCATATAGCCCAATAATCAGCAAGTGACCAGTCTACAAATGCTCAGGCTTTAGATAGGCCAGCCACAGAAACTTGAGGACTAGCAGTTTTTCTAGCTGAACTAGCTGAACTCCACTCAGATACTGCTGTTGTACAGTTTAACATTATTTTCTTGCCATCATCTGCTTACTGATGTTACTTCTGGCTTAATGATATCACTTCCGGCTCTCAGCAGGTGCCAAGAATGCTGTTCAGCCCACTATATGAAATGAGTTTGACACCCCTGAACTAGATGGTGTGCTACATATCAGAGAGCTTCCCTTGCCCTAGTCCCTTCTGTGTCCGCACTTCTATGCTACCGAAAAGGATAGTTTCATAGCCAGAGTTTGTGCAAGATGTTTCACCGCATCACTGTGTGCCTGTACTCAGAGTAGTATTAGCTAAATTTTCTGGATCACTTTGTGCACTTGCAATTTAGTGATAGAGTACAACTGACAATGTGGAGAACTGCACAGGAATTTGACGTTACAGTATTAGCATCAGTGGGACATATTTGGCACTCACCTTCCTGGCTTGGCCCCTTAGCGTTTCCAGATATCTTGGGGCTGCTGTTCAGAATTTTTCTGTTCTCTCTGTTGTATCAACACTTTTCAAGCCAACAGCAATACCCAGTATGGCACCCCCTTCAGATGAATGCCCAGCACTTAAAAAGTTTTGGGATTACTACAGTTCGTTTTCTATTCTGCCCCCTTTTTTTCCCTTATGTGGGACATTTGTTGGTGAGGGGCTATTAGCCAGGCAGCATTCACTTGAGCTACTCAGATGAGATCATAGAGCCCTTCCCCCCCACCTTGTTTCCTGGCCTTGCCCACCCCCATAATCCGTCCAGTTCCATCCCTATTGTTAGCCCGGCACAAAGGAGCCAGCCAGCCAAGGTCTCTTTGTCCCTGGCCAAGGGTCGGTTGGAGCTCCCGATCTGCTGCTCTGCATACTTGTCACAGTTGTTACCCTGTTGGGGGGTGGGCCTGCCAAGTGCTGACAGCCTGTAATGAATCAGCCCAGGAGAGCAATACACAGTGGGGTCACCAGGGAGGGGAAGGTCTGCATTGCTCAGATGGGAAGCACATTTTGCAACCCTGATAAAACAGGAGTGGTCCTGGGTGAGGATAGTATTTTCCACCAGCTGCAGAGTAACCCAGCAACTCAACAATCTGGAAGTTCCGTTCAGCTTTGGAAAAAGAGAGCTGTGACTCATAACTGATTGGGCTGCAAAATTCTAAGCTTTGGGTCAAAAGCAAAAGCAGTTGACCGCTCACTGCCCTTGTATAATTACAAAGTGGGCTGGTCCCATGCTGCTGTTTTTCTGCGTTTTTGAGTCGGTAGATCTAGCCATATACTTTTAACACTCCAAAGGACACACCAGTCAAATCACTGTGATTCAGTGTTTTCCATGCTTGTTTTCTCATCTTCTTTCCAACAGGATACCCACATATGAAATGTAGAGATGCAAAATCACAAACACGACCAACCTTTTCAAGATAGAAGCAGGATAGCTCTCCCTTCTATGCTTCCCTTGCCTCTTCTTTTCTAACTGATCTTTTCCAACTTTCCCTGACCTTTGTTCTTAGCATTGACCCTTCTGAAACTGCAAGACAAACTTATTCTGCAATTTTTTTAAAAAAAGTTCTCAATGTGTTATAATTTTTTAAAGTAAAACTAAACTTGGTAATGACAGTTCCTTTTTTTGCTATTAACTTTGAGCATGTTAACACTGGGCACTTCAGCTTTGCTTCACTGGGAAATTTAACATTGCTCTAAGTCGTGCACAGCTTAATTATTAGCCCCCAACCTTGCCTTCAACTTTTCATCATCATCAACCACCCACGTTTAGCCAGATAATTATCCCTCTCCATGACATTTTTTTAAAAATTGCATTTTAAAAATGTGTACAGGCTCACACGTGAACACTGCCATAATTTAAGCGTGCTATGCCAGGACTTTTAATTTTGCTTGTCATGCAGTGGTGGAATGATCAATTTGAGAAGGAAAGGGCAGAGAATTGTGGAATTGTGATGAATTGAAATAAGACACAGATGCATATGTTTCACACTCAGCAAAAAAAGGAACAGCTATACCTGTCCATAGGTATACCTGTGCATAAGTATATCACAGCTATACCTGCACAAGTACACCAGTATACAAAATAGTGTCCCCAGGCCTCACCCCAGCAAGGTAATTCAGAAAGATACCACGGTCAGTGATACTGAGGGCGCAATCCTAACCTAGAGTTAGGCCGGCACAAGTTAGGTCAGCAAAGTTTGGCCCGCACAAGGCCCACCGCAAAGCATGTTTGGACCACTCTTGGAGTCAGGGGGGATGGCGCATATCTGTGTGCTGGCCTCTTTGACGCCAAGAATGGTCCAAACATACTTTACAGTGTCACTTGTGCCAGTCAAACTTTGCTGGCCTAACTGTGCCGGCCTAACTCCAGGTTAGGATTGCACCTTGAATGCTGCTGAAAAGTCCAGCAGAACCCATTGCAAGGGATGACCCTGTCCAGTTTTTGATATAGGTCGTCAACCAGGGCAACCAAACAATTCCCATTCCAGACCCTGGCCAGCAGCTGGATGGAAATGGGTCCAGATCATCTGCTTCATCCAGGAATTTCTGGAATTGAAATGTCGCTCCCTGCTTGAGTACCTTGCCCAGAAATTGGATGTTAGAGACCAGCTGGCCCTTCTTCTATACAGTGGGATCAAAGGAGAACGTCTTCAGAACATGGCAGACCACCACTCCTTGAAGGCAAGAGAGCATCGTGCCCTTCCCCACAGAGGTAGTTCAAACCCTACCCACTTTGCCAGTCCTTTCTAGCCACATCTTACCAGCCAGGATGGGCAAAGGTCCACTGATCACATGGATAGCCTCACAATGCCAAGGACCCTGTTCACATTATCAGGCTATATTGTACAAAACATGCAAGTCACCCATCTCCAGTCATCCTTGCCCAGCTTCTGGCAGTCAGTTCAAATATTATTGGTAGGATGAAAGTGAACTATAGAATTTTTTCTAAAATATAAGGAAATAGTCCCCCTAAAGAATGCCAGTGGAAACAGGATAGGGTCACATGGCTCCTGTGAATAAGGCCAGGCTAATTTTTCAACTCCCATGTTCATTTTTCCAAAACTGATTTGGTGCCAGGTGGCTGTCCAAAATAATGCAGTATAGTACCAGACTATCAACCAGACAGGACTGTAAAAAGCAGAAAGAAAAGGCATCCCAAATCTCTGAGCTTCGCTGGCTGGAACCAACTAGAAAGAATAAACATCTCAAAGCCTGTAACCCTTCAGCTACAGGAAGATAACTGTACTTAAGTTTGTGCTGGCCATAGACTGAGTTTGTCTCCAGATCTTTTCTTGCCTCTTTGGTCAAGGCTGAGTGCCATGTGTGAATCTCCTCTTTTTATAGTACAGTATCCCAGCTAGGGGAACACACTGCTTTGATCTTTCACTGGCAAGGGGCCAGTTCTCATGGACATTTTTATTATGGTGGTGACATGGTAATGTGCCTCAGGTTGATATATTGTTTTGCTCTGGTAACTGGTCTTGTGATGTTTGGGCACATGCCCAGTTAATATCACCTGGTTTAATGCACACTTGGAGGGTTTTGCAGGTGAGTCCCTGCCTTGGCTTATGTTATTGTTCTCACAGGACTGGCCATCTCTCTGACCAAGTCAGAGTTCAGGCCGACAGGCCTATGCCAAATCCAAGCGCAATATAGGACAGGCTGGAGCCTCCCAACAGCAAGGGCACCCTTACTGTTGGGGAGGCTCTAGCTGTTTAGCAGGTGCAGAGCTGAGGAGACTGCGTGGCCTGAATTGGGGCCGCACGGCCTCCCAATCAGCCTTAGGATTTGGCCTTATGGACATAAGGCTAGGTCTATGATTGCATTCTCCTCCCACCCATCCTTTCCGTTTTCTGAATCTATGCAGACCTGTTTGCCTTCTATCAACTGTATTGTACCTGCCATTCCTGATCCTCCATTGTGGATCCTGATTTGACCTGCATTAGATTCCCACTTCCATAAACTTGACTAGGTTCTGTTATTTCTCTATGCGTGCATATTTCTTAGGTCAGTTCAGGCTCTGGCTTTCCAGACTTCATCCTTGGCTTGGTAGTTTGTCAGAAATCCAGCTGCTACATGCAGGGATTTGTGTGTTGGGAGGCAGGGATGAGGTCCTTGGGGCACTAATCATTTGAAAATGCCCACCTTGGCATCTTACTGATAATTGGTTGGGAGAGCATGACAGAGGTGAAATTGGTTTTTGTGTGCGCTCAGCCTTTGCTCTTACCCCTGTTCTCGTCCGTTGCTCTGTTTACACACACCCAGCCTCCCACAGTCAAAATTAATGAATGGAGTGTTGAGGTGGGGGGGGGGAAGGGTGCCAGGATGAATCACAGCTAAGCTAGCCTACTTGTGCGCTCTTTTGTGTGGAGGAAGCAGCACACCTAATAACATAGGAATGCCTTTGTTAGGCGAGTCGTCTTTACTTGGGAAAATCGTGGCAACCTAGCAAAAAACAGTGGAGAACCAGAGCCACTTTGCATTTCATCAGTAATTCTGTGCAGGAAATGTTTTGTATATCACACGTAGGCCATTGCCTGCCAGATAAACACACACGTCTATCTCGCTGCAGTGTATATACATGCAGCAGGAGGCCCAATTCTCTGCACAAATGTTGGCAGAGTATGAGATGTTAGGAGTGTGGGATTCTAGTTCACGTCCTGCACATAGCACTATATGAGACTGAGGGTACAATCCTAGCCTGGAGTTAGGCCGGCACAGTCAGGCCAGCACAAGGCTGGCACAAGGGCCACCGTAAGACACTTTTGGACCACTCTTGAAGTCAGGGAGGATGGCGCATGTCTATATGTCGGCCTCTCTGATTCTGTGAGTGATCCAAGCATACTTTATCGTATATGTTGTGTCAGCCAAACTTTGCTGGCCTAACTGTGCTGACCTAACTCCAGGTTAGGATTGCATTCTGAAGGATTCCAAGGGCTCTCCCTTTTTTGGCTTTCCTAAACTTTTTTTTTTTCAGATGAAATATCTCCTATTTGTTCAGATGCCATCCGTTACCTTGGCTCTCTCTGTCCTACCTGCCAGTCATGTTGTGAGTGTCCCATTGTGAAGTGTTGAGGTGCTGGGTACAGGACTCACCCCTCTCTTCTATTGGGCAGGTTTGCCACAAAGGAACGGGAAGGGCTGCTTCTCTACAATGGGCGCTTCAATGAGCGACATGATTTCGTTGCACTGGAGATTGTGCAGGAGCAGGTCCAGCTCACCTTCTCAGCAGGTACGTTTTATCCCTAGCCTCAGCAACATCTCCCCTTCCTCACCCTAGCAATGCTGGCCTGCTTTAGGGGAAGGCTTCCTATCCCTTACTCCTTAACCCGACTCTTTACTTCCTTAGCTCTACTTCTTCCCACTCCTTGCCTTTGTATTCATGGCTTGACTGTTCTGGTGCTACCACCTTTAGCTTATGTGCTTACTATCAGAACTCTGCTGGAAGGTGGTGGAAAGATATAAGAACATAAGAACATAAGAAGAGCCCTGCTGGATCAGGCCAAAGGCCCATCTAGTCCAGCTTCCTATATCTCACAGCGGCCCACCAGGTGCCCCAGGGAGGCACGAGACACAAGACACTTGCATCTTGTTGCCACTCCCTTGCACCTGGTACTCTGAAGTAGCCTACTACTAATGTAAGGAGGTTGCATAATCCATCATGGACTATAGCCCACGATGGACTTTTCTATCTTTCTAAAGATGGTGTGTTCTCTCCCCGAGAGGCTTTCTTTGAAGTATGACTCATCTCTCTCTTTCTCTCTCTCCTCAGGAGAGTCAACAAGCACAGTATCCCCATTTATCCCAGGGGGAGTGAGTGATGGGCAATGGCACACTGTCTACCTGCACTACTACAATAAGGTAAGACTCTTTCATGCGGAACTGAACAAGCCTGCTGGTGGGGCTCTCAGAACAGCCCACCACATAACCCTGAAGAGTGCTGCTCTCTTCATGCCAGCTTTCCTCACTGGTATCCGATGAGTGCTATTCTGGTTCATACCCATAGTTTGTTCAATGTGAAGGGAAAGGTTTCTAGGGCTGGGAATATTCCGGGGAGGCTTTTGCTAATAGGGTCTTTCTCAGGAAGCCTGGTTGCTGCGGCATCTGAAGATCCCAGCCATTAGCTTTCATAGTGCCCTAAACACTAGGATTGTGGTCCCGGTGTAATAGAGTCCTGAGAAGCCACTCTCTAATGAGAAGGCTGCTGACAGGGGAGCAGGAGGAGGTGAGCAGCTGGTGCAATTGTCACAAGCAGCTGCCTGCTTCCGTTAATAAGCTTGGGACTGAACGGGGGCTGCCCAAGGGACTGGGATGGCACAGGGGGCAGGAGTGAATGAGTGAGAATCTCACTACGTTTGAGGTGGGGAAGAAGGCAATGGCTGAGGATTTCCAGGCAGTGGGGAGGCAATAGTTGAAGGATCTAAGCCAGCTCCTCAGCAGGGGAGCTCGGAGGAGCCCTCCCCTGCAGTGCCTGTTTGCTGTGGCCTTGTGTGCTGCCTTGCCCCTGCTCTCATGAGGAATTGTGGCTCATTTTGTAGGCTCAGTAGGTTTCCTATTCTGTGTTCCAAAAGGGCATCATGCTGAATGAGAGCAACAAGCAGCCAGAAGGAGCTTAGCATGGGGGGGTCCTCTGCCTGAATATGATGGCTGGCTCCGGAATCAATTACCGGAATAGCCTTGACTCCAGGCAGTTCTGTTCAGTGTAAGGAAGTGCCCCGGATAGTTCACTTCACAGCCATGAGAGCTCAGTTTTGTTTTAGGGGTGGTCCCTGAGGCAGAGAAACTAATGGCTACCTACCATTAGTAAAACCTTGCTGGTCAACTGAGATGCTCTTTAGAGGATCTAAATAGAGAAGCCGTTTACCTTCATGGTTTTCAAACACACCCCAGGTTTTATTTGAAGCTCTGGCTGGCCAGTCAGAACTTTAGCCAGTCTCAGGGGTCATCACATTTTAAAGGTTTGGGATACTGCATCAGGGGGTTATTCTGCTGCAAACACTGTTCAAATTATAGGAAAAGGAGGAGGTCCTTCATGAGATTCAGGAGCTCCACCCTGTTACTCCTCCCTTACTCCAGACAATAGCCAAGTCTGAGTTCCCATCCTTCTAAATACAGTAACTGAAGGGGCCATCAGAAAAGGTAAAAGCCCCTATCCCCCTATAGCCACCTATATCCTCCCTGTAATTCAGTGATTATGACAACCTGAAGCTAAACAGGAACTTTTGGTACACAAAAGAAAACCAAATAACTGATAGTAGTTCCTGCCCTGCCTGATTCTTATTTAACAGCAGCGTAGCTGATGATAGCGTGTTAGGCTACTCCATGGCCAGTGTCTACTCCTGTTGCTTTCGAACTAGAGGATTGCTAAGTAGTCACAAAGCAGAGCGATGTGGTTGTGGTGTGGAGCCATGGGTGACTGTGCTGGGTTCTCCCTCTAGACTTGGAACCTGCTGCTGGAGTCCAGCTGAGTCCAACTGCGTGCTTCCACTTGACAGCACTTTGACTGGGCTGGCCTGTTGGCTCTCCCAATCCTGGGAATGTTTCTGAACAGAGACCTGATGAGTCAGTCCTGATGAGCTGGATCGCCTGCGGGAGCTTCACCCAAGCTCCCTGCCTCTGTGCCAATAGACAGTTACCTCCTGCTGTCTAACGTGGGAGGTTGCCAGCTTCCCAATGTCGGAAGCCAGTGCCGTACTGCCAGTTTCTGCGCCAGAATTCTTTGAAAACACACAGTAGCCAAGGGTGGGATTGTGGCCTCTGGCATAGCTAGCTAGGGAATAGTTATTAGGGAATGTAATTTGTCAAAGGAAAGTGTGATCTGTAGGGTGCCCAAGATGCCAAGGACTGGAACAGATGTGGTGCCACAATTCTACAACATCATTTTATAGCATCACAGTCCTGAAGGCTATAACTTAGGACCATTTGGGGAAAAATATTCCAGTGGTCCTTCTTTTCTAAAGAAGAAAAGCATAAAATGCATAAGACAAAAAGTTCCTGGAATAATTAAGCCCTGGGATTGTCAGGATATGGAGTCTGTTCAGAAGAAGCTTCTCCTGTTACACTGGGGAAATATGGAGTCAGTATACTTGACCTCCTCTCACCGTCTGGTGTGCAGCGCATGCTGGCTGAAAGCCCATTGAAATTGACTTTCATTAACACCACGTGGTTTGGCGCTTCTTCAGCTCTATATGATGGTTTCCCAACGTCAGTGCTCTCTCCACTCTCAGAGAGGATGGCTATGTTATTTGCTTTTATGTTCTAGATAAGCTGAACAAGCCACAGGTTTCAGTTCCATACATGTGTTGCTATTTGTATCAGGAAATAGGCACCATGTATTAAAGTGAATATTTATCCCTCCCCAAGCATGTGAGGGCCTGCTCAGTCCCTGAGGGTGTCTTGCTTCATTCTTCCGCAGAAACTAGAATTCATGGGAAGTGAGGTCTTTTTTCCATGAGTAAGCTACTCCTCCATTAGGACGTTCTGCTTGCAGCCCTCACTTGTCAAAGTGGGCAGGAACGTATTTGTTCTTTACTCACGCTGAATATTTACTTGTACTTTACTCACGCTGAATATGAATGTTCACACTGGGAGTGCTTTCAGGTCTCTTCAATGGGCCATAGAGCAAGCCTGCATGGATCAGCACACGTGTGTTCTTAGGAACTGCCTGGGGGCATACCAGCATATCCAGTGGTGTCAACCGGCAACGAGCTGCCGGAACGCTAGGCGGGACTTACCGCCTGATTGGCTGTCCGTCCGTGACGTGTCACCGCCTGCCCGCCCGCCGCCCGCCCGCCGGCTTCGGAGGGGGTGCCCGCTTGCCTAGGGGGCGCGCCGGGTGCCTGGGCAAGCAGCGGAGGGGCACGCCAACCGGAGGGAGCCCGCACGGCGGGCAGGCAGGCGGCGACACGTCACGGACAGCCTGTCAATCAAGCGGTAAGTCCTGCCTAGCGTTCCGGCAGCTCGTTGCCGGATTACACTACTGAGCATATCTAATTTTGTGGTGTGACCAATTGAATTGAATTGTGTGCAAGTTTATGGGAGACAAAATGGGTCTGGGGACCCATGGGCCAATCTAGCCATCTATTCCTCTAGCCCTGGGGTCTCCAAACATTTTAGTTGGAGGGCTGCATCAAATATCTGGCATGGTGTCAAGGGCTGGGAAAATAAATAAAAATATAAAATTTAAATAAATACATTAGAGATGGAACGGGAATGAATGAATGAATGAATGAATGAATGGACTCAAAGCTCCAGGATTCCTCCAAGCACCAACACACACCACAGAAATATAGCACATATTTTAATGTCTCTCATTCCCCCACCCCACAAGCAGCTAACTTATATGTAATGGAGCAAAGATCTCAGAACCAGCAGATCACAGGAAAGGAAACACCCAGAGCATATTCGTAGGGCCAGGGTTGCCTCCCTGATCCTCAGAAAGCCATCTAGGCCTTCAGGGGGCCTAAAACCATCACTTCTGGGTCTTTGGGAAAACCAGGAAGTGACTATTTTCTGCCTTTGAAAGACATTCTGAGGGTTGCGGAGGCTTCACACAGCCTCCCTGGTCCTCAGAATACCCTCTGCACACAACCAGAGCACAGCTTGGAGGGTGCAGCCCATGCCACAAGGTCAGGAGGGCCAGAGGCTCATAGGGCACCAGAGGCTTGTCGCAGGCTAGACGAAGGTGCTCTGAAGGCCGCATCTGGCCCATAGGGCGGGGTTTGGAGACCCCTGCCCTAGCCCAGTAGTTCCTAACCTGGAGGTCGTGAGCCAATTTTCAGGACCATTAGATCATTAATGGTCCTGTATAGACCATTAGTGGACTTGCTGGGGGAAATCCAGGTTCATATTGCATACATTTTAACTTGCATTACTTTCTCCTCAGGCATACTTAGGAGTAGGACCACTGTATGCAGTATTGGGGGAGCCTGTTTTCAAGTCCAAAATGCACTTGGCACAATGTCAGGTCTGATGGTGTATAATTTGCAGCTTTTATACAAAAATGGGAGGAACCCCAGCCCTTTCCCAATCACCTTTGCATATATGTTGCAGGCCAAGGCTGCCAATTCTACCCATGCATGTCATTCATAAATGGTACAATATTGTGCTCAGGAATCAGTCCTCAAGATCTTAACATAAAATGCTCCGGGGAGTTTCCCTGGTTGATTTCTGTGCTGAAGGCGGGAGGAAAGGCTATGCCTTAAGCCTTATGCTGAGCTATTCCCCCCCCCCCCACGTTGTTTTACATCTAAGGAAAGGAGTGGCTGAAAGACTGAGGGAAGACTTGGGCTGCCTGCCAGTCCTTGGTGCTGTGCTGTGACCTGTTTCCATGACCACGCCCTCCCCTCCTCCCCACCAGCTGCATTTCTTTCCTTTGTCTGGAGCTGTCCCATTTCCTAGCCATGCCTTTGAGTCTCTCTCCAAAGTCTATATTCCAGCCTAGCACAGGAAAACAGCCACCAATGGCCTGTGCTTTCCTCCTCCCAGACTTAGGTGAGGGCAGGAGGACTTCCTCTGAGCACCAAAACAGTGGGCAGTGATGAAGGGAAGAGAGACGGTCCAGAACAGACCCCCTGCAGTGTCGCTTACGAGCTAACATCCCTGGAACACGCATGCTGGAAATCTTTATGCTTTTTCAAACAGATTGGGAGGCAGTTTGCTGAAATAGACAAGCATGCTGAAAGAGAAGCGTGCTTTTGGTGTAACTGAATATAAAGATACGGGAAAGCTGTTGAAGCTTGGCTTGTAGTTTCTCAGGAGCTTGTTTGCTTTGCAAACTACAGCTCCAATTTGCGTGAGGTCATTTTTAGGACTCACTTGGCTTTTGTGTCTTATTATCTGTTCTTATACCTGCCATTAAAAGGTAAATGAAGTAACTCACCCAAGTGAAAGAGGCGGCTCTAGTCTTTGTCCGTGCCATTTTTTCCCCTGTGTTTGACAGATTTGCTCTTTGATAGTCCTTAAATGAAAAGTAATGCTTTAAAAAATTACCCAGGGAATTTTGCAAAATCCACCCAGATGTGTAATTACATAAAACATCCTAAAGCAAGACAAACAAGCCCCTCCTTTTGCAAAGCAAGTGAAAAACAGGCTTGTCTATTTGTTGGCTCTCAAACAACCTTTGTGCCTGATAGAATGGACAGAATGAGGCAGCTATGGGAAAATCAAAGGAGGGAACCTAAACTGGGCTAGTTGGCCAGCAATGATAGCCAATCATGGATTTAATTTGGAGTTTTTCTTTTTTTGCTTTGGCAAGCACTTGTGCACATATACTGTAATTTCCAGTGGTTGATTTTTATTATCTGATTGTGTACACATTTAGGTGTTCATCAGTTTTTTTCAGAAAGGACATTTTTAAAGCTTTGAGTTCTTTTGGCTCTGATTTTGCATAAGCATGTCTCTTTTATATTCTCCTACGGAGGTGTATTTTAAAGATTTTCTCCCTTCAGTGTTTCAGTGTTTTGTAACTCCAACCCAACAGTATTCATGGGGGCAGTAATTACTAGAAGGGAGCCTGTGTAAAAAATCTTTTTATTTTCCTGGCCAAAAACAAAGAAGGTTTTTTTTTTTTAAAGGAAATAAAGACAAATCTGTTACTTATACAGCTTCTTTATGTGCAATGGCAGCTCTGTAGAAATGTCCTTTTGGAACCCCCCCTCCCCCACCCCGATATGAATTGCTTTGGGGAATCCTTACTATAACTGGTACACTCTGATGCAGCATTTTAAAAACTGTGCTAGGCGCAGGGCAATATGGCCTATGTTGTCACATTGGGCCCTGCGACTTGGATCAGTGTCAAGTGGATCACTTGCTGCTGCAGTCATAATCTTTGTGAGCTTTAAGCCAGGGGGTGAGTGGAGTGGCTTCTCATTGGGCTGTCACACCTAGCCCCTAGCCCTGCCTCCAAATGGCCTGAAGTGGGCCTCCTGGAAGCAGCTGGGGGGTGATATCATCTTATCATCAACTATTTCTGGTTGTTGCACTTCCTGCGCAGAACCAGAAATGCTCTTCTCGCCATGGCTGTATGGTGAGAGGTGGGCCCATGGGGATGGGGGGCAGACTTATTTGGGAGTGAGATCCATTGAAATGTGTTTCCATTTCAAGAAAAAAAGAACATTTTGTTTGTTTTAAGTAAAAATAAGAACAAAACAAAAACGCCTTGGCTGCTAACGGAAGGAATCAGACACAATGATTGTGGCTTGTAGCTGGAGAAGCATTGAATAAATGTTTCGAGCTGTATTTCGAGCTAGAATTCCAGGGATCTGCAGGGATGAAGTGGTTATTAAAAGGGACAAATTAAATGCTTACCAAATTAAACTGTGAGCCCCTAGCACTGTGGTCCCAAAAGAAACCATGGCTATACCGAATTTAGTAAATGTTCACCAAACTTAATAAATGTTCACCACATGTATAACATGACATTTACACAACAATACTATTACTTAGCTAGCAGAATTATATGCCCCAAACGCAAGGTTAGGGTTGTATTATTAAAATTTACTGTTTTGGGGAGACAAACACATTTTTTAACTGTCAAATACTTTGAAAATGATGAGAACTCAATATGTGGTTATCACTTTAGGATTATTAGGTGGTCTAAAATTTGGTGAACATTTACTATTTTGGGGAAACAAAAGTTTTTTTTTTTTTGAGGAACATTTTCATTAAATTTGGTGATGGCTTAAACATGAGCCATTGTTAAATGCTACCCATGCCTGCTCTACCCATGCTTTGATGAGATTTGATACTTTCTTCTCCCCACCTCCATCCACTATATAAAAATCAGGGCAACTGAAATGGAAATGTTGGGCTTGGCCCAGAAGCACTCTGTGCATGTGCTGGCACTCTGGGGTGCCCTCAGGCTCTGCGCATGGGCTGGCAGGGCTCCCCGAGGTGCAGAAGATTTAGAAGTCTAAAAGGCTCTTATCTGGATACTGAAAAGTTTGAGAACCCCTGCTCTAGTTCATGTTCTGTTTTTGTTTGCTTCATCTGTTGAAGGCTGATCACAAATTGGTCCTGTTTATCTGCGGATTCGGTATCTGCAAATTTGACTAGCCGTGAGTTCGGAACTCCTGGTGTAGGACTGACCTGTACCCTCCAAACATGAGCAGAGGTCTTCTGTCTTGGCTGAAAGGTGTTCTGAGACCGTGTCTGACCTCCCCACATCTCAGAACTCCTGTGGGAGACATCTAAGACACAATTCCACTTTTTTGGAAAAATGGAAGTGCCTCTTAGAGGCTTCTGGCTGGCTCTCCAAGACGTAAAACGTGATAAATAAAGAGGCAGCAGGGAATAGTGCATGAAGACGCATACTGGTGTAATGAAATACATTGATGCAAATATTGCCCAAGATCCATTATGGGTCCATAGTTCTTAGCAACTCTTACCACTGTCTTGTTTTGCACCTGCACAATGCTTTTATTACAGACTTCCCATGTCTGTGTTTTCAGTGCACTTTCCAGATGGCTGCTGCAGAATTTGGCATCATGAGAATGTCAAGTTTCACTTTATATATTATAAAAAAGAAGCTTTTAGCTCTTTATGCTGCTGATAGAAATTTGAAAGCAGGTGGGCATTGCCTGCTGGTAGATCAATATTGGACACCATATGAGTCTCTCAGATCTATTTCTATAGATCACATAATTTAGTTCTCTCCAGGGGAGCATATGCAACACACACTCTTTTATTGTAGATTCATTAATCCAGACCTAGTCCCAGCTCCTGGCTCTGGCCTTACAACTGCTAATGCTGATCAGAGTCCCTGCTTTGTGCATAAGCATGTAGCGAAAAAGCAATGGGAAAATTCTACCCTTTTACCGTCTTGCTTATTGAGCACTCAGCATCCAGATATGTGCAGTGCTTTCAAAGTGTCTGGCTCAATTCAGCGCCTTGAAGTTCCTTCTGGAACTGCTGCCAACTTGCTTCTCCAGAGTGCTCAGCTGGTGTGCTGTGTGTTCCTTCCTCAGAGGCAGGGCCATGAACTTGTGTTGGCATCCAGCGTCTTCTGGGTCCTGCCAGCATGTTTGAGGCTGTCCAGAAGTGCTGGCTAGGAGGGAGATCTCTTCTTCAGGCCATCCCAGCTCAAGGAAAGCTGAGGAAGAGCCTCTTTTCCACTCTTGACAGCTTAGACAATATCTGCCTTTTTTTCTTCTTCACTGGCTGGCTTTGAGGTTTTCTGCAACAGGATTCTCCTTTTTCTCTGCAGCCCATCATGGGGAAATCCGGAATTCCACAGGGACCCTCTGACCAGAAAGTCGCTGTGGTGACAGTGGATGACTGTGACACTTCTGTGGCCTTGAAGTTTGGCACCATCCTCGGAAACTACTCTTGCTCAGCCCAAGGAACACAATCAGGCACCAAAAAGTAAGAACATGTGCACCCGATGAGTATATAGAAATGATTAATGAACAGGCAAGTTTAAAGGAAGACTATCAGAATAGTGTCTGTTGGCATATTGAGGGCTACCTCCACCCTGCATTGGCTGTAGAGACCAGGAATGTGAGATGAAGCCCTTTGCCAGCTGTTTCCATCACCGTTGTTAGGAACATGAGAAGAGCCCCACTGGATCAGGCCAAAGGCCCATCTAGTCCAGCTTCCTGTATCTCAATGTATCCCACCAGATGCCACAGGGAGCACACAATGCCTGCATCTCGTTGCCACTCCCCTGCATCTGGCATTCTGAGATAGCTTACTTCTAAAGTATGAAGGACTTTTCTTCCAGAAATCTGTCCAGTCCCCTTTTAAAGGCACCTAGGCCAGATGCCATCACCACCTCCTGTGGCAAGGAGTTCCACAGATTAATAACCCGTTGGGTAAAAAAGTATTGCCTGGAACCCTGGCAATGTTTTTGTGTGCTCTCATTTATGTAGACATCTCTCTGCAGTGACTCCATAGCTGAGATGGAATTTGAACTCTGATCTTCTAAACCAAATAGCTTCCCATACTCTGGACAACAGCGTTTTCCATTGTTAGGCTATTCAGTCTTCCCCAACTACCTTCTGCTGTTGCAACAGATACATAAACAGCCAGCTCTCAACTCTCTAATCAAGGTTGTTGGGCTTCTCAGTGACCCTGACATCTCCAGGGACACACAGTTCGCATGTCCTGCTATCTTGACCAAAAACACTGGGGTTATATGAGCCGCATAGCCATTCCCTCCCCTGAGCATGGTCTCCCGATTAATTCCCATTTTGATTTCGCAGGTCCCTGGATCTGACAGGTCCACTGTTATTAGGTGGTGTTCCTGACCTGCCCGAGAGCTTCCCAGTACGGAACCGGCACTTCGTAGGCTGCATGAGAGACTTCCTGATTGATAATCGAGAGGTGGACATGGCTGACTTCATTGCCAACAATGGGACTGTGCCTGGTATGGGGAGTTTAAGAATGAAGGAGGAGAGTTGAGCATAGAAATTGAAAGATCATCTAGATGAGTGGTGGGATTGTTGTGACACTGTCTGCCTGCTGTGCGAAGATCCTGCATGTGCTTGTGGTGGACTGGATCCTTGGGAATGGGCTCCAGTCCTGATTATGCTCCTCCTCTCTAGTTCCCTCACCTTATCCTTGCCCCAACACTCCCTTTCAAATTATTGGGAAAGCCTCTTCCGCCACGATCCCTTCCCATGCCACTTCACTTTTTTGTCCTAGGTTGTTCGGCCAAGAAGAATGTGTGTGACAGCAACACTTGCCATAATGGTGGCACCTGCGTCAACCAGTGGAACACCTTTAGCTGCGAGTGTCCCCTGGGTTTTGGAGGCAAGGACTGCAAGCAAGGTAAAGGGTGGAAACTGCGAGAGAAGGGGGCATTTTTTGGCCATGGTAGCTAAGCTAAGACTGTTGGAACATTGGTCACCTTGGAGGATAGGAGAGAGCATAGGAGAAGGATTGCTAACTTCTGCCCAATCCTACTGAAACCCCCTGCATAGCAATGCAGTGGTGCCAGTGCAGCCTCTGTCGCTATGTGTTAACTCGGAAAGTGATTTCCAAGCTGACTTCTCTTAAATCTGATTTTCCCTTTCCCATCTGGCCTTCCCACCGGTGCATCAGTAGCTTGCGCTGCCGCAAAGTGCTTTCCGTCTGCTTTGTGGAAGCCTTTGCTTGCAGCCTGCACATTTAGGTAGGATTTGGCTGTATAGTTTAGGTAGGATCGGGCCTTCTAAAATGAGGTGTAAAATGAGAATCTAAAATGAGGTGTAAAAGATCTCTGCTGAGATCTACTCTCTAGGGGACATGTTTCTGCATTAGGCTGAATCCGAACTCCCATCCCCAAGCACGGCCCCAATTTGGACTGTTCGGCGTCCTCAGCTCTGCATCTGCTAAACAGCAGGTGCAGGTCCGAGGAACCCATATGTCTACCCCGGGGTAACATGCCCTTGCCCCAGGGAGGCTGTAGCCAGCTCCTAACTTGTGCTGAATACGGCCAAGGCCCACAGGCCTTGCCATTCCAGCACAAGTTAGGATGGCTCCCTGAACGTTGTGGAGGCGTTTCTATCCTGCTTAAAGGGGATAGAACATGTATCCTCCTTCCTAGAGACAGAGGGAAGGACAGTGACTCCAAGAATCTTGGATGACGATGTTGTAATGCTCATAACTTGTAGGTGTGAGAAAGAGAGGTACTGTAGCTCACACCTTCCTGTTGAGGCCTGAGAGTGTAAGTAAACAGGAGCTATTTACCCAGCTGCATGGAAGAGAGTCCTCTTAAACGTTCTTACACTGAGCCCCTTGGAAGTCACAATCACCCAGGGCAGGCAGGCGAAGGCCACGGAGGATCACAGAACCAGCCACTAGGCTCTTCTTTCGGAAACTGGTTTTCAGGCTGACTTCTAACCTGGTTACTTCTCTTAAATCTCAGTTTCCCCTTCCCATTTTTGGCCTGTACTGTTTCAAACACCCACTACTGGAAGGAAAGAATAATAAAAGAGCGAATATCAAGCTAGTACGTCTACCTCCAGTACGTAGTACGTAGTTCCAGCAGCCTAGTGACCTACTCGGGATGCTTCAGCAGCTCAGCAAGCGTTGTACAAATCACTATTGTGTTACAAAGAAAGGGTTGTACTATAAAAACAGCCCTGACTGTGTCCCCTTGCCATGGGGATTGGATGTGCTCATTTAGGAACTCCGAACCTTGGAGTCAAATACACTCCTTAATGTTCAGACAATGGTCCCAGTCTCACCTCCATGGCAAGCAAATGAAAAATCACAAACCCTGTTATTTACACTCTCCAGGTGTGATGCCAATGTGGAGTTCTTCTATGTGTCACGTTTTCTTCTAGTTTGTCACTAGAACACTACTTTAGGAGCCTGAGGGCCCAGTCCTAGCCAACTTTCTGTGTCCATGCAACCACCATGCAGCTCGGAGGTAGGGAAACAAACATTCCCTTGCCTCGAGGAAGCCTCCATGACTGCCCCCCCCCCACTGCAGGATGCAACGCATGCCCCATTGGTATGGCTGCATCAGCGCTGGAATGTTGGATGGGATTTGACCCTGAGTTATTGATGCACCATCAGCACAATTTGAAAAGTGCAAAGATCTGGTAGCTTTAACTTGCTTTTAACATATTGCAAAGAGAAGCGTGATTTGAAATATGGATATGCACCAGTATGCGCTGGGGTTATGTTCCGGACCCCCTTCGCCCGTGGATACTGGGGACGCCCTTTTAAAGATAGGGGAACATCAGTGGTTTTGCTGCAACAAGGTTAAAAAAAATTGTTTAATGTTCCCCTATCTTTTTAATAGGCGTCCCAGTATCCACCATATCAGTGGATAACTGAAACTGTGGATATTGAAACAGTGGATACCAGGGCATGCCTGTTATCAGTTACATGTGCAAACATCTTTGAAACCTCTGTAATCCTGAGGGAAAGTTCCTTCAAAAAAGCAAAGGGGGGAATTTCAAGTTTCAGTCACGAATCCACGGAGTGCACAAATACGTTTCAGGAGGCATTTGCAATCCATGAGCCTTGTGATGCCAGCCTTGTCAAATGACATGCCTGGGAATCCCTGGATGACTCCCTTGCAGACCCCTTCTTCTGGTGGGATGTATGATTTACCCCCTGCTTTGCAATGTTCCGTGCCTCTGCTGAACCTCATTTTCTTCCCTTTTTTATGAAGAAATGTCAAGTCCCCAACGCTTCCTGGGCAACAGCATGGTGACCTGGAGTAACTTGGCCTTAGTCATTACACTTCCATGGCACATTGGACTTATGTTCCGTACTAGGCAGGGCAGTGGTGTCCTCCTGCATGCTACAGCAGGGCAGCATTCCACCCTCACCCTATGGGTAAGTTGCAAGGTTGGCTCAGCAGTCCACTGTCTTACGGTTTAGGGATCTGGAGAAGACCTTGCTGATCTACAAGCAAGAAGTGCAAACATTGAGAGGGTGGAGGGGTGGTGGTGGGATCTGAGTCAGATTCCTTATTCTACCCAGTAGGTATCATTAACCTCATGGTACACTCAGACCCCCTTTAGTGCTATTGATGCACTAGTATCAAACCCACTTTACTGGGCATGTATGATGATTCTCCTAATGGGGAGAACTTAGCTCCGGGCTGGGTTCATTCTGTTCTTCCTGATCTCTCTTTTCCAGTTGAATGAGGGGAATGTGCTGATGACCGTGTACCATGCCAACAGCCAAGTCTCAGTGCTGCGGTTGCACCAGGTGAAGGTGAATGACGGTGACTGGCACCACTTGCAGTTGGAGCTGCGCAACAGCAGGGAAGACCCTGAGGTCCAGTGCTTGGCTGTGATGACCTTTGACTATGGCCTGCATCAGGTATGGTGAGCACCGGGACTCTACCAATCAGGAAGGACAGCAGATCTGTAGCCTGCTGTCTGTGCATTTTTTTTGGGCACTCCTACAGGGCCTTTCCATCTATTTCCTAAACATAGGAATGACTAGAAAGCAGCAGTGAGGTCAATGGGAACATCAGGCTTCTGTGGGGATAAGTTTGTATTCCCAGAACTGTTTATTCTCAGCACTCCAGCCCATTTCTTTTATCACTTCCCTGTCTGCTAAACCTAACACTTTTTCCCTGTATGCTTTGCTCCCCCATCAACTCCCTCCATTAACTGCAATCTTAGTTTCAGCCCATCCCCTTTCCTGCCATCACAACCAGTAGCGTCCCTAGAGGGGAGCAGGGCACTAAGTTTTGCAAGGAGCTTTACCTTGCCATGTAAACCACTCCTCTTCCTTGCCTTCTTAGCCAGTCCTTGCGGGGAAAGCAACACCTCTGCATTGCCTGCTGGCTACGACAGTGAGGGAGAGGAGCATTTTGCATGGTAAGGCTCCTTGCAAAACTTAGCGTCCCACACTCCCTTTAGGGACACCACCGGCCACAACTTTTCTGATGGCCCATACTTGGGGAGGGGCCATAGTTCAATGGCTGAGCATGTGCTTGAAATACATGAAGAAGGTTACCAGGTCAGTCCCTGGCATCTTCTGTTAGAAGAGACCAGGTAGCTGAGAGCGACTCTATTAGATTCTCTGGAGAGCCAATGACAATGCTGAGTTGGATGGATCAGTGGTTTGTCCCATCCCAGAAACGTTATGGGTGCATCAAGAAATTAGGGGAAGGTGCTGCCAATTAGCTGCTGTGTCTGCCTGTCCTCCAGGTGGTGGCCAACGTCAGCAGTGAGCTGCATGGGCTGAAGGTGAAGGACCTGAGTGTTGGCGGGGTGCCAGGGGAGCAGGGCGAGGTCCGGCAGGGCTTCCGCGGCTGCATGCAGGTAAGTGAGCAGAGCGCAGACTTGGATGGGCCCCATCTGGGCAGTGGGTGGTGCATGAACACATCATGGGAAAGGGCCATGCCCCATGCTTTCTGTCATCACCTCCCTCGCCAGAGCCCTTGCCTAGTGACGTATTTTCCAGTTCTAATCAGGCCCAGCCATTCAGTATGAGCACTTCATAGGAAGTGGTGAGCAGATTGTGTGCATGCCGTACGTCCCTTGAGAATCGCTGTATCTGCTGATGCACATATAAAAGCAAACATGGGAACCACCATGTGTTTCCCTACTGGAAACCTGCAGCCATGGCAACCATCCATTGATGGACTCTTGCCCAACAGCCTTGGCAATGTGACTTGGTAAGGCATCCCGATCAGCCACAGGTTGTGTCCACACTCTGTATTTGACACTCTTACTTTGTGTCCGGAGGAAAAGGAGGTGCAGCAGATTATTCCTGTTTAAACAGAAATAGCAAGATGTGTTTCACAGTCTCGCACTAGCATTGCTTTTAATCACTCCAACCTCGTTTGGTTCCATTAGCCATTCAGATGGATGAGGACCAGGTGTGTAGTACCATAAATCAGATATTCATTTGAGCAAATTGGACATGTGTTAAGACTCATGCTAACCTCAGAGTGCAGACGCCAACCTTATTTGGCCCAAATGCTTTCATTTGAGGAAACACAGCACCACCTAGTGGCTGAGGTTTTCAGATGCCTCCTGCCTGGTGATTTTATTTTATTTTAAATATTTATATTCTGCCTTGCATCATTTTATTCCTAAAGGAACCATCTTAGGCTCCGGATTTAGGGGCTGATTTAGTTAAAGGACTGATTTAGTTAAAGGAGCTGATTAAAGTTAAAGTCTATCAATTCTGTTTGTTGGAACGCAAGTCCACAAGTATCCAGCCTTTCTACAAGCTGGATCCTCTTGGTTCTGCAACCTGACCGCTCCGTGCCTTCTTTATCCTCAGGGCGTACGGATGGGAGAGACATCAGCCAGTGCTGTGGCCCTGAATGTAAACCAGGTGGAGAAGGTGAACGTGGAGCGTGGCTGCAGTGTCCCTGATCCCTGTGACTCCAGTCCGTGCCCTGTCAACAGTTACTGCAACGACGATTGGGACAGTTACTCTTGCAGTTGTGACCCAGGTCAGTAGGAGGGGGAGGATGAGGGTGGAGCAGCTCCCTGAGTAAGACTGGAATGATTCCTCACTGGTGTCCTCTGCAGTCTGGCTTTGCAGAATACAAGGTGCCTCTGCCCTAGCCGCTGGGCTACCCTGTACTTCTTTAGCACTTTGAATAGCTTGCTGCTGTGTCCATCTGCAGCCTCTTGCTTGCACAGAGGGTCATTCATTTGCAGAGCTTCCTGCCCAAATTATATTGTGAAGGTGACATAGCAGGTTTTTCCTGTGCTGCTTTAGGTTACTATGGTGACAGTTGTGCCAACGTCTGCACCCTCAACCCTTGTGAACATCAAGCCGTGTGCACCCGCAAACCCAGCTCATCCCACGGCTACACCTGCGAGTGTCCTGACAACTACTTTGGGCCGTACTGCGAGAGCAAGTGAGTTGCCGCTTGTCACTGCCACTCTGTGAAAGGATATGAGAGTGCAGGAGTGTACCAAATGCATCCTTGAAGAGCTGGGTGTTTGTTCTTGGGTGTAGAGCAGAAGTGGGATGTTGGTACCTGCGCCTGTACTTGAGGTGCTCTGAATTAACAATCGCAGGTGTATCAAAACTGATCTCTGCCTATGTGTATGTATGAGTGTGAAATCAACCCAAGAGAGCATACCTGTTGTGATTGTGGGGCAGACCCAGTGATGTCATTCAGGGGGAACGGACCAGAACGGGCGTTCCGGATCCTAACGGGCTCCGTGGCTGGTTCCGGGTTCCCGACAAGTGCCAATCAAAAGTGAGTTCCTGTTCCTAAATCATTTGAATGACACCACTGGGCAGACCCTCTACCTTCAGAGAATCTTTCAAAAGGGAAGGAGAAGAAGGCAACCCTCAGATCTGTGGGGGAACTGCTAGCTGCCTCCCCTGAGTATTCGATGGGGCGGGCTCCGCTCACAGCAGCATAAAGCCACACGCAGGAAGCAGCTTTGCACCACTGTAAGTGATGCTCACCCCTCCGATTCTTGGAGGAATCTTGCAGCAGTGCAAGTCAACTCCAAGTATTGGAGGGGGTGGGTGCCAGTTATAGCAGCTTGAAGCAGCCCCCTGGAAGTGGCTTCTCACTGCTAATAAGCGGCACCCAGCTCTTGCGTTACTTGGTGGGAGAGGGCGCCACTTGCAATGGCGCAAAACAACTCTGATGCAGCTGCATCATGCCACTGTGGGCTGCCTCCTCCTTTCCCTTCTTTTTCAGATCAGATCAGATCAGATCAGAATCCTTTATTGGCATATTTAACACAGACAAGAGAAGGCCTTCTTTTGAAAAAGAGGGTCAGAAAGGAGGAGGTGGCCCAGAACCACAATCAACAGAGTGAGAAAATAATTACAGTGGCGCTGGTCGGGGGCAGGGAGAGAGGTAGATTGGGGGGTGACCTCACGGCGCCCAAGCTCTAGGCTTGTTGCATGTGGATGTCCCAGACTGTGTACATATGTATCGGTATGCCCATTGGTTAAGAGTATGAAGCATATGTGTGGGTGAAGTGCACGTGTAAGAAGGGGAGGTTGCTTTCCGTATATCAATAATAGTGAAAAGGAAGTCTTAATCTTGCAAATTATTAATAATGAAACATTTATTATGGGGAAATACTTAAATTTCTGATTTTGAGCCATAAATGTTTCATCAGGGGCTTACAATCACTTTTACCATATGGGAACAGAAGATTGTGTGAAATGATGGCCAAGAGTGCTGACACCGCAATTTGTAACTCTATGCCTCTATGTAACTCTGTGTAATTTCTATGCCTCCGATGCACATTGAATTCTTGAGACTGTTGTGACACCTGAAGTTTCAATACTATGTGCATTTGCTGCTTTCTGTCTGGTAGAAGAATTCCCGCTCCTGCAGAGGACTTTTGCTGTGCTGCTGTTTTGACTTGCTGGTGTATTTGCAGAGTGACTCTAATGGGCCCTGTTATCTCTTTGTGGCAGGCTTGCTCAGCCCTGCCCACGGGGGTGGTGGGGGCACCCTATATGTGGACCCTGCAACTGCGATGTTGGCAAAGGCTTTGACCCTGACTGCAACAAAACTAATGGAGAGTGTCGTTGCAAGGTAGGCATTCACTTTTGAGCTGGGGATGGCAAGGGGTGGATCTGCAAAGTGGAGATTGAGCACCACTAAAGTAGGTGCAGAAGTGCCAGTTGCAGGGTGGCTCCATCGCTTGGTAGGTAATTTGCTGCCAGTGTAATGTTGGGTTAGGAGAGTTACATTCTCTGTTCGGGGAACCTTTCCACCTGAATTGGTTCACTGAGGAGCCCCAGAACATTGCAGAGGATGTCTGGGGCATGACCCACAAAACGGTGGACATTCTGTTTATGTGGCGCATTCGCGAAGGCTATTGGGCTTCAGGTGTTGCCTTGTTCGAACTGCAAGAGTTTCTTAGAGCACACACAAAATTATTATGCAGCTGCACATGGAAGGGAAAAAGCAGTCAAACTGTCTCTAAGCGTTTCTTATCCCCCATTACGGATCTTCTCATTGAAGAACCTCGGAGAAGCTTCCAAGGAACCCCTGGATTCCCTAGAACACAGTTTGAAAATCACTAGGTTAAAAGGTATCTCTCGTTCAGATCCCTGCTTGCCTAGGCTCACTAGGTAGTCCCAGGTGAGCCTCTCTACCAGTTACGCATACCTCCCAGGACTGTTGTTGAGGCAAATTAGACTGGTAGCATTACTAACAATAATTTCTAATAAAAGTACCTGGAGAGTTTCTATGTTTGATAAGTGCATATGTGTTTCATTAAAGGAGGATTTAATGAAAAGCAGCATTTCTGGTAACAGATGCTTGGAGGATAGCTGAGGGAGGGAGGGAGGGAGAGAGAGAGAAATGAGAGAATGTGTGTGTGTTACTGATAGCTTCAAGTGTACAATGGGAGAGGTACTGGATGCTGGTTAGCCAAGAGGCTTACAGACTTCCATTAAGTTTTCCATCCTGCCCCCCAAGATTAATATGCCTCCTGCTGTTCTCCAGGAAAACCACTACCGACCAACAGGCAGTGCCCTGTGCTTGGTGTGTGACTGCTACCACACAGGCTCACTGTCTCGCACCTGTGACAGTGAAACGGGACGTTGCTCCTGCAAGCCTGGTGTGATTGGGCGCCGCTGCGACCGCTGTGACAACCCCTTTGCAGAAGTCACCCTCAATGGCTGTGAAGGTCAGTACCAGCAGTCCTTGGGCACAGAGAGCAGTGGGGGGGGTCCACTGCCAAGCTGAGATGAGACTGGGCACAGCTGGAGGCTGCAGTAGGCCATGCATCAAAGCAGAGTATGGGTTACAGAGTGAAATCTTGGAACCAAATAGAGGATGTTACCCATCAGGTGAAACAGCAAGAACCATCCCATCCAAATGGATTCCTAGAGACCTGACAGTTGTGCCCTTTCCTTTCTTCTTAGGTAGCATTTGTCAAGCCAGTATAGGAGTGTTGAACTGAATGGCTTTCTACCTCACTTGATCGTCTCGGAGCTTGGCTGGGGGCTGCCCAGATAAATGGGGCGGGGAACATCTCTATGTCTGCAATATCATGTTCCATTCCAGCGTCCCCAATCTTGGCAGTGGGTTGTTTTCTAGATGGTTCCACCCAGGATTCCGTTTTGCGTATAGCAGCCTGTTTGGCTATTTCAGGCATGCTCAGTTGAAGGGGCTACACTGACTTTGCATTTTAAAAAGGTAAAATCTGCTATTCACAAAGTGTCTGTTGCCTTGCAGTCAATTATGACAGCTGCCCCCGTGCCATTGAAGCTAATATTTGGTGGCCCCGGACCCGCTTTGGCCTGCCTGCTGCTGCATCATGCCCAAAGGGATCTGTTGGTAATGAAACACCTTTGAGACTGTAGCTGTATTGCATGTGTGGCGGTGATGGGTAAGGTTGTCCTATGGTCCTTGGATGAACTGTGCAATCCCCAGCACTCTCTTGGCATTGAGCAGATCTGTGGTACTTCTGGACAAGAGTGCCTTGTGTGCCATATGCCTAGCTCAGAAGGAGGACTGGCTGGGATTCTCTCTCTCTCTCTCTCTCTCTCTCTCTCTCTCTCTCTCTCTCTCTGTAAGTTATCTTGACATCTCCTTCTTCGGCATTCTCTTTCCCTCCTGTGGCTTCAGAGTGCCAGTGGGGAGTGGACTAAGCTGCACCTGGGTTCCAGTGCATGGGCCTTGTTGGTGCCCCTTTGCATGTGTGAAGACACCTTGCCTTTGTGTAGCCACCTGCTGAACAGCCCCAGCATCTGGCGGTCCCAATCCCTCTCATCATGAGCCAGCAACAAATGCATTGTGGCAAACCTTGTCAGGTGCTGAGTGAACCTTCTTTTTTTCTGCGCTGCAGGGACTGCTGTACGGCACTGTGATGAACACAAGGGCTGGTTAGCACCCAACCTTTTCAACTGCACCTCGTTGACTTTTGCTACTCTCAAGAGCTTTGTAAGTGCTCCCATTCTTTCTTGTGCCCAGAGCTGAGCAAAGCAGGTGTGTGTGTGTGTGTGTGTGTGTGTGTGTGTGTGTGTGTGTGTGTGGTTTCTGTTTGTTATTAGTTCTCAGATGTTCTCAGCATCAGCAGTACCCAGGCTACAAGTGCTGTGTTGTCACTAGCTCTGAAAATTTGCATGGCCCTCTGACTCTACTTTGTGTTCCTTGCATTTGCCCCATGGCTACAAGCAGGGAATGAGATGTTGAAATCTTGTAGCTGCTTCACAGTGAACTTATGGGATTCTAACTCTCCAGACATTGTCAAACTGCTTTCCTCTGGTATCATCCAGGGCGCAGTCCTAACCAACTTTCCAGCCCTTGGAAAGGGCTGTAAGGGCAGTGCACCTCCGAGGTAAGGGAACAAACATTCCCTTACCTTGAGGAGGCCTGTGTGACTACTGCTCCACTGCAGGATGCAGTACATGCCCCATTGGCACAGCTATGTCAGTGCTGGCAAATTGATTAGGATTGCACCCCCAGTCATTGACTGAACTGATTGGAATAGGACAGGAATTATTCTTTGCAAGTGGATGAGTCTTGTGAATTTATGAAGAACATTAATGTACCACTTTTCAACAGAAAAAGGTTTACAAAACAGCAAACAAACAAATGGTTCCCTGTCCTAGCAGAGCCCACAGTCTTAAAAGCCAGAGAGGAAACACTAGCAAGGAGCTGCTAGAAAAGATCCTATGTTGGCTAAACGGTTCTATAGCTGAGATAAACTATGCAAAAATATAGATATATAAAGATATACAAACTATGCAATATACGTAGTTTGCATAATGCAAAATTTTTAATAAAATATACATTTTTAAAAGTACATATCTTTATTTATTTTGCATACTTTTATTACAATTCTTTTGACCTGGGGATGGGGACTGGGAGCTATGTAGAGCATGGAAGCCCCATGTCCTGACTGCTGCAAGTCCAGGTCAATCCCTACTAGCTTTGCAGATTTTGCTAGGCATAATCCTCACTTTTCCAAACTTATTCCAAACTTCTCAGTTATATACTATACTATACTATACTATACTATACTATACTATACTATACTATACTATATATGGAATATAATATAATATAAATATTTTTACGCTTGTACACTGTGATTGAAGTAGCATGGAATCTGCACAGCTCTAACAGTTAGCCAGCATGGTTGCATTGATGGATAGAAGCTGACATTGAATGATTCCAGGGACTACATTTGGTCGGTCCCCCTGTTTTGTTTTAAGCACCTGGTGCTGAGTGTCTTTGTCTTCCTTGCGGAGTAGGCAGAGAGGCTGTTGCGGAATGAGTCCCTCTTGGACACGGAGCAGTCTCAGCGGGTGGCCCTGCAGCTTCGCAATGCTACACAGCACACAGCCAGCTTTTTTGGAAGTGACATCAAGGTGGCTTATCATCTTTCAGCCCAGCTCCTGAAGCACGAAAGCATGCAAGAAGGCTTTGGTTTGGCTGCTACCCAAGACGTGCACTTCACAGAGGTAAACTCAGGGCCTCAGGTTAATCAAGGTCACAGCAGAGAAGACCAACTTGGAAGGATCAAGAAAGATGGGGAGTCAAGCGGGTTTTGCACGGGGGGGGGGGACACAGAATGTGCCAGAAAACCACTATATTGATGCCTGGCTAGTCTGCTCCTGTGCAACACAAATCAAATGCACGAGTGAAAACAGAAGCTGTTCCCCTTGAGAGAGAACTGGGCTGTTCAGTGTTGTTCCTGGAGAGCATCACAGACATCCAGGTTTAGTTAGTTTGGAAGAAGGGCAGGTTCTGGAAGGAAAGTGATTCTTGGCATCATTTTGGTTTAGAGGTTGGCTTTGACTCATCAGTCTTTGGCTGACAGAGCTCATGGTGAGGACATATGACGATTAGCATTTATATCCCTCCCTTCCTCCAAGCAGTTCCGTGTGGCGTGCCTGGGTTATCCCTTTGATCTTCAAAACAATCCTGCAAAGTGGCTTACACTGGTCCGAGGCCATCCACGATTGAGAGCGCAATCCTAAGCAGCGCTGGATTGGCAAGGCTGACGGGCCTGTGCCAAATCCTAGCACTGCTTGGGGAGGCTGGAGCCTCCCCATGGCAAGGGCACATTTGCATTTTTACCATAGGGGAGGCTCCAGCCTCCGCTATGCGCTACTCAGATCTGCGCCTGCTACTCAGATCTGCGCGGCCTGAATCGGGGCTGTGCAGCCTCCTGATTGGGCTTAGGATTCGGTCATGGCCAAATCCAAAGCCCCCCCCCAACCCCCCCCCAACCTCCGCCAATCCCGTGTCCAGACGGACACGGCACCTCCCTTGCACCGGCCGACTTTGGGTGACGAGAGGAAGGCTTGCCATTGGCGCTATGAGGCTGACGCTACTCCTAGCATCGGCCTGACAGCTCTAGTGCCCACGCTACGTGGGCAGTAGGATTGTGCTTTGTATGGGGATTTGAATCCCAGTCTGCTAGGTCCTTGTCCAGCGTTATATTTAGAGTTTATCGGACCTGATAAACACAGTACAACCTATTTAGCTGAAGGGATGGAGAGAGTTGTTCCTCTAGTTTTATCAGTTCCTCAGCCATTTGTGACCCAGTATCATTGGGTTTTCAGGTGCCACTAAGGAAGCACCCCAGTTAAACAACCTGTTGCCTGCATGGTTTCCCTGATAATGAACACACTGTCTCCCTGAAGACTTGCCACTGCTTGCACTGATCATAAATCCAAGAGAGTATCCCAAGCCCTGCCCATCAAGTAAACTGTATGTCAGTTCTGCCAATGAAGGCCACTCCCAGCTCTCTTTTTTCCCTCTATTCTGTCTTGTAGAACTTGCTCAAAGTGGGCAGTGCCCTGCTGGAGGCTGGCAACAAGCGTCACTGGGAACTGATCCAACAGTCGGAGGGTGGCACGGCACAGCTGCTCAGGCACTTTGAGGATTATGCCAGCACCCTGGCCCAGAACATGCGCAAGACATACCTGACCCCTTTCACCATCATCACACCCAACATCGGTAAGAACAGGATCCTAGAGCTCCCAGTTGCTCTCTCGTGGCTCCCAACTTCTTCATCTCCATCCTCCTGTCTGGCCTTCTCTGCCTGCCTGGTCCACTTCTCCCCTTGCTCTTGGTTGGCCTTCTTGCTGCATGTCCCCCCTTTCAGAGATCTGAGCTCCCTTCTTCCCCTTTGCAGTGTCCCCATCTTCCTTCCCTTGACCCTCTCCAGCCTCCTCACATATATTACTTCAATACTGTTTCAAATACTTAAATTTTCTTTTCAAAGACTCTTAGGCCAATGTTACTATCAGCATACTGCAGGCTGTGGGGCTGAAACAGAATAATAATGGCCAGTAACAAATGACACATGAACTACAGATTTCCCAGGTCTCACAGATCATATTTTTAACCTTTCTGTACACCAGCTTTATGGTTGAACTTCCGCATTTGGGACTAGAGCGTTGTGGCCCACAGGAAAATATTGTTGAAATGATTAGATTTGTAGTTACAAGCTTGGGGCTGGACACGAGCACTGGCGCCCATGCAAGCCTCATGGTAGAGACCTTCAGTTCTGTGCATAACCTTGTCCTCTGAATAGGTAAGAAGTTATGAGCAAGGCTATGTGATTGCAAGCTAGCATTCAACCAGTATGACGTCTAACCATGAGAGATGTTTCTTCTGGCAGTTATTTCTGTGGTGAGATTGGAGAAGGTGAACTTTGCTGGAGCAAAGTTGCCTCACTACGAGGCACTACGGGGCGAGAAACCTGCAGATCTGGAAACTACCGTAATTCTGCCTGAAAGTGTCTTCAAGGCTCCTGAAGGCAAACGTGAGTTTGGGGCTTGTGAGTGAAAACGTCCTCACATTCTAGAAGCAGAGGTGGAGGAAGGGTGTAGCCTGGGGTGGCGCAAGCCATGGGCGCCGGCAGCGGCGGGGTGCCATTGCACAGAGTCCGTGGACTAACCCGCGCGCTGTCTGGCCCACCCCCCCACCCTTGCGTCCATTCCCCTCCAAAATGGAGCTATTCCGGGCGCAGGGAGGCGTGGCTGGGTGACGCATGGGGGTGGGGCGACGTGCTGGGGGCGCGGTTTCGTCGCCCTGCCATGGGCGCACTCGGGGCTCCGTTCGTCCCTGTCTAGAAGAGAGTGGTTGCAAGTGATGCAGGCCCAGTGATGCAAGTCCCTCTTTGAGGAGCCCACGTCCTTGACCTTGAAAATGTGACCAAGGACTGTAGATTTATAAGGCACAGTTCCCTGGTTGCTTTTCAGAACTCACTTTTTCCAACAACTTTCCTATTTTCCCCATTATGGCTTTGTGGTGTAGCCTTAGGGCGCAATCCTAACTTGTGCTGGAAGGGGAAGGCTGGCAGGCCTGTGCCACATCCAGCGCAAGTTGGAGCTGCCTTCATGTCCAGCATTCCGCTCAGGGCCCCCCCCAAAAGGCAACCATTAGAGACTAAAATAATGAATGAAAGACCATCACAGGGTCACCTTGCATAATGTCAGGCAAACGAAAGGAAGGGTGGAAAGTTGGGAGGGATCAAAGGAAAGAAAACCTGCTTGAGAGAGCCGAGCCAAATTGAAAATACCGAAAAGCTGCCTGAGGAAAAAGAGAAGAATGCGTATCATGAAGATACGACTTTGAAAAGAATGAAGGTGGGCCACATGATTGGCGAGCCCAGTTCATCGATCTAAAGCCGGTCTAAAGGAGCTTACTGGAGAAACCAGATGTTACACTCACAAAAATCTAGACTCAAGCTCAGTAGTGTTGGGCCAGATGTGAAGAGTCAGTTTAAGACAGAAGCACAGCCAGTTTGGTCTGGGCAAATCCAGGGAAATTTCAAGGCAAGAGCAGCCGGGGCACAGAGTGGTGAATCCAAACAGTAGCAAATAGGGTATGTTTTAATGGTGCTGGCATACTAACAAAAAATTAGATAAAACCCATGTCACCCATTTGGGAGAGAAAATGGTTTTTGTTTGGAAGGGATGGACATGACACAGAGGCAGTAGTTGGCACAGATGTCTGCTGGAAGCAAGTCCATGAAAATTTCTCTTAATATGAAGTAATCTGGCAATACTACATCAGTCTCTTTTGCAGAAAAGTGATCTATACAGGCGACCCTCTGTATCCATGGGGGTTCCGTTCCAAGAACAACTTGCAGATGCCAAAATCTGCAGATTTGGGCCCCTTTAAACCTCTGAATGTGACCGAAGCTGTGCTCCAGTTGCATCCAGAGGTTGGCCTGAAGCCCACAGAGGCCACGCACAGCCTCTGCAGGCCTCAGAATGAAGCCTGGAGCCGTTTCAGGTCCCTGAAAAGGGGTCTAGGCTTCATTCGGAAGCCCTCAGAGGTTGTGCATGGTCATGTGTGGTCACACATGGCCTCTCCGGGCTTCAGAAAGCCTTCCAGATGTACCTGGAGCTTAGATGTAATTCAAGTCTAGAAGGGCCTTTCAGAAGCACTAGGTTAATATAACTCCAGTTCAGTGTGCTGGCAAACCAGAGTGTGGTCTGGGTGGAATCGATAGTTCTCTTGACTTGATTTTAGCTCTTCTTTAGATGATTTAAAATCCAGTTACATCCTAAGTCTCGTGCTCGTTTTGCAGAATCTTCTCTGGCCAATGCCAGGCATCTCCCTGGCCCTGGTGAGGAAGAGGAACCTGCCTTGATGACAAGACAGAAGAGGCACCCAGATCTGAGTGAGGGCCAGGCCATCGCTAGCGTGATCATCTACCGCACTTTGGCAGGTCTGCTCCCAGAGCAGTATGACACTGACAAGCGGAGCCTGAGGTAATACTACATCCCAAACACGTGCATGCAAACTCACCAGCAGAGGCTGTAGAGGCCCCTCAGACTTCCAAGTATGGAGTGCCTGCTTTTGGTCTCGAAAATTCTTCCCAAAGCAGACTGTCCATGTCATATTCCCTTTGTTCTGTGAAGAAATTGGGCCCCATTTCCTGTCATTGGAGCTCCATGGGCTGCTTCACTGCTTCGTGATCTCTTGCCCAGCTGGCAGATGTTCTTCTATGTCCAGAATCTAGCAGGAGAGCAGAACCTTCATGTATCCAACCTCATCTTGTTTTGTCTTGGTGCGTTGTGCCAGAAGATATATGCATCTCCACTAGAAGCAATGGGGTGGAATGTAGCATAGAGTGTGACAGGGTATGTTTTAATACGTGCCATGCCTCCACACAGGGTTCCCAAGCGCCCCATCATCAATACCCCAGTGGTGAGCATCAGCATCCATGACAATGATGCGCTGATGCAACGGGCTCTTGAGAAGCCCATCACTGTACAGTTCCGGCTGCTGGAGACTGAGGAGCGCACCAAGCCCATCTGTGTCTTCTGGAACCATTCCATCCTGTGAGTCCTTCTTCCCTGACAAAAAAGCCTGATGTTAAAGCATCTCCCTAGGCGAGAAGAGGGGAGAAGCAATCAGTGGCCTCCCAAGTCTGGCAGCATGGCTGTGCTGACTTTGCTGTTTCTTTCCAGCATCAGCGGGACTGGTGGCTGGTCAGCCAAGGGCTGTGAGGTGGTCTTCAGGAACGAGACACACGTCAGCTGCCAGTGTAATCACATGACCAGCTTTGCCGTGCTGATGGACATTTCTCGCAGAGAGGTGAGACACGCAGGGACCCTTTTTTTGAGAAGTGGGTAAAAGGAGCAAGGTACTGTGGTAGGGGTTACTCTGCTTGCCCCTCCTGCAGAAGAGTGCAGCAGCCTTATAGCCAAGTCGTCTCCCTAAAGTGACCATGGCTAAACTCTTTCTTCCACTTAGAACGGAGAGATCCTGCCCCTGAAGACCATCACGTATGCCTCCATTGCTGTGACCCTGGGCAGCCTCCTGCTCACTTTCCTCTTCCTGGCCGCCCTGCGGGCCCTGCGATCGAACCAGCACAGCATCCGCAAGAATCTGGTGGCATCGCTGTTTCTCTCCGAGCTGATCTTCCTGCTGGGCATTAATCAGGCTGACCTGCCAGTGAGCTCCACTGGGGTAGAGGGGTGGGTGTGGGTAAGTGGGTGGTAGGGGAAAATGAGAGAAAGGGCAGAGAATTGAGCTAAATGGATCAAGGCCATTATACTGAGCTATACCTGGCAGTGCCAGTGTGATCTCTGCCCTAGACATGACTGCTAGGAACTAAAACCATCAGTCGGTACTATCTGACAACTGTGTTGCTTGGGTGTCTTTGAAGCCTACCCTAGGAGGCAGCTGAACTGTCCTGACTTAGCTGCTGCAGTTTCTGGAGCTTCAAGGCAAAGATGGAGGTTTAGAGGAAGTGCACATCTACCCATCTGTGCAGATGCAATAATGCTAATTTTCACTCAGTGTAGGGGCCCCTCCTTCAGAATTTGCTCTGGCCAAAATGCCTTACTCCTCTCCTTCCTTTCTTCCCCTGCCAGTTTGCCTGCACCGTCATTGCCATCTTGCTGCATTTCCTGTACATGTGCACCTTTGCCTGGGCACTACTGGAAGCTCTGCACATCTACCGCATGCTGAGTGAAGTGCGTGACATCAACTATGGCCCCATGCGCTTCTACTACATGGTTGGCTGGGGTGTGCCAGCATTTATCACAGGTGGGGCCCGTACCAAACACTGTATATTTCAGCACACAACCACTCAGATGACTCTGCCTTGACAATTGTTTGTGAAGTTTGATCCTTAGTTTGATCCTCAGAAGATGGTCGCAAGAGATGCTGTGCGCCGTTCTGCAGTTCAGAGAGCTCGCTTTGCAGTGAGCATCTGAGAAAGGCCAAAGAAGCCAAAGAAAGGCCACACAGAATTAGGGCTGGGGTGAGTGGGCATCCCCTCCAAGACTAGCTCCTATTTCCACCATGAGCTTCCTGAGTCACTAGGAGTCATTGAGTCACTAGGAGGACTTATCAAGGAGACATCCTTCTCCAGGCTGATGGTTTGATGTGACATCCTTTCCATAGGACTTGCTGTGGGTCTGGACCCCGAAGGCTACGGCAACCCGGATTTCTGCTGGCTCTCAATATATGATACGCTGATCTGGAGCTTCGCTGGACCCATTGCTTTTGCAGTTGCAGTGAGTAGAAAAAGAAGGGACTAAGGGAGGCCTCGTCTTATCTGGTCTAGGCTGAGTAAGGTAGAGGCATCAAGGCACACATGGAGTCTGACCTTACGGTCAGCATTGGTTATGGACTGCATTGATTCCCTGGCTCATGTCTGGTAAAAGCTGTAAATAAAACAAGAAAGATTTCCCAGCTCTAAGAGCAATGACTGAAACAGGTGGGCATTATAACCCCCTTAGCCATGGGTGAAAAGGATGTCCAGCTCTGAAAAGACCCCATCTGAGACATCTTGGAGATGCATGAAGAAGAAAAGGACCACTTGAACGTCTGATCACGATTGTGCAAGTGGGTGGAAAGTACTTTCCTGAATTGCAGAAAAAGCCTCCAGGTCTTTCTCTATATCATCATCCTACAAAGGAGAAAGCTGCAGAAAGAGGCCATGAAGGAAACAGCATTCCAAAGGAATAAGGCTGCTTTTGGCTTTCATATTATGGAAAAATTCCAAGTATGGGGAGGTGTTGGATTGTCTGAATGGAGGGCTGATGCTAAGCTTTCTCCTCCTTTCTCTCACAGATGAGCGTTTTCCTCTATGTCTTGGCCACCAAGGCTACTTGTGCTGCTCAGCAACAGGGTTTTGAGAAGAAGGGGACTGTGTAAGTCTCTTGTTGGTATTGCTATTACTGCACAGACAGGCTCTATTAGCACTCGGTGTCCCTTGCTGTCCCCTACACTGCCCGGATTCCACAGCCTGGTCACCTCCCTATACTCCTGATCCCCTGCACCTTTCCACTGCTTTGCCGTTGCCATCGCTGTTGTCATCACACTGCTCTCCCTGCTGTATCTTGCTTATCAATGTTGCACCATCTTCAGGGTCCAGTCCTTTTGCTGCCACGCCATCTCCCACCACCTTTTCTTTTGCCTTTTGCTGTCTCCTACCACTGCTACAACCAATCATACTTCCAGCATTCTCATGGACATTACAACAGTCCTGCTACAAAGACTGATGAAAGCTAAAGCAAATGATTGCATAAAGTCATGCCTGCCCCACAAGCAGGGTGACAGCAGAGGGCTGGCCTACCTAGCCCTGTGCTGGAAGTTCATGACTCCCATTGGACCCTGGCTGCCCACCTCTCTCATTGACTGCTGCAGGAATATCAAAGTTCACTTAGGAAAATCCAGTCACTGGCTCAAGGCTAGATTTTCCTAAGTGAACTTTAAGCCAATCTTAAATGGGATTCCTCCAAGAGCTCCCCAGTAGCTCTGTGAGAATCCCCATTGGTCTCTGATGGAGGGAAGGAGAAAGAAGACTCTGGCAATGCTTTCTTTCCCCTGCCCCCAAAGGCCAGTGCAGCCTGGAACTGCTTAGAGCATGCCAAAGTGGCCACTGCCTAACACTGCCTGTCTACCAAATGGAGAGGGGACTGAGCTGTACGGACAGGGGCTAAGTCCAAGCAGGGAAAGGGGGTGAGCTGGGGAACGGTGTGCACAGGACCCACAGGGACCAGCCTGGGACAAAAGTCTTCATGCCCCAGGGCTTGCTCTATCCTGGCCCCAACCCTGACCATAGGTTCTGGTACATGGGACACAAATGGAGAACATGCTCGATGCCATGTCTAATGTGGGTGAACCTGGATGTTGGTGCTGACTAAGCTTTCCTTACCCAGGGGGCTTGTAGGGTGCTGTGTGGGAGACCGTGCTGACTGTTCTCCTTCCCCGTCATAGATCTGGCCTGCGCTCAGGCTTTGTCTCCCTGCTGCTGATCAGTGTCACCTGGTTACTGGCCCTGCTGTCTGTCAACAGTGATGCTATCCTCTTCCACTACCTCTTTGCTGGCTTCAACTGCCTCCAGGTATGGTGGGCATGGGAGAGATGCTGAGCATGGGGAATAGACTGGTGGGGATCCTGAGTGCAGTGTGGGAATCAAGAGGTCACTATTCGGGACTTATGATCTCCTTGGGGTTTTTTTTTCCCCACAGGGTCCCTTAATCTTCCTCCTCTGTATCATTTTATGCAAAGAAGTGAGGAAGGCTCTCAAGTCCAGTTGCAGCAGAAAGCACAGCACAGACCCCACATTGACCACAAAATCTACCTTGACAGCGGTGAGCGTTTGAGAAAATAACAGCCTGACAAGCAAGGCCAATGCATCTCAGTTCATAAAATCAGAACCAACAAAATGCAATCCGAAGCAACGGAAATCCTAGCACAAGATGCAACCCAATTTTGTGCCAAGAAAAGCTGAGTTTAGCAACCAGTACCAATTTTTAAAATGGTACAAATTTGAATATGTTTGCATAATTAATTCTGTTTCTAATCGTTGAAGGGTCAAGGAATTATGTGTGACAATGAAGCCCAGCCCACCCCAACTGTTGGGAATTCCACTCAACATCCACCCAACCCATTTTTGAGAGTCACCAGGATAACCCTCCTTCCTCCATCTTAAAAGTCTTGGGACCCAATCCTATGCCACTTTTTGGCACTGATGCAACTGCAATGCAGTGCTGCAGTAAGGGAACAAATGTTCCCTTATCTAGAGGAGGCCTCTATGACTGCCTGCCCACTGCAGGATGCAGCACGTGCCCCATTGGCATGGCTACATCAGCACCATGGAAAGTTAGATGAGATTCGGCTTGTAAGGGGTAGAAATTTGATTTTTTTTATATGGAAACTGAGATTTATGGAATGCACCCAACTACCAAATTGGATGCTTGTATAGAACAGAATAAGCACAGTTCTGCCTCCAGACTTATTTTCAGTTACAAAGCCTTTTCAGCCTCCAGAATATCAGAGAATAGATGCATTTCCTGGTCTCGTAGCACATAGAAGCTGTGGCCAAATGCTTCAGGAGGGTCTTCAAATGGTTGATCTGTAAATGAGACACTGTGGTATGAAGGACATGGTGGAAACTTGTCAGAACTTCTGGAATTGAGGGGTTTGGGTTGACCCATGATAAGGAAGGCGCTCCCAAAGGAGATCTTAACATTCAGATGCATGGGTATTGGCTGAGCCAGGAAGCAAAGGCTGGACTTGGAAAAACAGAGGATCTGTGAGCCAGCACTGAGCGGGCACTTACAGCGTTGTGGACGGATTCTGGAATTCAGTTGCTGAGAAGAAGAGGGATAAATGGGAAATATTCCTACTTTTCTGCTGTTCATTCCTTTGTCACTAACCACAATGTTCTCACCAGGCTTATAACTGCAACAACACCTATGTGGATGGGCAGTTGTACCACACACCCTATGGAGACTCCACAGGTTCCTTGCACAGCACAGTCCGCTCGGTCAAGAGTCAGCACAGCTACATCCCTTTTGTGCTCAGGTAATTTTAGTGCCAGGGTCAAGCTGTGGTTGAATAGATGGTCACCCTGCCTGTGAAATGATCCATTGAGAATTGCAGGCTGATACCTGCCTGTCTCGGAAATAGAGGTACTCTTGTTTCAGTATCAAGGACAGTTGATGCAAACGATTGTGGGGTTTTTTTCCCTCCTAAAGGGAATATGACCAACATTGAGAGCAGCATTGCATACAGAGACTGTATAGCCCTATTTCTTCCCATTTGTGCTGAGAGAACAATGGGCCACTATGAACTCTTCTGCTTTCACCTTACAGGGATGAGTCTGGCTTGAACAACAGCCAGGTGCACATTGGGCCAACAGATCCCAGCTCGCTCTTCCTAGAAGCCAAGGATCAGAACAATGGTGAGAGGGATGGGTTCTAGACAAAGTGCAGCTCTGCATGTATCTGCGGCATGTGTCTTATGGGAGCATGCACTTTGCCTGCTGAAGGTCCAGGCGATCTTCCTGTCTCTAGGTAGTGCTGGGAGGGACCTCTCCTAGAGAGCTACTGCCAATGTATTGGGCTAGATGGATCAATGGTCTGTCTCTGTGCAAGGCAGCATCAGTGCTCACACTGTTGTATAAACAACACCAGTGCTGCAGCACAGTTCCTGAGGTCATGTTGTTCCTCACTTCTGTGTAGTCCAGTGCCCTTTTTTGGCTCTTGTCCTCCCCTAAACTGACCCTCCTGAAGTGCTCATCTTTAACTGGAAAGCCGCCTTTGTTTCTGGACACCAGTGCTCATTTCAGGTGAAGAAGAAACTATCAGTTCCTCCACTCACAGCCCATTCAGAAGTAAAAGCTCTAGTGGCAGAAGCACTTGTAGTAGGCCTCTAAGATTCTTTGTTAACTATGAAGCAGGGGAAGCCCTGAATTGCTTGCCCAGGCAAGTTAAAATGGCCAGTGCCTCATGGCCCTGGTATGCTTACTTAACAAAGTAAAGAAGCTGGAGAGGTTCAGTCCTACTTTCCTGGGCTTATGCAGGCACAATTCAGCCCCGAGGGAAGGGAACAAACATTCCCTTATCTTGAGGAGGCCACTGTGACTGCCCCCTCCACCGCAGAATGCAGTGCACATCCCATTGGCATGGCTGCAGCAGCACTGGAAGGTTATAAGTTTTATCCAAGTGCCAGTTTACACGGCCAAACTGGCATAGTGAGCATGAGGAGTGATAGGTCTGAGCTGAGATTGGTACCTGCTGAAGCAGTTGTGTGATCCCTGCATCATGCCCCCAAGCTTGGAACTCGACACACACTACCTGCATCACCAGAAAGAGGCTTTCATTGTGTCACAGGATGTGTGGGTTGTTACGGTTGAGCCCCTGAAGAAGCAACTTACAACTGAACTGCTTCCTCGCTTGCCCAAATCATCTGATTTGATTTATGTGTCTCAGCATCACCCAACAGGACTGTTGCAGGCCTTAGATTAAAATCAGTGTAGTGTGAACCCTTCAGTGTCGTGGGAAACCTCCTTTGCCTTATTTGTTGCATCCCACAGGCTTCTCACTGTCCTTGCCTTGCCCTTTCTGTGGGTATGTAACATTTGGGGCCAGTGTAACGTTTGGCATCAGGAAGTGACTTGGGGTTCCGTGAGCACAGACTGCGAATGGAAATGCTGTGGCAGACTTCCTCTCTCCAGGGCCCTTGCTTGGGGGCAGTGGGAATAGACAAATAATAGGAATGTTGCTGTTCTATGATGCCCACAAAACAGGAGAAATGGGCTGGATCTATATGTACATTCCAAGATTAGACAGTCATGCACCTTACATTCCTCATTGCTTGAGATCTGCGTTCATGTGAGGGGGGCAGGTGCAGTTTGGAGGGAAAGTGGATGCTTGGAGATGATCCTTGGACTGATAATCCCATCAAACCTGGTCCTATCAAGAGCCTGCATCTCTCTTTCTCTGTCTCTCCTCTGGCCACAGAGCGTGACACTGACTCGGACAGTGACCTTTCCCTAGAAGATGACCAGAGTGGTTCTTATGCTTCCACTCACTCTTCAGACAGTGAAGAGGATGAAGATTTTTCCAGGGAGCCCTGTTGGGAGAACTTGCTGTGCCCTAACAATGAGAAACTACCAGCACATAGCACTCCGAAAGGTAATTCTAGGCTCACTACAGCACTCCCAAAATCTGAGTCCTCTAATTATGAGCAGGTTGGATAAAGAGGACCCCACTCCAGATCAGAATTCTGACTCTGTATTTGTTAAGATTTCTTCCTCCTTCTTGCAGATAGTGAGAGTTTAGAATCCTTGTTTTGGCCTGCTTGGTGATGTTTCCCTTGCCTTCATCTTTCCACATGTATGTCTTAATTGGGCCCTCCTACAGTATAACAGTTGGTCCTCAAAGAATGATTCATGACTATGCATACAACCTGTCTTTTGAAATATTGCAGGAGAAATGATTCACCTCTAACTTTTCCCATGGGCAAAAACAACGTGAGTAGAACTGTCAAGAGTTTACAATCTGGCTGACATCCATAAAAAAGTTACCTTAGATAACCTTTTCGCTTTTTGCATGTATGTCATGGGATTGTTCAATCACCATGTGAACAATCACCATCAATCACCATGTGAACACTGAATATTACAGTGAAGTTTACCTGGCCATTCATGTTGCTTTTTATGATCCCTACTTTCAAGGGTAGCCTCACGAGTTGGCTCAAAACTCTGGTTGAGAGACCGTGCCCATCAGATATCCCAACTTGACCAAGCCAACTTATGAACCTTGAGTACTAATGACAGTGGTAGAGCCCAGTGAACTCATTAAACCAGGAGTTCCCAAACTCTGGGTTGCGACCTACGGGTGGGCCATGACCCCACATAACATGGGTCACGGGTTGGGCCCTCCCACCTGTCCTTGCTCCCAAATCGCTCCAAGTAGAAACCATTGGAAGCTCAACAACTTATTTGGACTCTCCAGGGGCCTCTTCCTGGTTGCACTAGGCTATAAAAGGTAAAGGTTTCCCCATGACCGAATGGTCTAGTCGTGACCAACTGTAGGGGGCCGTGCTCATCTCCATTTCAAAGCCTGTAGAGCCGGCGTTTTGTCTGAGGACAAGCTTCTGTGGTCATGTGGCCGGCATGACTATACGCCGTAGTGCCATTACCTTCCCACCCAAGTGGTCCCTGTTTATCTACTTGCATTTTTACATGCTTTCGAACTGCTGGTTTGGCAGGAGCTGGGACAAGCAACGGGACAAGCTCACTCCTTCTCGCAGTCTTAAACTCCCAACCTTCCGGTCGGAAAGCTCAGCAGCAGCCGTTTAACCTGCTGCGCCACCACGTCTCCTAGGACGTGGCTATAGCACTATATATATAGCTATAAATATATATCGCTATACGTATATGTGTGTGTGTGTGTGTGTAGAGTGCTATATATATATATATATATATAGTGCTATAGCCACATCCTAGGGACGTGGTGGCGCAGCGGTGGTGCTCTCTCTGCTCACTAGTGCTCACTAGTGACTAGTGACTCTCTCTATATAGAGCACCCCTATAGCACTAGGCTATAGACCCACTCTGTTGGGTTTTGCCATTCTGGCAAATGATAACTGATAGTCACTTCTTGCATTATCACACTAATTATAAAAAAATTTGAATATTGGAGGAGAATGTGTTTCTTTTCCTTCATGTATCCCTAAATGTGGACTGTACTGAATTGAGCAGTGTATGACCAACAGTCTCAATGTTGGGGGCTGTGTGGGGCAACAGTACACATGCAGTGTAGAACACAACCGTTCCAGGACTGCAGTCCAAGTCTGTAATTATTCCTGAAGAATTAATTCCCTCCCCACTCCTCAAGCAGTTTTTAGATGATGCTTATTAAAATATTCCTTTTCTTGTTAATGTGGCAACGCTTTCCTATACAGTCAGTATAGGGCCAACCCTACTCAAGGCGTTTTATTATCGTGTAGTCCAATGACTGACTTACTGGAATTATGTGATTGGCTGAAAATAGCGGCTGGCAGCCTCAACTTCCATTGGCTAAAAGTTTGAAGAAGAAGGCATTGTCAAAACTTTCAGTGAACTGTGGCTGAGAAGGGCAGAAACAACTGGAACCTCTGCACTGACTATTACAAAGGAGTCTTGACACGCAAGTCTCTAGTCTGCAGGCCCCTCCCTCTTGCCCTGACATCCTTAGAGACACCTGAATGAAAAGCCAACTTGAGACTCTGACACGAGAGAGAAACAATGCAATTGGACAATCAGAAGAAAACCAGGATTAATTAGTCAATTACTTAGCCTAGGTCACCCATAAATCTTCAATTGATTTAAGTATTCCAATGCATTTTTTTCTTGGAGGGACCAAACCCCATTTGCCTCTATGGAGGAGTCTCTACTGTTTTGGACGCTTTACAACACCAGCACTCTGTCCCACAGTCGGGGAGGGGGGGGGCTCTAGAACTATGGAGTCAAGGCAAAACATTTCCACCCACCCTTCTACAATTGTGCAGTTTTCTCTGCACCTGAATTCTCTTCTCATGCATTTTGGTCTCAGTTTGCTCCCGTTGGTGTAAATTAGTTGAGTTCCTTTGTATATCCACAAAACCAGGGAGAGCAGTCATAGTGCCTTATGTTCAAAGCCATGCTCTTTTTCTCCCTTCTCCCCAGTTGACAACCTTTCTGGCCCAGGCAAACCTTACTGGCCAGGGGACTTTGTGACCACTGCTAGTGAGAGCGATGGGCATGCGGGGTCAGAGAAGCTGCGTGTGGAGCCAGTTGGCAAGAGTGATTGGCTGGGGCCAACCGAGGAGATGCCTAGAGAGAACGGGGACACACAGACCAGGGAGTGCATCTTGGGTTCACTGCCTCACCCCACCGCCCAGCCCCAGAAAGGTAAGGAGCTTTGACTCTGGGACACCTCAAAACCTAAAAGGAAAAGGGGGGCCTCTGCAGAATACAGAATTGGGCCCTGCAATTTCATGTAAGTGCAATAATACTGAAGGGAGTCAGCATCCTGAAAGTCTCAACTTCCTTAAGAACAGGTTTTTAAACTTTACCGCTGTTCAGCCAGGAATTTGAGAGGATGTCTTGAGCACCTGGGGAAATGGCAGGGGATTGAGAGGATTTCCAGTGGAAAGGACTGCCATTCACTGCATAGCTCCTTGGCTCCTGTGAATGACAGACAGCAGCAAAAAATTATGCAGAATAAACCAGTACTGGGGGTCCTCTTTATCTGTGAATTTGAGAACCTGCAGATTTGACCCACTGTGGGTTCTGAAGCCACACGATCTTCCAGTCATGTCCCAAAGGTATTCTGAGGCCCAGGGAGGCTGTAAATGGCCTCTCCGGGCCTCATAACATCTCCGGATGTGGATACTTCTGGTCATGTCCAGATGCCCTTTACTGATCAGCCTTTACTGATCAGCCTTGAATCAGCCTTTACTGATTCAGTTATTTGCAGGTTTCTGTATACACAGGGGGTCCAGGAATAGATCCCCTGTGGATATTGGGGATCTTGGAGTTGCAGTGGATCACAAGATGAACCTGAGTCAGCAGTGTGATACAGCTGCAAAGAAGGCTAATGCAATTTTAGCCTGCATTAATAGAACCATAGCTTCCAAGTCACGAGAAGTTGTGGTCCCACTTTACTCAGCATTGGTGCGACCGACCTCACCTGGAGTACTGTGTTCAATTCTGGGCACCTCAATTCAAGAAAGATGCAGCTAAACTGGAGTCGGTTCAGAGAAGAGCAACAAAGATGATCAGGGGGCTGGAAAACAAGTTCTATGAGGAACGTTTAAAGGAACTTGGTATGTTTGGCTTGGAGAAAGCTGAGAGGGGATATGATAGCACCCTTCAAATATCTGAAGGGCAGTCATAAGGAAAAAGGGACAAATTTGTTCTCATCCACCTTTGACAGTAGAACTAGGTCCAATGAGTACAAGCTGCAAGAGAGGAGATTCCGGCTCGACATCAGGAAGAATTTCTTGATGTTAAGGGCAGTTCGACAGTGGAATATAGTCAAGGGAGGTGGTTGATTGTCCCTCATTGGAGACCTTCAACCAGAGGCTTGACAGGCACCTTCTGGAGAGGCTGTAGGAGGATTTCCTGCTACAGGCAGGGGATTGGACTAGATGACCTTTTAGATCCCTTCCAACACTATGATTCTATGATATCAAAGTCCAGCCTGTACATTTCAATTTGCTTGATTTGCATTGTTTACACAAGTGGCTGAGGGCGCTATCCTCCCTGACTCCGAGAGTAGTGCAAATGCACTTTATGACACATTTTTTATTCCAGGTTAGGCTTGCATCCTGAATTGATCATTATATGGTGCAAAATTCTGATTTTAAAAAAAAAATAAGCAGAGAGTCTACTAAGCTCTGCTTTGGCTCTCCAATCTTCAGCTCCAGAAAGGCAAGAATAGCTGCTTTTTCATACCTCAGTTCCAGAATCTTAATATTAAACTGCAAGTTAGTGTCAAAATGTGTGTGTATTTTGACTCTGATATGCCTCAATAAATGACAATCCAATCTGAGCTCTCTCTCGGCGAAGCAAAGAATGCCAAATCAGTATGCAGTGGTACCTCACAACATTAAGGACGCTATCCTAACCTGGAGTTAGGCTGGCATAGTGAGGCCACCAAAGTTTGGCCAGGTCAAGGGACACCATAAAGCGTGTTTGGACCACTCTCGGAGTCAGAGAGGATGGCGCACATCTATGTCCCTTTATGGTGTCCCTTTTGCTGGCCAAACTTTGCTGGCCTAACTGTTCTGGCCTAACTCCAGGTTAGGATTGCTCTCTAAGGATAGCAGCATTGCTTCTACCCACTATGCAATTACTTCTATTGATACTGGGTGTACTCTAGGGGAAATTGAGTACACTGGGAAATCTGGGGGTGGGGGATGGGGGTGGCTGGCAATTTTTCCTCCTCAGAGACACTGTATGGCATCACATTTTGGCTTAGACTCTGGTTTAGTCCCTGCAGGGAATGCTCCCTTGACACAAACTCTTTTGCCCTCAGGCATCTTGAAGAAGAAGTGTCTGCCACCCATCAGTGAGAAGAACAGCATCCAGCGCATCCACAATAAGCTGTCCAGCTGCCGCTCAGGGATGGTGTCATCACACGGCTCTTCGGGCAGTGATGGCAGCCGAGGGGGAGGGGTGCCGCGACCCCGCCAGACGCTACAAGAGCAGCTCAATGGCCTCACGCCCATCGCCATGAGCATAAAGACTGGCACGGTGGATGAGGACTCTTCGGGCTCTGAGTGAGTATGGCCAGGTCTCCAGCTTAGTGGGCTGCATCCCACACACCCACATGCGCACAAGTGAGCCTCTGGGAAGCCTCCTCATCCACACCAGGCCTGGTGCTTCAAATCCTTCTGGGCTAGGTTTCTTTCACTTGACTTTACACTCTGTCCCACCCCTTCGGCTGTGTGTCTCAAAAACTGCTTCCCCGTCCCCTCACTACGTCCAGTTCCTTAGAGGCTTCCCTGCTCCTGTTTAATCCCTGCACTTCCACTGACTGTTGAAGGCCTTGAGGCCTGCTAGGATCTTCACTTTCCTTCTTGCACACTTGGACAACACCCTGAAGCTGGCTTCTGGGCCTACTGCTGTCTTCGGTAGCCCACGATCTGATTTGGCTGAGAATCGGAAAGTCAGTATGGCAACGTCTAAACCCAGGCTGTGCCCGCGGCCCCTGCCTTTAACTCTGGGTGGCAAAATGAGATGCCTGGAGGCCAATGGGCACCAGGCCCCCTTACAACAGGATTTGGAGAGAGGTGGAAATGTTAGGGCTGAAATTAGGGGCTAGAACAGCATTGTAGCTGGGAAGAGGTTTCCTTTCTCAGGATGAGGGTGTCTGTCTGCTATTCACAAGCGGGGCCTTTTCCTGTCTTCTTGTTAGAGGCCAAGGGAGTGGGGCAAGGGACTGGGTTGGGTGGGCGGGAACGAGGGTGACGCTGTCCTATTCTAACTTCTTCCTCAGCTCTCTGGCACTAACCCACCCTCTCCTCCTCCTCTCCTCCCTTCTCTGTCTCTCGTTCTCTCACCAATCGCCCAGATTTCTGTTCTTTAATTTCCTCCATTAACACGTGAGCCCCAGGGGGGGTGCTTTGCCCAAACCTGCTCATGACCATGCTCATGTGTTTGTGTTTCCCCCTTTCCTGTCTCGCTTTGTGTTTGATCACTGAGCAGGAGTGATGAAACCTCAATCTGACGCCGCATGCACCAGACTCTTTCTCTTGTGCTTTGGCCAGTCCGGGAGCCAGGATTGCTCTCAAACCGCAGCGAGGAATGTTGTCTCCTTCCGCCCAGCCCGGCCCAGGTTGCCGGATCCACTCTATGTAGTGCCAAATGAAAACTGACCTGCCCTCCCTGGCACCAGGAGAACGGCAGGTCCCAGGAGACGGACCTACTTGAACAGAAGCACTTTGGATCATTGTAAAACGGACAGAAACAGAAACACAAACTTGACCACCTCCAAGTCTTCAGGGATTTTCATGCTTTGTTGCCCAGTCTGGAACTGCTGCGTGTCTGGAATATTTTTCTTATCTGTCAAAATGGGGCAGCAGTCACAAACCCGGGCTGCTGGAAATGCATTACTGGGCTGATGTTTGCATATCTGACAAGGGGGCTGAGGCAGGAGTCTGTGCGCTTGAAGATGGCTGCTGCTAGGGGGCACTGAGACCTGTGAGATTGAGCCCAAAGAGGCACGGGATGCTGAATTTCCAGGGGGATATTTCTCTGGCTTCCTTCTAGAATTGGCAAACTTCATCTCTGAATTAAGACTGGAGGGGTACAACAACCAACTACGTAGGGGATCTGCATGAGACTTGCTTAGGGGCTGCAGGCCAACTTTGCATTGAAGCTGATCCACTCACCCCCAGTGGCCCGAAGGCCTCACTTCCCCGCCTCCACAACCTGTGGGTATCATAACCATGCTTGTCTACAGTCCTGTGGCATGGCTTTTAAGCACACCTCCTGAGGTGCAGCTGCAGCATGTTCACATGGTGTGGGGGTCAGTCAGTCTCTGTTCGGCGCACAGGAGAGAAGGGGGTCTGAATGGTTGTTGGCTTTGCCATGCCAAGTAACCACAGAACTGGAAAGAAATGTTCTCATCAAGATAAATTTTTCCTGGACTCTGTCAGTACTTAACTACTCCCCACAGAGCAACAGCAGCAGCAGCACCTGCACAGTGCTGGCCCCAGGAGAATTAGCATTTGTCTTCATGTTGTTCCATGAGGTGGTAGGATTGTTACCGAAACCCAGAGCCAGTTTCCCAGGATGTTAGTCACCATGATGCTACCTACATCCATGAACTCTACTACACATCTGTGTCAGCTGTGGATCTCATCGCTTCCCTGGCAAGCTGCTTGCTCCAGCCTCAGTGCTCCAGATTGCACAGTAGAACAAAGGACCCTGCGGGAGTAACATCCTCTGTAAGGGTAGGACCTGCAACAGGCCACCTTCAGCATCCACGGAACACCCTCCCTTTTGGACCACAGCAATGACTCGAACCGCTTGGTTGCGACAGCCACTTCTCCAAGCTCAGCCTGCCGATCCAGTGACTTGGCCCCGTCGGGGATGCTCCGAGAGGCGGCCCGCCAGGTGCTGAGCACCGTGGGAGTGGCCTGCTGAGCCATCTGTCCATGCTGCAATTATTTTCGTAGAAAATGACAAAAAGAAAAAAGTCCCGCCTCCCGCTCCACGCAGCCGGTCAGCACCTGGTCCACGTGCGACTGGGCTGGAGCAGGGAGGCTGCCTTGATGTCTCCCAATAGCGCCTGCCTGGCTGCCATGCCAACAGGGCATGCCATGCTGCCTTTCTGCCTCAGAAGCCTTCATTTTTCTACACTCAGCCAAGCCTGATGCCTGCTCATAATGGGGGATTTTCATGCTGGGTCCTTTTGGAAAGTACTTTTTTTATAACGTTCCTGGGAAAGCGATTTTTCTGATAGGCGTGGGGGAAGAGGGGGGCGGCTTGGGGAGGGGTGAAGGCACTGTTTATTTTGATGTATTTTTTATTTGACCACTGCTGAAGGATGTTCTAATTTAAAAAAAAAAAAGATGAAAAGCCCTCTGGGTTGCATCTTTAGCTTCATAGCTACGTCAAGTCTCATCAGCTGGGGCGTAAACTCTAATGCGCTTTACTGACTTAGCCAAGGTTTGCACAATGAGGAGTTATGGGGACTTGACCATTGTCACGGCCTGGCTTATCAAAGGATGGGATTCTGAAAGTGAGGCTTCTCCTTTCCTCGCCTCTGGAAACCTTGGCCATTGCCGTCCAGCCTCTTGCGGCCTCCTTTCTTCGAATGTTTTAATGTAATAGGATGTGATTCTCTTAATCTGTGTAATGTCAGCCTGGCACTTTAGTTGCAGCCACTGTGTTTGCCACCCACAGTGTTAAGCAGGCAGGGGGTTAGTTCCAGTATAGCCTCTTCAAGAGATGGGTTGAGCCAATACATTCTTCTTTCCATTGAATGTCTCTTATGAGCCAGTTCCATGGAAGATTTTTTTCCCCAGTGCAGAAGAACAGTATTTGAGTTCAATTTCCACCTGGAGGTCTATATTGTTCTGATTCTGAAGCCCACTCTGGGCAACGTCTGCTGCTTAAACTCAAGGCAAAGTGAAGATCTATAGGGAAGCAAGGTCCGGACAGGCAAGGACCTTCTTGCCTCCCTACAACTCTCTTGGAGTAAGTGTTTGCCACAGCTATAGGCACTAAAGGCAGAGAAGGGAACAGCTGGACTTCCCATAAGCAGACAGTGTCTTCCTTCAAGAGCCATGAGAAGATTGGATGCCTCAAAACACAGAGAACAGGCACTATCATTAACCCGAAGACATGTGGAATAAATTGATTCAGTAGATAAATTGGCTGAATAGGGGAGCTTTTCCCACTCAAAGTTTCCATTGCCAACTCAAAGGGTGGGAGATGGTAAATTTTATAAACCTTTCTTGTCAAATAACCACTAGATGCCCAGAAATCCACTCTGTGCTGCTGCACAAAGATTTAGAGGAGGACCAATGGCTACCCTACAAATGTCTTCCATAAGGACCTGTTGGCCAGAAATCCTGAACTCATTCTTCTACCTGTGTTTGCCAAATATTTTTTCCTATTAGGGCTCTGTGTTGACTGCATAGCAAGCAGATAACCAACAAGTAACACCTCCCCTATCATTGCAGCTGCATGTTGGGAAACGCTTCACCTGCTGGATTTTTGCTTGTTATGCAATTGCTAAAGGTACAGGAACCCTGGCAGAAAAGAAGTTGGCAACTTGTTTCCCATCCCAGTCCCTACAATACCTCTGACCCTGAGGCTTTAGACCTGTCCCCCAGATAGGTCCTAAGCAAAACGCACAGAATAACCTGTGATAACTTCCTATGCAAGATCTATCTCGTACAGAGAACTCATTACCTGAAACAAACCGAAAGCAGGAGTAAGATTCAAATAAGCTCTCTTAAATAGTTGTGACTTCCCAAAAGCCAAACAAAACAGCCTGTCTTTAACCTATTACTCTGCTCAAGGTAAGGGAAGATTGGGGTGGGTGGGAACACCTCTAGGGACCAAGTGTAAGCAAGCAGGGTAATGTTAAACTGTAAAAATATCAGAGATTGAGGAGAAACTGGCTCCGATAGGAAGCTCCATGCAAGAGCTCAGCTTCTGCTCCATCACATCACGAGTGCCAGCTCATCATCTTTTTGAGCCTGTCCATTGTCACTGAGCAAAGATGATATCACCAGTTAGCTCTCACTTTTGAAGAAAGATGTGTTTGGCATGTCTGCTTTTTAATTTATTTTGATTGTTTTTAATATATATGTATATTAACTGGAGAATGTTTGTCCAGAGCTCTACCATCTTAGGGGAGGGGCTGGAACAACCTGTGGAGTCAAGGGCAAAAAAACCACCACTCGTGACATGCACAAGTCATCAGGGCCTAAAGTATTTAAGAGGTATATGAAGTCGGTAAATGCCTAGGGAGAGACCTTCTCCCCATCACTCATCAAAGCCTGCCAGTTTTCTCAGTGCAGAGATACAACCTGTCACCTGGGAAGGGGTAAAGTAAATCACCCAACGCTGATGCACTGAATGGTACATGGGATAGGAGTGAGGGAGTCTGAGTTAATTGGCGCTCTTTGTGAAATTGCAGTTGCAAGAGAGACATAAGCACATCCTATACATCACAGGTAAAGAATAGCCACTATTGTCCAAACCTGAGTTTATGTTCTTATAGGCTCAAGGCCCTGGTCTGTTAATACTCGCTTCAAAACAGCTGGCTTCTCAAATCAGCATCCTTTATGCAATAGTTATTGGGTTCATTTCCAGCACAGTTCAGCCAGAACCAAGCACGACTGCTCCTTTTTGCTGGCTAGGCCCCACTGCCCTAACTACCTGCATGACATGCTCAAGATCAACAGGTAATCTTTCACTACAGCTGCAAGCTGGGGGAATACTGTATGTTGGATTTCTGTTTGATAGGCAGCTGTTAAGACTGTTGGAGCCTTACCAGAAAAAGTGGCAACTTTGCTTTTCCCTGGGAAGCTCAGCTCTTGATACCTAGATCAGCTCTAGCTACAAGGGGAAGGGGGAAAGAGAGGTGGAGATTGTTCCTCCAAAGGACTGAAAATGTTTTCTTGACTACTGCTGTGATGCTGGCTTTTCCCTTGATACAAACAGTTGAAGTGTACAGGTAGGGTTGTTAATGTAAATATTGTAGGGTTCATCCCCCCCTTCCCTACTAAATAATAAAACCATAGTTCTGTGTAGGTGGCTCCATTTCAGTACTGTGTCCAAATGTCATGCTGGAAAACCGGGTCTGTGGGACGGGATACCGGAACTGAAGCCAATTAATCAAGTGATGGCAGCATTAATACAGAATATCTGACGTTTCTGCCGTGTATTTGGGGTGGGAGAACCGAAAGAATTACTGGAAGAGAATCAACAAGGCTATACTCACCTTCCATTAGTAATGTAAGTGCTGCATCAGAGGCTAAACGTATTAGGAAAGTATTCCTCACTTGATTTTTAGTAAGTCATCGTATTTTAATCTCAGTGTGCAGTTGTCCGATTTCCCAGCCCATCTGCAAGAGACAACACTTCCACCGGAAGGTTCTCCTTCTGTTGAATGCCATACACCTTGATTAAGGATGCTGCCAGAGACAATGGGGCACTTTCTGTTTTATGTGGCGGTGGCGGCAGCCTCCAGGGTCTGCAGGGAACGCTGTGGAAGCCTCTGCAGGGCTCCCCAAGCCTCTGATTAAGTGAAATAAGTGGTTGAACCCACTTCTGGTTGATAGCCCTGGCCCTTGCAAGCACTTAGGTGACTCCCAACTCCCTGGGAGGAGTTTGGGAACCACTAGTCTAAGAATCAAATCATGTCAACATGTACCTGCCTACCTCTGCAATCCTATGCTTGTTTACTTGAGAATAAATCCCACTGTGGTCAGTGGGACTCAGTTGCAGGTAAGTGTACACAGAATTACACTTTGATTTGCAGAGTAACACAAAAACTGTTTCTGGAGAGGTTGCTGGCTTAGGCTCCAACATAAGCTCAACTTTCCTTGTCACACTGCTAAGCAAGTAAAGAAAGCAGAAACCAGTCAAGCCTTGGGACTGCATGGCAACAGCCGAAACTGCAGAATGGTGAAGTACACAGATGATCAAGAATGATTCACCTCACCCTCTTGAAAAGGTATTGTGAGCACAGGACCTAAAGGACAAACACAGGAACTTCTGATATCCTCAAAACTAGGTCATGTATTGCAGCATAAGCACTCAAAGGGGTTTCTAGTCCACAAAATGCCATGTTGCAGTAAAGGTGTCATGTGAGGGCCTGATCTCAATTCTTTGGCCCTGGCCTCTTGTGGTTCATGCCCCTCTTTTCTGCCATAGTGGCACAACCCTTGTTGCAACATTCTGAATACTGGGCACTGTTTTAATCATCCTTAAAATGAAAGCACAAAGGCATTAAGAATAATTAGAAGTATTAAGTGACCTTAAAAAGGAGGAACAAATGCCCATGCAATTATAGAGGTGTCATCTTTGGCAGATGTGTTCGACAACATAATAGGCAGGAATTTACCAGGTAAAGCTTTCCCCGTACAGTACCTGTTTAATGTCTGCCTGTCTTGCAACCGTTAGCAGCACTGGGGGGTTGCTAGGAGGAACAAGACAGAGAGCAAGGTTTGACTGCCCACATTGCAGAATTCACTGAGAGCCAAACTTCAGTTGGTACATTGCAACCTGTTCTGACCGAGGGGCTGGAGACTCGGGGCGGGGGCCCCCCAGAGTGCATGTTTGCATGAGGACGGGCCCAAGTTCAATCCTTGTCCATGCCATGTACACACTACTGTCCTAGATGAACAAGTGTCTGACCCAGGAGGCAGGAGCTGAAAACTTGAAAAGTATCATTTTTGAACTTGACAGCACAGACACCAATGGAGCTTGAGGTGACTGAGGGGGAAATGGGATTAAAAGCATGCCATCACAAATTATTTGAAGTAAGAGCTGCCTGTCTTCTCACCAAAAAGTAAGAACCAGGTGCTCTCTGGTGGTTAATAGGGTAAGCTTATACAAAAAGACCCTCCCTTCCCGATATATATCCATCCAGCCCTCACACTTAACTTGTGAAATTCATATAATTAGCAGTCTTATTTTCGTAGGAGCATTCAAAATAGTCAAATACATTGTGCGGTAATAATAGAAAGACTTCCTTCCACCCTGAATTCTGCTAGCGTGCCTTATCAGAGACAGAATACAAGAGATACCAATAAGGCTATTTTGTTCTAACAACGATTTTGTTCTAGCAACTAAGAGAATGATACTGATTACCATAAAGACAAGAACACATATATAGCTGTGGCTACAAGTCTGTTGATGGGAGAATTTCAAACCAAGCTTCCCACCCTGCAACTTGAACACAGCCACCAGCAGGAGTTTGGCCCATAAAACCAAAAGACACTCAGGAATGTAGTAACAGGGCAAGAGCAGGCAATGGCTACCCCTGCCCCCGCCCAAGTCTGTTTGACGTAAGGCTAAAACAAGCAAGCATGATGCAGACATGATGAAAGAGATTCCAGTAGAAGTAAACAGCCTTAAAAGCTGTCTTGCATCAGGCACCAATGAAAATTTCCTCTAATGGAAGCCAGGGCCATATGATAGGACAGCTTCATCCTCACAGGGAAGGAATTGGGGGTTCAGCAACTTTAGATGTGGCCAGCATTGTTACCTGGAAAGAAAGAAATTAGTCCTTTAAGGCAGGTTCAAAAAAGCTTGGATTTAGTGCGCTCATAGAGTTCCATTTCAAATACCCTAGCTTATCCCAAACTTTAGAACGGTCAATATACAAAGGTGTATTTTTAATTCTGCATATTAAATACTAGTTACACACGTGTTTGTGGAAGAGAGAGAACACAAACCAGTTCCACCAACCCAAACCTATTGCTATTATATTTAAACGGTGCAGAGGTACTGTTAAGTGAATGTTCTGGCTGATCTTAAGCCTTATATTGGATTGCAAGCCCCCTCACGGCCCGATCCTATTGGGCATAGCATTAGCGGTATAAGCATACTGCCCGCACCTGTGTTGCAATAGGTGCCGTAAGGCCCCTCCAGCCCCGATGGTAAGCCACTACAGCCAGCACTGGGCAACTTCCTGGTTAACACTTGCCCTGCACCACCCGGATGCAGCAACACTTGCTGGTGAGTGGTGAATGCAACACTCGCTGGCATCGCTTCCTTTTTGGGTGGGGCAGGAGGGCTTTCCTGGGTGGGAGAAGGGCAGAGCAGGGTGAGTCGCCACAAGTTCCCAACCCACGTGTAGGGCCATGTGGCCCTACATGGAAACCCTCACCTCTGCACCGGCTAAATAGCCAGCACAGAGGAGAATAGACGGCTTGCCTGCTTGTGCTCTTACCACAAGGAAAGGGGACAAACAGTCCCTTCTCCCATGGCTGCTGCAGGATGCAGCGGTAGCCGCCTGCCTGCTACAGGGTTCCTGGGTGGTCAGACAGTTCTGGATTGGGCTGTTATTCCTCACCGTTTGACTTACTCCTTATTCTCTGTATGCAGACACCTTGCAATCTGTATTATTTGTTCTCCTTCAATCCTTAGTACATCTTAGCAGGGCTACCCACATTGGAAGCTAAGGGACCAGATTTTATTTTCTAAATAGATGTGACAGGTATAGAAAAGGCCATCAACTTTGAGGTGGGAGGGACACAGAAGAGTTACTTTTCATTCTGAAATCTAGTCAGGCCAGCCAAATGAAGAATTAGGGTCATAGCAGAGAGACCAGAGAGGCAGTAACAAGCAAAAGATTAAATGCTTATGGGTGTAATCTAACATTGAAATCACTAGAACTACATTGAACAGCTTAATTCTCATGGATTTAAATGTTTGCTGAATTACACTGAATTACGTTTGGTAATGACATAGGCTTTTACACCCATGATCCTCTTTTCTATCAGTTAAAGTTTCTCTGAAGCATTTCCCCTCCATAAAACTACTAATGTTTTTTAAGCACCCTGTCCACGATTCTACAAAATACTCTGTACTCAGATACAGACTCATTTGAAGGCATGGCCCCCAACAAACTCAGCTCTCTTTCCCAGCATCTTTGGCTTTTGAAATTTCACCAGATCCATCTTTTCAGTAACAAAGGTAGGGAACTTGCTTTAATACACACATACGTGCGTGTGTGTGCTCACACACACGATGGATTCTCTGCTCTGTACCAATTCTATGGTTAACAGAGTTGCGAGTGTATGCCTTCCTAGTGGTAGACAAAGCTGAACTGATTCCACCCAGACTGACACCAGCCCACCGTCAGCTATCCATTGGGAAACCTGCCCTGGAGAGCAGTATCTTTGCCCGACTGACTGCTCTGGGAGGTGCACAGGCTTACTATGCTGTCAAAGAATATAGTTGACTAATCACTAGCAAAGAAGATCTGCCCACAGAAGGGATTTCTCACCAGTTCATTTCTTGTGGGATTTCTTCACCCACTGTGTACTCAGGATGCAAATTAAACCCTCTTTCATAAATGCCCTGATTGGGCAGTGCAGCTATACTGTGCTCCCCCACCTTTATTGCCTGAAAGCCCAGGGAGACAGAGCCCCACCTTGAAGAGCCAGAGGTTGTCGTCTTAAGAGGCTGCAGCCTGCTGTTCTGGGAGGCGCTAGACGGGATGGTTGGTGGGAACACTAAAGCTTGAGTAAATAAAACATACATTTAGAGATTAGCATTGCTTATTTCATAAAGGTGGGCAGAAAAGAATGTTGTGATTTGTGGAATCAGAACCTAGCTAGGAGCTGAGCAGAGATAACCCAGTTCAATTGAGATCACCTCATTGCCATAAAAAAGAGTCATTGATCCAGTTCAGATGTCTTGCTAAACAATGGTAGTTAGAAGACGACAGTGCAGTAAATTTTAGCAGATTCCTCTCTCCCCTTCATATGCAGAATAAAGCTGCACAGTCTGCCACAAACGTATGTTTTCTCTTGTGCCAGTATATAGGAATCGGTAGTTTGTACAATCGTTAACAAACTTATCAATCGTTCACATATCGTTCACAAATCGTTAACACATCAAACCAGGTTCTTTACAACTAAGGAGCTGCATTCTGTAACAGCCTGCTAGTAGGACACAAGTGAGGCTGATCATCCCTGGAGAGAGGTTCATTCATCTTAAATAAAAATCAGTATTAGGGAATTTGTCACTTCTTTAATTCGTTTGAGTCCCTGTTTGATTTATGCATTCCTGTGTGCTTTACCTGAACAACCTCTACAGGCCCATCAGTGGCCAAATAAATTTGGGAAATTGAAGGAACTTTGCTCTCTTACTCTTTCTGTTCCTAAGCTCTTGATCCTGACAAATATTCTGTATAGTAAAAATATTTTTCGGCTTGTCAGCCACTTGCTCAGATGACAATCCCTGTAGGATTTCATCAGAAACTACAAAGCACTTTAACAGAAGCCTGAATGGAGTGGTTACATTTCATGTCCTACATAGTTTTTCTGAAAAGGCAGTCAAATTAGATAACTTTCTCAGTGACAAATAGCAGGTCACCTAGATACCAGTTACTTAACCACAGTTCTGCTTAACAGTGGTACTCAAGTGTACCAAAAGCAAGAGAAAAGGCTTCAGGGTTACAGACATGGAAGTCCTTTAGAATGTCCAGAAAGGATTTGTTTGCACCATAGCATGAATGCAGTCACACGTTGTTTAAACCCCTTACTCTCTAGTAAGTGCTCAAAACTGCAATCTTCGTGTCACAGTGATTTCAAATACAACTATTTGATAACCTCTTGAGCTATCCCTAGTCCAGTGGTTCCCAAACTGTAGGTCGGGACCCACCAGTGGGTCGCGAAGAACCTAGAGCAACTGTATTGAAAACATGGGAAGACAGGACACTGGAAAGGTGTGTGTGTGGTTGCATCAGGGTTGTAAATAGGCTTTTTTTCTTTTTAATTCACTTTGCTATTGGACAGGGTGGATTTGATTTAAATCAACTCAATTTGATAATTTTTGATAAATCGATAAATTGATAAATTTCGATTTGATAAATCAACTCGATAATTTTTACAGAGCAACTGTCATCTCTGTCCCGCAGTGGCTCCTCCTCTGACATTCACTTTAGTGGGACAGCTGGTGATGCAGAAGTGACACAACAAGGTGAGGGATGTGGCGGGCAGCAAGTGAGTGGAAACCCGCCAACAGGCGCTGCCATGATGGGTCTGTTGCTCTTTAAATGCAAGGACTCATTCTTGCTGGTAGTTAGAATCTTTAATATTATTATTTGCAAACAAAATGAAGGTTTCCTATTTAGAATAAGAAGCTGTCAGGTTAGTAAAACAGCTATATCAGAACTGATTTTAGGTTAATAGATTAATCACACATAGTTACAGAACTACTCAAATTCTTTTATTTAATTAAAACAATAACATTATATTACCTTATGTATGTAAGCATGTATTTGCTTAAACATGTTTTGTTTTATGATTTATCTCAAGGTTACTGTGAAATTGTGTGAATGCATCAGTGCAGTGCATGTTATCTCAGCTTGCAGAGCTTGGATTCATTGAATGAGTTTACCAAAAATGTAAATATTGCAGAATATACAGCCTCATGCTACATAACTAAGCTCCATTTCATGCTGAATAATCTAAATTATTAATGTATCTTAAATAGAAAACTATCTCAGGTAGATTTTTACTCCAAAGCATTTTATTAAAATAAATTTGATAAAAATAAAAAAAAATCCGATTTAAATTTTAAAAAATCCAATTTCTTAATTTTTTTTTTAAAAACACATCGATTTTTATCCACCCTGCTATTGGAACTTGGTGAGGCATTACCCAGCTTATTACTGCATTATGAGGAAAGCAGCAGGCTCTGGCATCACAATCTCAGCACTTCCAGGGGATCCTGGACAGACTGTCATTCTAAAAAGTGGGTCCCGGTGCTAAGAAGTTTGAGAACCACTGCCCTAGTCTCTAGTTACTGTTGAAGGGACAGGTTAAGTTACCATGGCTCCATAAAAGGCAGAGACAGAGCAGGTGTCAGGAATGTTGATCCAAAGACCAGCTATTAAACTAGTCCTATATGTGTAGAAACTGCTTTTGCTCCCTACTCTACTTTAAAAGAAAATACACTTAGGGCACAATCCTAACCTGGAGTTAGGCCAGCAAAGTTTGGATGCCACAAGAGACACTGTAAAGTATGTTTGGACCACTCTCTGCATCAGAGAGGCCAGCACACAGACATGCATCATCCCCCCTGACTCCAAGAGTGGTCCAAACATGCTTTATGGAGGCCCTTGTGCCAGCCAAACTTTGCTGGCCTAACTGTGCCAGCCTAACTCCAGGTTAGGATTGCACTCTCAGTGTCCAATATTCCAAAAAAGTAACACTTTTCCCCCCCCGGCAGGGTCTATTCATCCATCCTTACCAACCCCCCATGTCTCCTTACCTTTCTTCACAGCAGGGACTGGCAAAGTGGATCTCTTGGCACCAGGCACTCCTAGACTCAGTGGCTTAAACTGGCTGGGCTTCCCTGGAACTGCAGGCCTGCCTAAAGTGGCAATACGACTAGCTGCCTTTGGAACGGAGTTTGCTGCTGGGAGTTGGCTTGCAAGCACAGACGTAGCAATGCTCCTGGTTCGAATCTGGCAAGAGCTGCTGTGAGGCTTGGAGCTGGATTGTGAACCATCACCCCCCGTAGTTTTAGGTTGGCCTGCAGAAAAAGAGAGAAAGCAACTTGATGATAAACCATTAGCGAGACTGCAAGCCAAGGAACCCATAAAGGGAAGTTTTGACTTGGCCCTCACCAGACATCTACATAGGAAGCAATCAAATTATGTACATGGGATGAGCTTATATTTATTTTTAGAGATATTTACTCCATTCTTCCAATAAGGTGACAAAAACTACAGTAGCTTTTAGTTATGATATAATATCAAAGCAATAAAATACAGATAAAAGCAGATGATGCTTTTAGAGAAGCAGTTACAATCTCTTCAAAACGAGATTTCAGTCCACTGAAATACAACCATCTTCACTGCCTACCTAAAGATAAGCAGAAACGGAGTCAGAGAGTCCTCCCTTAGACAGGTATTCCAAAATCTCAGCACCATGACAGAAAAAGCCCTGCCCATGTGTCTATCACCATAACCATAATCACAGATACAAATGTTGGAAAAAATTTTTTATAAAGTCCCTCACCAAAGACTAAGCCAGAGAGCAGGAGAAAAGGCCCTTCAAAATCAGTGATAGATAGTATTAAGAATAATGTTAAAAATGCTTATGGAGTACAAGCATCTTTCTTACAAAAAGGGCACCCAAGAGTTGACGTTTTTGAGAGGGAAAAAAAATAATACAGGGCATAATGCTGCTAAACTTTCAGCGTGGAGACAATAACATGAAAAATTATTCTTCCTGAAAACACTAGATTGGAGGATGGTGGCAAATATCTAATAATATTGATTAATAGCACATTCAGAAGGGGGAACAAATCCAAAGGGATTCTTACTCCATGCAACAATTCACGCAATTCATTGTGGCAGTTGTGGTGAAAGCTATTTGCATCGCTGGAGTTTTAGCAGGGATTAAGCAAACTGATGATGAGAAGTTTCACCACCACCACAGTGATAAACCATAACAAAAAATGAAGGCTTCGTGTTCAGATCTCCAGCTAACAGATACCTGGGCAAACAACAAGAAAACATCTGGACCAGCTGGATTTTAGCTTGACTTTGTAAGGCTATTCTCATCCTGTTCTGTGTCTTGGTAACAGATTGCTGCATACAGATTTGTGTGGGGGGGGGGAAGAGGGGAAAGAAGTTTGGATGTATAACAGGATTACATCCAAACAACACACACTGCATTCACTTACTTGCTTTAGCCTTCTGGAGAGGCACAGCCCTTTCTTGAGCAGAGGAGGACTTCTTCATAGGGATGGCCTGCAGTCGACTTGACCTGGCTTCCTGCTTTCCTTTCCTTTGAGCTACTGATAGTGCACTTTTCCTGGGGGAATCCTGGAGGCTCAACTAATGCAGCAAGATAAAAACAAAGCAAGCTGCACAGCCTTGCAGTACGATGATGCAAACAACAGCAGCAGCTGCTTCAGAGCCCCATGAAGGTTCTCCGTGCCCCCCCCCCCCCCGGGTCATGGAGGAAGACTGCAAAATGAGTGGTCATTTGACACAAGTACTACTGCTCAGGGAGGAGCAGACCATTCTCCACAGCAGTGTGTGCATACGAAAGAGTGCGTTTTCAGAAAAAAATGCACATGCCAGGTTGATTCAGAAGCATGACCATTACTTCAGTGTTCTTTACACACTTCGCACACTTTGGTTACAGTCACATGAACTAAGAGAAACAGTGCTAAGTCAGGTATGAGGACATACCTTATTATTCTATACTAGTCACACGGTCAGGAATGTATTTCAGTGCATAAAGACATCACATTACCCCTCTCCTGTTTTTTCCCTTTGGACAAGCCCCCCTTGAAGTACCTTTGACTCCTTAGCAGAGCAGGTCTGGCGAGAGGCTCCCGCAATCTTCCTTGACGGTTCCCAAGGAGGTGGCTTCACATTGAGCAGAGACTTCTCATCTTGCATGGCACCAGGATGGGGGAGGAGAGCAAGTCTATCCTTCCTATTATTTGTCTGAGACTTAAGGCAAAAGAAACAGAGCGGTACCTTTTAAAAAAAACTGGAAACGAGTTAATGACTTTCACAACACAGAACTTAAGAGAGCAATCCTAACCTGGAGTTAGACCAGCACAGTTCAGCTAGCAAAGTTTGGCCGACACATGGGACACCGTAAAGTATGTTTGGACATCGTAAAGTAAGTCTTGGTCAGAGAGGCCAGCACACAGACATGTACCATCCCTCCTGACTCCGAGAGTGGCCCTTGTGCCAGGCAAACTGTGCTGGCCAGGTTAGGATTGCACCTTAAAATACAAAATTCCATCTCTAAAACTAGCAACTGAGCATCCAGAAGCACTCTAGGAAAGGGTGAGGAGAGTCCCACTCAGTTTAGCTTTTGTTCATTTTTACAAGCTGTTCTTGCTCTCCGAGGCCCACAAAGCAGCTTTCAGACCACTCAAAGCACATCACCATCAAATCTTATACAAACAATCAAGTCATAAAGCTGAACAAAACCCACCAAGGTGATCCAATAAAACTACACAGTAAGAAAGCAGAGTGAACAGAAGTTCTCATTTCATCATCCAAAAATTTCACCGGGATGGGCATGGTGAACTGAGCTTGGGAATGGGAATGTCAACGTACTGTTGCCACCACCCAAAAAGCGTTGGTCCTGATGGAGAAAAAGAATGCTCCAATGGTGCATCCAAAGCGGCATCTCTCATATTACCTTAATTCACACAGCATGTATATTGTGAAATGTTACAAAATGCAGCCCTGGGCCCTAGTGACATTCATATGACATTCATACACCAAGCCGCAGTTTGAGAGGGCAGACTTGTGTATTCTTTGCCCTACTATGTATTTGATGCGAATGGTAGGCATGTAAGCCTATATACACATACTATACACCTGATTTGCAAGCTCCTTTTCCTTCTAAAAATGAGGACCTTTTAAATGTGCTGAAAAGCTCCACATGTGCAGCATCCCGGAATGGTGGCTAAATGATCCAGCCAAGAGGTATGCCTCTTTTAAAAAGGAATAAAATACTGCTCCCTCCTCAGTTTTACCTTTTGTCAAATTGGAAGCCCAGCCATACCTTAAAACTTGCTTCTGGTAACTGTTTGGGTGAGTGTGGGCTCAGAGAGCAGAGGCAATTTGATACTACGGGCCTTGGAACGCAAAGGATCCAGAGGCAGCTGCAGGTCAAAGGAAGAGGTGGAGACGAGAGAGTGCATCTTCTCTAGCAATGCAGAAAAGCAGTACAGCCATTTTTCTCAGCCTGAGCCCAGCTCACAGTCTGCAATATGGGGATTGTAATGTTGGCAGACTTTTACAGGGCTGTTGAAAGCATTCTCTGTTTCAGTGGTCTTCAAAGTCCTACTTGGATTTTGAAGATGCTGTAAGTGTCTGCATGTGTGGAGTGGGGGGGGGGGAGGACCCGGCAGCGCCGCAGCAATGGCAGCACCGCAGGCATTTAGGGGGGTGTACCCTATGGGGGGGACAAGGGGGTGACCAGAAACAGGGGGTGTCTCACAAGAAAAGCTCTGATCTGGCCATGGAACTATTGTAAGTATTGGGGACGCCCGCAGAGGTGGCAGAGGGCCTCCTCAAACTTTCTGGACATCCCCTCAACTCCCCATAGCACAAGCCCCTAAATGCCCATGGCTGCAGTGCTGCAGGGAAGTAATTTATGGGGCCACTCCCCTGAAGAAATGGCCTTTTTCTGCTCCATATAGTGGCTCACAATGCACCATTTGAAGAGCATTGCTTTATTTTATTTTAGGAAAGTATTATGAAAATCTGTGTGGTCAACCAATACACACAAACAGCTCAGCATGTGATGATAGCCCCTGGGCAGAATCATTTAAAGCAGCATACTCCAGCCCATGGGCCGGATCCGGCATTTGGAGAACTCCCTTCCCCCCTGTGAGCCGTGCTTACTTTTCCGCAGTAGCGCCACTCCATTTCGTCTCCAAGTCCATCTTGTGCCAGGGATGCTCCAGGCAGCTGCGTCCACCAGAACAGCCTGGTGCCCAGCCTTCTGGGACAGTCCGGGTGATAGATGCGACTGCCCAGAGCATCCATGGCACAAGATCAGCTTGAAAATGGAGGGGCGCTACAGCAGAACAGTAAGTGCCACTCAGGACAGGGAAGGAGTTTTGGGGGCACAGTTGTCTCCAGTTTGGAAACAGCTGATTTAAAGCAACCCCCATTTAGCTGTTGTATGTGCACTCCAGCCCCAGAACAGCCTAAGTCCAAAATTGCCCTGCAGAAAGCACCTCTCTTCACCCAATTCAAAAGCAAACAATAAAAAAATGTGGGTTGACACTGCCTTATCTAACCTGAGCAGATTCTACTCCCGCTACTGTACCTTCTTACTGCTGGGAGATTTTGTTGGTGTCAAGGTCTTGGGCGAGTCGCTGGGCCTGGATTTCTTAGACAGTAGATTGTCAGCACTGCAGTTGTTTGATTTATCTGGAGTTCTTTTCGGAATGGGAGAGCCCATGACGCAGGGAGCAGGACTTCCACGCTTGGGGGAGAGAGTTTTGGGAGACTGCAAAGCAGAGGAACTTTCTGGTCCCACTGTTGGGAGAAGTGCTTTCAGAGGGCTGTTCTTCACATTGAACGTCTCTCGTCTAGGATTTCTGGAGCTCGCTCTCTCAGCCTGCAAGAATCTGACTGCTGATAGAGGCTCCAATTCTGGAACCTTCTCAAGCCTCAGTTCAGAGGCCGCATTCTCCTTCTCGCGCAGCTTACACTGCTCCAGTTGGGCAGCCAACATATTCGCTTCCTTCATGACTTCCTCCAGCTTCTCAGGACTCAGGGGTCTCCATGGAGAAGCCGGTTCTCTCGTCCTTCCCTCGCTCTCTCCCAGCAAAATGTTCATGTCAATGGCTTGTGCCACACATCTTTCACTGGGCTCCAAGGGACAAATAAGAGAGCCCTCCTCTTCTGGTCTGTAGCAGCAACAATTAAATGTCAGTGGTGAATGTATGAAGCAAGAGAAAGCAATTTTGCAGCCAGAAAAGAGAATTCGTTTCTATTCTATGCCATGGATATAACACAAAATCTGAATAATGTTTGTCAACAGCAGGTCCAACCTTTGAGACTCTTTAAAAAATTAAATCAGAAGAACATTATGATGTACATAATACAGTATGTTAACCTTATAAAACTGACAAAGCAACTGAGGGCCACATTGCCATCCTATCCAACAGCCATATGCAGTATGGGTGTGGCAGGTGAGCAGAACTGCCCTACCAGAGTCCTTTGAAAAGAGCTGCCACTGCTGTGAGCAGGTAGAACCCATGGGTTGTAAGTGTTTGCAGGATCACAGCCACCGCAGCAGCAGTAGAGGCCATTTTCAAAGAACTACGGCAGGGCAATTCTGCCTCACCTGCCACATTCACACTGCACATCACTGCTCTCCAATGCTGATGCAGCAGCAATGCAGCCCCAAGGTTCCCTTGCTTTAACAAATGTCCCCTTACCTTGAGGAGGCTTCCGTGTTGGCCTTCCCCACTGCGGGATGTGGGAAGCTATGCCCCCTTGGCATAGCTGCATCAGTGCTGGAAAGCTGGATAGGACTGAGCCCTGAGACTGGATGCAATCCTAACCTGGAGTTAGGCTGGCACAAGTACCTTGTGCTAGCCCAAGAGTGTTGCAAACACACCGTAAAGCGTGTTTGGACCATTCTCAGAGTCAGGGAGGACAGCGCACATCAGTGTGCCAGCCTCCCTGACTCCAAGAGTGTTGCAAATGCACTTTACACTGCATTTCGACACTTCTAGGCCAGCACAAAGGACTTGTGCCAGCCTAACTCCAGGTTAGGATTGCACCCTCAGTCACCATTTACACAGTGTCTGCTTCATATGGCTTTATTTACAGATTTACAGATTTAATTTCAATTTCAGTTTTAGAACTTTTACTAGAGCTAGTCTTTTAAATATTTCCAAGCTTAAGGAGTCCATGCACCTGCTATTTAGTTACAGTGTTGATTTCTATTCAGAAGGGCAGAAGGTCTGGTCGAGAGGGTTAAAGCTGCAGTAATTGCCCGAAGATAAGAGCCGAAGGTCGCTAGTTTGAGACCACCGGAAGCTTCCGTGTGCAGCAGACCTCGAGAATGCGGCTGATAAGATCTGAGGGGTCTCAGCTGCCTGTGAACTGGGGAGTTGTGCTGGGCGGCCAGCTGTTCTTTGGTGAGAGCAAAGAAGCAGATTATCAGCTGGTGGAAGGCAATCATGCAGCAAGAAAGAAGGACTGGACGATGAAAGTGTCATCTGCATGTATTTGTTCTTGAAAGGTTAGAACTTTGTGATTTGTAAAAACCCTTGCGGTTTAGAAAAATGCCTGCCTATGTAAACCGCCTTGAATTAAAGTCAAAGGAGAAATCTGATGACCAAGAAAGGCATTATATAATACCTATTATTATTATTAATTATTATTGTTGTTGTTGTTGTTGTTATCATTATCATTATTATTATCATTATCATCATCATCATCAAGGATCAAAACTATTAGACTTACCCTTCTAAAGGAGAACTCAGACCAAAATCCAGTGTCTCATCAATAATAAATTTTATATCTGGAAGGAGGAAAAACTATTATTAAGCACATTACTAGACCCCTCACACAAATGCCCTTCGAGTAGTCGAGTCATGACTGCTACAACTTGTCATATTAACAGTTCCATATAAATGAAGATAGAACCATCATTCCCATTGTATTCGTGGAACAACTTCTAGTAAAACCTAATCCCTGGCTTGTAGCAGCACCTTCAAAACTTAATAGCTTCTGTTAAGAAGATCAATAGGCATTTAAGATGCACAAACCCCAAATAGAAGCAGTGAATTAAAATCACCTTTCTACTCCTGTTTCTGCCATTATGTTGTACTGAGAATGTTACAACCTACATCAGTGTATTGATGCTGATGGAACCTGATGTCATAATTATTGGGTTTTAAACTTGCTCTAAAAATTGCATGGCAACTGTGTCTCCACTCTCCTGAGAATGTTTGCAGCAACTTGGTGCACTGAAGAAATTTCAGAAACATGTTGCTATCTGCGTAGTTAGAAACAAAAATCAACCAGGCCAGCTATCAAGGCTGGAAGTTTCATGATTGTGTGCAATAATTTTGCATTGCAAATACAAAGCACGTTTGTTCTTTAGAAAGCAACACACAAACAGTCCCTGATGTTCCAGTGCTCACCTTCATCAGGCAATTCCATGTTTTCCGGGAATCATCTAAACAAACCATTGAATAACTGAAAGAAAATGGTTAAATACATTGTAAATATGAAGGGACACAGGCTTTGCTGTCATAGGAATTCTTAGGTATCATAAATAAAGGCATCAAAATAAAGGCATCATATTGTCAGTATACATGTGCAAAGTACAATAACATTTAATACAATGTGCAGTTTGATGGCCCACTCTTAAAAAGGATGTTGGAGAGCTGAAGGAGATACAGAAAAGAATCATTTAAAGTGATCTGCTTATTTTTCCCATAAGAATCGGCTTAAGATATTTTTTTTTATTTTTAAAAAGATGGCTAAAATGGGAAGCCGTTATGAGAAGCACAGAGAAAGAGAGAGATGATTCTACCTCAAAATGCTAGAACTAATAATCTGAAATGGGAAGGGCCATAATTAATTCTGCACAAGGCAGGATCATATGCTCTTCATATGAAACCAATTGCTTGGTAGTAATTTTAAGACCAACAAAAGACCTATAGCCCCAACATACCAGTATGTTGATGGTCCATACCAGATATCATTAAAAATGGAGATCAAGATATAAATCAATCAATAGCTATTAATAAGTTTAAAAATGGCACCTCCCCATTTAAAGATAACATACCTCTGATTACCTGACTTGAACATAGAGGAAGGTGAGGTCTGAAGCCCTCCCTTTTGCAATAGTCCATAACTGCAAGTCTGAATTAGTACAATTTTGGTTAGTAAGGTTTCAGAACTATATTGTTCAGGGTGTTTGTATTCATTTATGTTTCCCTGCCCCACATTTCTTCCTTGCCCTTCTTCCATTTTTCCAATTGTCATATTTATATTGTAAATATGTGGTAGTTGAGTTCATTTATTTTTGCCTATAAAACTCTCTAAACAAAAGCACCATTGAGACAAATAAAGAATAATTCCGGTCTTTAAAACAGTTCCTCATGCTGGAATGCTTTCACGGAATTTACTGTTTGGCAGATTCACAGCTCAAGGAATCTCAGTTCAATCTACTCATGTGCAGTTTATTCAATAGATCTTAATCTCAGACACATGTGCCAAGGATTGCATCCTAATGCCATAGGAAGTCTTCAGAATTCAAACCCTAATTTCTGCATAATAGTAACTATGTTGCACTGGCTACAAACATTGTAGCCATTTATTATAGCGAAGTAACTGCCACTGAAATTAGAAATGCTCCTTCCCTCCATCCAAACAACTGATGGTTTTTTTTAATGTTCAAATGGCGAACAGTCCTTGGTCTTCAACCTGAGACTTTTTTGCACTGGGCAGAGTCAGGGTAATTAAGTCTGCAAAGCACCTTTTCCTCTCCATTTTAAACCCATAACAGGGGCTTCTCTAGCATGAGCACCTACATCTTACTTTTTTAAAATTTTAAACACCCAGCCCACAGAAGACTTTTGGCAAACTTGAGATCTTGTTGACCGGTTTGTGAGCTTACGTAGAGAATATACATTGTCTCCTTCAGCATCCCCCCTGCCCCATAAATTGCTTGGAGAACTGTTCATCAAAGAGTGAAATATTTTCTTTAAAATTGTAAGAATGATGTGGCTTTTGAACTTTTTGTAGCTGACCCGCAGAGCTACTTGCAACTTGTTCATTTGCAAGCAAATAAACGAAGATGGAGTCACTCACCGTTTCCAATAACATTTCCAATAACGTTATTTCCACTCTCCTAATGTCCGCGGCAAACTTAAAATAGAGCAAGTGAGCATCCAGACGAGCATTCAGACATGCTGTTTTCATATCTTTTCTATCTACTCTGCTCCTTTGAATGGTTGGGGAACATAAGAAGAGCACAGCTGGATCAGGCCAAGGCCCATCTATCCAGCTTCCTGTATCTCACATTGTCCCACCAGGAATGCGCCTAGGCTAGGGCTGGCTGTGAAATTTTCTGGATTTCTCCAGTCCTCTATTATGATGAATTGCCCTCATTACTAGGGGTGTTTGGAAACGGCGTTATTTATTTTGCTCAGAAGAAAGTCCATTGTGTTCAATAAGACTTTGGCTGTACTGTAATCCTGTTTTACCGGAAACAAACACTTCTACTCATTTCTTATCACTGGGCTGTCGCTGCTGCCTGTTTACCTGCTCTTCAGCCTGTTTCAACGCGCACAGAACGGCATCCTCCAGGCTGCAAGCAAACGCACACTCATTCAGTTCAGCCACACTCGCATCAGACTAAATATACTGAGGGCTGATGTGTTAAAAGACGCAGGTTTTTTTTTTGGGGGGGGGGTGTTTTGTGTGTTAGTTTCACCCCGGAGTGGAGGGTGCAGACACGAATCCTAAGGGACCAGTCCTCATTCACTGTCTACGCTCGGACCTGCGGCTCCAGCGACCCGCCAGCCCCCGCGAAGTCTCGCTTTAGCGCCGCAGCCCCATTCATGCTGGAATCCGACCTCCATGCAACATGCGCCCCATTCCCACCGGCACAGCAGCATGCTCCCTCCCGCACACTCTCACCACAAAGCTCTTGCAAGCGGCAGGAAAAAGGGACTCGACCAAATTCGAATTTTCCCCCCACGCTTACGTCACAAAAACACTGTCGCATTCCTGTACAGCCATTGGCTAGCGAAATCCTATCGGCCACACCCCCTTCCTAGAGCTGCCCGCGCGCGGACGATATGGACCGTTGCACCGGAAGTGTGCCTCCGGAAAGGCGTTCCCCCGGCGTGGTGAAGCATGGCGGCGGTGCCTCCTGATACCTGGCAGCCGCCCACCGTGTCTGTGGAGACCACGTAAGTGCGGGATGGAGATAAGCTGTATCCGAAAGGGTCGGAGAGGAACGTTTGTATCCCGTGTCACGAGTCCAGCAGCCGATCTCTCTGTCAGTATTGTTGGTTCATTAGAGAGGCGGCCGTGACGGGAAGCGGGTATTGTTGCCTTCGAATTGCCCACATTTCCTGGCACTGCATTTGTGTCTAATTCTGCATTGCACGCAGAAGTTCAACATATACATCGATCCTGTTCAGGGGAACACTTGTTAAAAACGTGTGCATAAACTAAAGCTCCCTTTGGCAGCCTTTTGTGCTTATTGAGCCATACAGTACTTGCAGTACATAATTTGTGAAAAGCCAAACTCCAAGTAAGTTGCTTTTAATTAATTTGCAAACAGATTTTGGAGTTGGTGAGGGCAGTGAAACTGACAGATCATTTTGTCTGTGGATCAAGCTGGCATTTTCTTAAGAATCTGCTGTTGGGAAAGGTTTACATCTATACAGTAACTAGACTTGGAAGAAAAATAGTATTGTCACATCCAGCCTTGTGTGTCCATTTGCTGGTGTGTGTTCCATTTTTCAAAAAAAGAAATAAGCTCCCTTTGTGAAATTATATACTACACCTCTATTAGGAAAAAAAAACTTACAGATTTTGTGATATGTAGTCTCTAACATGAAGGTGTCATATTGCTGGATATGTTCTGTTCTCTTTCATTTTGGCATTTACTTAAGAAGTAACTTAGGAGTCAATAACTTAGACGTCAATGTGATGTAACAAATGTGGTTAGGATCTTCCCATCTCTGTCTTTTGCAGTATGGGTATTATTGCTGTGGAACTGTATTGGAAGCACGCACCTAAGACTTGTAAGAATTTTGCTGAACTGGCCAGACGAGGTTATTACAATGGCACCAAATTTCATAGGATAATCAAAGACTTCATGATCCAAGGTGGTGATCCAACAGGAACTGGTAAGAAAATTTTCAAACCAGGTGCTTTGGATGGAAATCAAGGCTTTAATCCTATACACAGTTAGGTTAAGTCCTGTTTAATTCAGGGAGGCTTCTGAGTAGACATACATGGGCTTGCCATGTAGTGTGTGTAATAAAGAGAATATTAAGCAGAGAGCAGAGCTTGCAAAATTAAAACATACCATACATAGCTCTTTAAGGTATGTACTTTCCTGCATGACTAGAAGATAGAAAGCATTTATCACAGCTACTGAGGCGGTTACCTTCTGCTGTAAGGTAACGTAAAGACTTAACAGATAGTCACTTTCCTCTTCCCTTCCCCTCCCTTTAATGATAGTCAACACTTTCTCTGTTACAGTAGAATAAAATAGACTGAACTAGACAGTCTAGTACTGCAGAAAAGACAGTGAACATAACTCACGTATGAAGCTGTATAGAAATGGCTTATGGCATTGCAAATTGGCTTATTTGGTCTTGTTATGTGGCAGGAAGAGGAGGAGCATCTATCTATGGCAAGCAATTTGAAGATGAGCTCCATCCAGAATTGAAATTTACAGGTTGGTAATATTTTTTTCAGGGCTTTGAATGCTTCAGGTGAAGTGTATCGCCATTGAAAGGTTGAAACATCTAGCCTTTTGACTTCTGACACTGATATAGTGAAAGAGCTTCTGAAGCTACTATACTGCTTTACTTCTGCATAAAGATAACACACATCTTAAGTTAGGATATATTCTTATATATCCTATATAAAGTCCTGCTGGATCACTCCAAAGGCCCATCTAATCCAAGATCCTAGTTTCCACACTGACCCAGCAACTGCCTCTGGGAAGCCCACAAGTATAAGAGAAAGGCATCCCACCATTGCTCCCCTACAACTTATATTCAGAGGCATTCTGCTGCTGAACCCAGAGCTAGCACATAGCCATCATGACTAGTAGCTGTTGATTGTTCTTGATCTCTTTCCTAATGGTCTATAGTAATTATAGTAATAATTACTGAACCCATAAATTATTTTTATGTACTGAATTTTCAATTTCTAACATGACCCATGTGGAAATAAAATTGAATTTTGAAATTTTCTAAATACATACTCCTTTTGTATCTGTACATTTGGATTTCCTTTTTGCAGATAACAAATCTGTCTTTTTAAACTTGTTTTTTGATCTTGTCTAGTCTATACTTTAGTCTAGTCCAGTGGGGTTGCAAAGACTCGTTTTGGGGATCATGGCAAACTTTCAAAACGTGTGCAAAAGAGGGCTTGGATCCTATCCAGTAATAGTGTTGCCTTGTCAAAACTGAGTTCTTGATATAATCCTGCATAACCTCTTCTTGCTGTCTTGCCATGCAGTTCCTAAGGCCAGCCTTGTTTCGACTGTTACCTGACAGGGTTGCTGTGAATTGGTCAGTTGTGGGCATCAATGGGGGCAGATCAGGTCCCAGGAGAGGAGTGGTGGGATTGGCTATGGGTCCCCAGTCTCATATTTCAGCTATATATTTATTTATTGGGGTCATAGCACAAAAAAGGTTGACCACAACTGGTCTAGTCTACACTCTTTTTCCATACCACTTCTGTAATAACTGAGCTTATATGCTCTGTCTCTGTACTTCACATTTTTTCTTGGAAACTCTGGGATGAGCATTTCATCCAGATGGATTTAGGGACATAGCTAGTTGGGTATGTGTGAGGGGGCAACTGATGTGAGTGCCTGGGGTCTGTTACCAGCCTATTATATATACACTAAAGAAGAGCTTCAGTGATCTTCTTGAGTATCCTGTTAACTTCTCAGCGTTGGTGTAATATTGAAAAAAAATCCATTAAGATGTGATCGTTTGGTTTGTTCGTATTTGTTCAATTTTAGCTTGGGAACCGAAAGTTGGTAACACACTCTTTTTCTCTTTAAGGTGCAGGAATCCTTGCTATGGCGAATGCTGGCCCGGATACAAATGGCAGTCAATTCTTTATCACATTAGCACCAACTCAGTGGCTTGATGGGAAGCACACTATCTTTGGTCGTGTTTGCCAAGGAATTGGGATTGTCAATAGAGTGGGCATGGTGGAAACCAATGCACAGGATCGTCCAGTGGATGACATAAAGATTTTGAAGGTTTATTTATCAGGCTAAACGTAGAGTCAAGAAATTTATGTAAATTCTAATTGTGTTCCATGATGCTTGATCTCTGACAATATCATCCATTGTATTGTTCCACACAATACCAGCTAGTCACTAGGATCACAGTATCCTTATGAGTACTGTTAGAATTTTTTAAAAAGCTACATTGACTAAGAAAATTCCAATGGCAATTTGGGAAGGGGAGGTAGATACCAGTAGTTTAAATCTATTGTTGCTCTTGGTTTAATTGAAGCACAACAGGACATCTGTATTAATGGGCCAAGAGTCTTCAAGGCACAAGAAATCTAGTATCCTTGTGAGTTATACGAACTATTCACTTGGCTTGTTGTCTTACCGAGTGAGTCTGGGGCCATGTTGGAATGCTGCCTTGCACTCCCAAGTTGAAAAAAGGAAGTTAATTCCTAGTCTGTAAACATTGTATAATAGCTTACATGTATGTATCATTTTAGAGCCTAACCAGTAGTTATGTGATTTCTGTTTCTTGATATAGGGAAACTACATAGCTAAGCAAACAAGGTTCTGTTCAGAGTAGGAAAAAAATGATCCCAGGTTTGGTTATGGTAGAATTACTAGCGGACAATTTCCTGGAGAAGGACATAATCCTTTCAAGGTTTGAGGGATAGTTGAGGGCAAGGATGTCTAGCCTTTCAAGCCTGGGTCTTGTGTACTTTTTAAACTGTTATATAGAAGAATTTTGATATGCGCAGCTAGGCACATTGAGGTACAGCACCGGTTTAAAAATCTGTAACTTCCAAAACCTCTCATCTGTATAAATATTAAAGGTATAAAAACCCTAGTCTTAGAAGATCCGCTGTCCTTTCTGCAGTGTCTTTTTTGTTTCTAGTTAAAAATATAAATTATATCCTTCTATTCTTTAGGAGAAACTAGAATTTACAACCTAAAATAAAATAATAAAACCACAGGTGTGTTTTCTGTGTGGCTTCCCAAGGCAAAGCTGAGCTACTGTGAACTAATGAAAACCCTCTTAAACTTATTTTTGCAAAAAAAAAAAAAAAAAAAAAAATCACTCAATTTACTAAGGACAGAGAGTTTTTGCATACATTTAATTTGTTTCACCTTAATGTGAATTTGGGATGATTACTTCAAATCATGCTTGGTAGTGTCAATGTGTTCTGGGTTCCAATACTCAAGCAATGTTCTCGAGTATTTTGATTCAAATCCGAATTGTTTTAATAGACAGTAACCATATCCTGTTTTGTGTTTCTTATTAGAGAAGAAAGGCTTTCAGGATCAAAAGAGTTAAAGGCAATAACAAAAGCCCCAAATACTTCAGGAGATCGTGGCCCATAAGAAGCCACACAGGCAATAAGTCTCCACTGGCAGGAAATAGATATTCTAAGGTCATAACTATTCAGGGCAATGCTAACAGAATGCACATGTATGCACTGTTTTTGTCTATAATGATATTGTGTCAGTGGCTCAGAAAAAAAGGTTGCTCCTTTTGCGCTATCCTACAAATCCATGAGGTTTCCTGAATGTGCCTTTTTGGAGCTGTAAGTGCTTTTCTATTGCTGATGAGGTTCACAGTCAGTTTCTTTGTCTCTGTCTTCTTTTTATTCAGATGCTTCTCATAGCAAATCTTTCTTAGTTATTTGAGGAGAGCATGGCTCAGGGCAGGATTGGATGTGGGAGTCCCACCTACAGTAATACCATCCAGTTGCCCAAAGGAGAGTAATGATACATGCACTTATATTTGACGTAATTTGATTTTTCGCAAGCTCGAAAGATGCAGGCCATGCATTGCGCTTGATTCTTCCCTAGAGCAAGATTAATCCATGTTGACACACATTTTCCATGGTACGCTCAATGGCAAGTGACTTTGTGTCTCTTTGGTCAGGAGTGCTTTCGTTGGCAATTAATAGCAGAATGTTTACAGTGTATGAGAATTTTGCATGAATGCATCAGTATGAACTTTGGTCAGGACAAAAGGATGCAAACAGCCGGATAAATATTGTGATAAATATTGATTGTGACTCCCACTTGCTCAAGTACCAAAACAGCCCTTTGGCTGTTAACAGCCACTCTGCTGAAGCACCCTAGACATGCAATAAACATGTCAGTTTGTTGGAGGAGCTTTGAGGCTAAGCTTTATCTTTAGGCATCTTGTTTGTTTGGCTCTGTTCTAAGCGGTTAGACGAAGTTGTGTGCCTTTGAGCTCAATCAGCTTCAAGAGCCAGTGTTGTATGGCTGGAAGAACTCTGGTTTTTTTTAGCTTGCTCCTTGTGAAGCTGCTGAGAAGCAGCCAAGTTAATGTGTGGCAGTTGCAGCTGTGCAAACTGATTCATGTGCTTACTGATTATTGAAGTGCAGCTTGTTCTGTAAAATTACAGCACCCTAAACATTCATGCATCAAAGAAAGGTGAATCCACGTTCTTTTCATGGCGAGCCCCCTAAGGAGGCCTTCAGCAGATCACATTAACCTTCTATACCCTGATTTCAAAAGACGAAAGGCTGTAAACAGTTTATTATTTTTTCCAGTAATTGAACAGCTTTCAATGTGATGTTGGTAAATGGTTTGAAAAACACAATACAGTTGTTAATATTGAAGAGGCAAAGGGATTTATGGCTTCATAGAAAACCTGGTGACTGTGTCACATCACATGGAGTAGAATTTCTTAAGTAAGTATTAATTATCTGATTTATATTAACATTGATGTATCGTCTAATCTTGTGGCATTTGAGGTCCTGGGCTTTGTATCCTCTCATGATGTCTTATGTAAATATATTGTGGATAAATTTGATGCCTGCTGCTTGCGGGGGGGGGGGGACTGTGTCTGCCACTTGGATCTACTAAAGATTTTTTCATCCATATGTTTTTCTACGGAAAATAAAATATTTTGAAAGCACTCTTATCTCTCTGCTCTGTTTTCTTTTGTGTGTCTGTCCATCCGTCTGTCCCCAAAGAGCCATTGTTGGTTTGTACTTGATCCAAAGTTTCTCAGGGCGCAATCCTAGGCTGTGCTGGAACAGGCCGGCTGGTGGGCCTGAGCTGTATCCAGTGCAGCTTGGGAGCAGGCAGGAATCTCCCTGGGGCAAGGGCACATTTGTGCCTTTACCCCGGGGTAGGCGCCAGCCGCCCCAATGAGCTTCTAGGATCTGCACCTGTTATTTTAGCTGTATGGCCAAAATTTGGGCTGCACAGCCTGGGGACAGCATCTCAGCTCCACCCCCCTCTCCAGGCCAGCACGTCTCCCAGCCCGCCTGCCCACCCGCCCACCAACACTCTTCCCCCCCCCCCCGCCCAGAAACGCTCTTGCAGGAGCGGTGCAGTATGGGCTTCGGCCAGCGCCGTTGGGCCAACGCTGCTGCTAGCGTTGGCCCAACGGTAGCAGCGCTGACCTGCCAGTGGGTGTTCTTGCGCCAGGGCTGCTGCCATTGGGCTCTCTTGTAGCCCAGTGGCTTACCTTACATATTTTCACTTTATCTAGGATCAGGAGCACTGCATTTGCTGGTTGCTCCTACTTACTTTTGCCTCATTCTCTTTGCTCTGTTCATGTCCCATTACTTACAATATTTATCAACGCATCTGCGCCTCTCGTCTGAATCTTCTCTAACGTGAGTTTTATGACTTTCTGCTTGAGAAGACAACAGCACTGAGTTGCTGACTGAGCTTTCTCCAGTCCCCAGCAGCATGAATTGATCCGCATACAGTGCACACTCATATTAGGCAGACCATTTCGTGCTAAGTCATGCGAGCCAGTCTGGCTCCATGCGCTTATCTCATTTTTGTTTTCTACAGTTTTGCAAGATTCTGAGTTTTTGCCAAATCCGGTGACCCACAGACAGCCAAGTAATCTAGTAAAGGTCTTACGGAGAACAAGATAGGAAGCAGTAACATGCCCTGGAAGTGTTGATGAGTTTCGGGGAATTGCTTGGCTTTTAGATGTGCTCAGTTCACTGTCCTGAAGAAAGTTTTCAATGTTCTTACTTCCCAGTGCCGAGCTAGTCTTGCTATTCTAGCATTGCTAACCTTTTCTTTTTTCCTGGCAAGACCCACATACCAGCAATAGGTGCACCTTCCTCCACTGCTGTCTTTAAAACTAGCGCAAATCTTGGGCTAGTTACTAGGTCTTGGACTTTCCATAAGAATTGTAGACATAGCAGAACTGCCCTAGAATCTTGCATCTGTCTCTCATATTGCTAATGATATGTGATCAGTATCCCTCTGCTACCTTTTCGGATGTGGGATGGTCTTGAAAGAGGATTTCCATTCTGTGTTTTGAAATTGTAATATGAAAAATAGCCCCACGGTCCATTTCTAGCTTACAAATTCAAGAAGAATTGTTGTGTTGGGCTGTAGCACTAAAAAGGCAGGAAAACTGGTATGTAAGGGGTAGGACTGGCCCATCCATGAAGCAGATAGATGTTGTGGCTCACGTCAAGCAGTGGGGGAAGCAGCTGGTTTATCCATCTGTTATCTCCTTCTACCCTGTCACAACTGGAGCCACACTCATTGGCTTCCTACACCCTAAAAGTGAATGGGAAGCAGATCATCTACTTCCTTAACGTGCTCCTTTTTTCCCAAAAACAGGAAGTGCGGACTTCTGTATTATTTAAAGGGACCACGTGAGGAAAGAGCAAGGTGAGTGGGTAGTAAAGCACTCTTCCTTGCTCAATTCCTTTAAATTGCATAAGGAAGGAGCATTTCCCTACTCCCTCACCTTACTCTTTCCTTTCTCAGCCTTTTAAATTTGTTTTAGGAAAAGAACTGTTTGAAGAAGGAGCGTAGTGAATAAGTAAGATTACCTTTTTTTTTTTTTAGGGTTTGTATGTTTGTGAGCGCATGTGCACACTACAGCAGAGATGGAAGCAATGGGTCAGGCAGTGGACCCAGTTGTGCCATCTCTGGTCTCAGGGCGATTTCTCACTTCGCATTTTCTGTTCAGCTTTCTGCATTACTATATTGGAAGCTCATGTATTGCGCTGCTCTTAATCAACCCCTAGGGGGCAGCATTATTCCACAACTCATCTGAACTGAGGGAAAGATAAATCATTGGGGGAAAAAATTCACCAATTTGACTATTATATGGAGCTAAAGCCATGGGAGGATGTGTATAGAAAATGTAAGGAGAAGCCTTCTGCATTGCTCAGGGCCAAAGCAACTAAAGGGCTAAGTACGACTGCTGGCACTTCCAAGGGAATCTTCAGGTTGCAATGAACAAAACTGTTTTGAGCTGCTAAGCTCAGTACTTGCATTACCTGGTAATCAAAAGCTTTTTGGATGCTTTAATAATATGCACTTATATGTACAGGATTCATCTGAAAGAGCCAGTTGTGTCAAAATCAAACTCACACACACACAAATTAGTAGTATATTGTAAAGCTTTAAAATGAAGCTTCTCTGTCACAAGTATATTACAATCCAGGCTCATCAAATTTTGAAAAACAATACAACTTTAAGGAGGAAAAAAACCAGAGGAAAATACCTGTTTTCTCTTTTGGATGAGTTGTGAAGGGGGGCGGGGGCGTGTTTATGTGATCTAGGTAATTACAGCTTTCTGAAGCTTGTGCTTCACCTTGCGTTATCCTTTCACTCTCCTAGGTGTGTTATTACATCTACAGTATGATAAGGTGGAGTGAGATTATATTTGTATCATAACTTGTTATTACCTTCCATAAGAAAGACCTATAAATTGCTGTATTAATATTTTTCAGAGGTTTCATAGAATTTTGGGTTTCCAAGAGAAAGAAACTTATCTGACAGCAGCTTGGTTGGTCTATGGGTGAACCTGCCTGCCTGCTCATGGGGTCTCCACAGTGGTTTTGTTTTCCTGTTGAATAAGGCAGTGTGGTTTCAGGACAGCTACCTCAAGCACTGAGGGCACAATCCTAATCTGTAGTTAGGTCAGCACAAGTTAGGCCAGCAAAGTTTGGCCGGCACAAGGGACACTGCAAAGTACGTTTGGACCACTCTCGGAGTCAGAGAGGCCAGCACACAGACCTCCCTGACTCTGAGAGTGATCCAAACGTGATCCAAACAGTGGCACTTGTGCCGGCCAAACCTTGCTGGCCTAACTCCAGGTTAGGATTGGTCTCTGAATCAGGCGTATAGCTCTACAGTGCCGGTGCACCGCAGTGACTGGGGGCCATTCCCTAGGATAGGGTTGCCAAGTCACAACCCTGGAAGTTTTTGTTTTGCAGCCTGCAGGAGAATGCAGCTGCAGCGTCTCCCTGGTCTCATCACTTATCCTCCAAAAGGGTTGTGCTGTGAAATGAGACCCTGGAAGGTGAAGGTGTGCCACATCCTTCTTTAAATAACGGATGGGATCTCCAGGTTTCAGGGATTCTTGAGGACATCTTAGCCTTTGCGTGAACAATTTGGGTTCAATTGCTCTGCTACCGCCACCCAAAGGCTAAGAGGGTGGACCTCAGGGACCCTTGGCATCTGCCCCATCGTTCTGACGCTGATCCTGTGGGCAACCATGGTCTCAAGCACAGTTTTAGTCAGCCTTGTTAACTGCTGTGTTTGAATGAAGACCTTGTGTATACCAAGCCTGTTCACTTCCACACAATCACAACCTTTCTGAACCTTAGATAGTGCAGGTGAAAAAGAACACAAAAACAGATGGTTGAAGATCCACTGGGAGAGTGGATCCATCTTAGTAAACAAACACCCAAGGGCTTCTCTAAAACCCAGGTTTTAGGGGGCATCCGCTAAAACTGAGGGTTGGGAGAGTTAAAACAGATAAAAGGAAATACTTCTTTATGCAGTGGGTACTTAATCTGTGGAACTCTTTGCCACAGGAGGTGGTGATGGCATCTGGTCTAGATGCCTTTAAGAGGGGATTGGATGGATTTCTGGAAGAAAAGTCCATCGTGGGCTATAGGCAATGATGGGTTGTAACCTCCTTACATTAGTAGTAGGTTACTTCAGAGTACTGGGTGCAAGGGAGTGGCAACAGGATCCAAGCATCTTGTTGTCTCATGCCTCCCTGGGGCACCTGGTGGGGCCGCTGTGAGATACAGGAAGCTGGACTAGATGGGCCTTTGGCCTGATCCAGCAGGGCTCTTCTTATGTTCTCTTTGTCAACTCTCTTCCTGCTAATTAGTTAATTTGCTTAACAAAGCAAAGACTAGCGGCACCTGTTGAAGTGGCGGCTCTCATGTTTAGCATGTGGAGCACAACTGTTCTTGTCCATCTCAGCACAGTGGGCAGGGGAGGGGTGGAGCAGGGGGTCGGACTGGACTTGAGGACGCCCATTGGCAGGGACCCAGGGGAAGGGGATGAATGTTCCCTTCTTCTGAGTTTCCTCTGGCGGCTACCCAGACCCCATAGGAAACAGTGGTAGCCATTTGGCTACTGCTGCTCCCATGGTGCCTGGGCAGCTTAGGCTGCCCATCTTATCAAGTAGACATGTGCATCTGTTCACTTCCGCAATGAACAGTGAACAGTGTGGCTGTTGTCCACAAATGTTTATGCTTCAATACATTTGCCAGTGGATATGTTGCCATAAAACAACGTATTAGTACTGTATTCGGATGGCTAATAATTAAGCAATTAGTGAGTTTGTATGTAGCTCCTATTATAGAATTTGTGAGTCTCTCACACCCACTTTCCTTGCCAAGGCTGAAAAAAGTCAGCAGCAGCACTGTGAGGAACTCTGGCTTCAGGCGGGGATGGTGAAGAAATAACGCTGAACCGCAGAGACCAAACACTTCCCTCACTCATACATCACTTTCTGTTTTCTGGCAGGAGGCAGACACCCACTCATACGTAGCCTCCATCTGGGGCTGTGCAGAATAGGATGAAGCAGTTACTCCATGAGTTGTGAGCGCGTCACTGTTGTAGAAAAACAGCCGAGACACCGCACGCCGGTCTGGTGAACAGCCAAAGCAAATTACAGTTGATTTGCCCATTCTTTGGCACAGTATTGGATCCAAAGCTCTGGTATGAGGATGGTGTCTTCCCTTCTTAGAAATTCCGGCAGAAAACACCGGTCGAAATCTCAAGATGTGGGTAGCCCAAGTCTCCCACCTGCATTTGTGTAATGCTTCCTTACATGAAACTACTGGCTGTCATCCAAACATTGTGTTGTTTTGTAGGTTTATCTGGATATCCTGGGACATAATTTCACGGATGGATTGCATTTAAGTATCATCTTTCTGCCTTGGCAAGAAACAAGACTTCTTGGACTTCCACCAGCTAAACAGCTGGTGCAAATCTGAGTAGAAACATTGGGCAGCCTGTGGCTCAACACAGGATAAGGGAACAAGTATTCCTCCAGCCTGCTCCTAAACTGCCCTGGATACAGTGTAGGCCTCTTGGCCCTGCTGAGCCAGCACAGATTCGGACTGGGCTGTAAAACAAAAATGATGCAGAACATAATATCAGAGTGGGCCTCGTTGGGAGGGGAGTTCAGGGGGTCACAGGGGCCAGAGTGACAACAAAGCTGCCACTGCTGCCTGCCCTCCGAGGGCCAAGACTCCCAAGGGCCAGGCAGGCCACACATGGCATCTGCGGGCCCTACAGAGGCTTACTACAGCCTCCGGAAAGGCTTTTAGTGTTGCTTCTGGTTTTAATAAAAAACCAGAAGAAATGCTTAAAACCTTTCTGGATGCTGTAGTAAGCCTCCACAGGTCCATGGAGCAGCATCAGGTCTTGTGAGGCTCCAGGTGAGTAGAGGGAGGGCGGGAGGGCGGGTGGGTGGCGGGCAGCTGCTGGGGCACCGGATGGCAGCCTGTGGTCCTGGCCCAGGGCTGCACATGTGCCATGGCTGCAACTACATGGCAAGCAGAATTGTCTCAAACTATGATGGTCTTCTCAGGAGCAACCTGTCCCCGACTTCTTCCCTGGCCTTGACTTCTTTCTTGCCTTTCCTCAGACTACACAGGTCTCTCAGTAGCCCCTGGAAAAGTTAGGAAGGGGCTGTTCCATACCTTTCTTCAGGGATGTTTTACATGGGGATGTGTCCAGTGATGTCATGCAGGGGGAACGCGGGGGAACTCAGTTCCACTTGTTAAAATTAGGGCTGACTCCGCCCACTTCACTCTCCCTCCTCCCCCCTCCTGATTCCTCTGCAAAGAGCTTTTCTTCTTGGTTGGCCGGCACTCAGAGGGTTAAAGGGAGTGACTCCGGATTCCTAGGGGGGCAAAGGGGGAAGGGCTGCAGTGGGGAAGTCCGGTCCTGCACAGCCCCCTTCCTTGCTCCCTCCAGTCACACACGTGGAGCCGCTCTGGTGAGTCTGCAGCCCACTGGGGAGAAGGGGCGTCCTGGGGGTGCAGTGGCGAATCGAGGGGGGCCCTGGAGGGGACGGAGGGGAGCCAGGACTTTTTGAAGCTGCCCTCCTGATGTGCCCGGCATAAGTGGGCTTTGGTGTGGGGAAGCTAAGGGTGCCGTCCGGAGTGGTGCCGCCCCACAGGTTCCTGCCTCATTCTGCTCAGCCAGCCTCGGCTTCGAGGCTGCTGCCCCCGTGCCAATTTTCAACTTCCCTGGCAATTTTGAATAACTCCACCTCGCCTAGCCGCGAAGACCAAGGAAAGGCTTTCGCTGCTGTCTCTCCAGTCCAGAGCGTTTCACTGGCGCTCTGGGTGTGAGGCTTCTTTGGGAGACTGTCCCCATCGCTATTGGAGCTGCAATTGGGGAGGGGGGAATTCTTCGCTTTCTGTTCTGTAGGCGCCAGGCACTGTACAGAACTGGCTGGCTCCGCCCACTCGTCGCTGATGTCGTTGCTGGCTAGGAACCAGCCGCGGATAGACCTGGGCTCCTCCAGCCTCCGGCTTATGATGTCACTTCTGGTGGGCAGGTCCTGACATGTGCCAATCAAAAGTGAGTTCCTGTTCTTAAATCATTTAAATGCCACCACTGGATGTGTCTGACAGAGGACTTATTTAAAAAGGTCAAAGAATCTGCACAATGACCCCCATTTCTCAGGCCTGGATGAAACAGATGACATCACAGAACAAATGAAGGCCGTTAGCTAGAGAAATAAGAGAGTGGGCAAGCAAGAAGCCTTTCCTTGCTACTTTGGGGCCAATGTAGATGTTATCATTAATGCCAGCTTTACCATCAATGCCAGCAGGCTTAACTTTTAAACGCAACAATTGGATTGGGGCCCTCACAGATGGTGGGGAAGTAGGGGACATTTAACCCTTTGCATTGCTACGGCTCAGTCTCAATCAGCTCCCCTGTCATCGCTATTTGCCAAGGAAAAGGTTCACACAAGCAGGCGCTATGCAGCTCCAGTACATTTGCTAAGCAAAAATGTTGCCCCAGCTGACTTTATTGTAAATGGTGGCAATTTGCCAAAATGGATTATTTTTACACAAGCCCAGTGGTTAAAAACAAAACAAAACAGGTTGTTTTCCTAAGCACCCACAAGCACAAGAAAACACAAGCACCAAACTCATCTTCTTGAGAGGCCCCTAGTGCCACAGACTGGTCCTTATTCTCAGAGGCAGCAATTCACTGGACTTTCTGGGCCTTACTTTTAAATAAATAGACCTAGAATCAGACCACGAATCTCTGCAGAGTAATCTAATATTTGCTTTGCGCATTGGTGCAGCTATAATCAGTGTCCTTATAATATAGCGTAGGAGCTTACCAATAGCTTTTGAACAGAGTGCAAATTACTCTATAATTATAATTGCCTCTTATTGACTTCACAGTGACAATGTCTTACAGGAAATATAATTATTTCTCTGTCAGCATCTAATTGCCAATTAGCCACAGAAACTCAGTGTCCTCAGCCCAGCAAACGTCCTTGCTAACCCTACCATTCTTGAAGGCAGTTTTCCTGTCAGGAACAGGGACTTTCTGACTAAAAAAATAAACTGCAACACCTGTTTTTGTTTCTTAGAACAATAGACAAGTCTGACTGGCTCATTATTTTATAGGTAGCAGTTTCCTCCAGGGTTTCTGGCTGCTTTGCAGGGAGAATAAGAATTTGGTTGTCAAGCAAGGGTGTCATGGTTGAAAAGACACCCATTGGAAGAAGCATGTCAGTATTTGGAAGATGTTTCCTGACACTTGTCAGTTTGTACAGGGGGTTATAAAAGAGTGGCATATGTGGTGACAAAATAGATGTTGACTACTGTTGTGGGTGGTTGTTACTATACATGCAGTTGTTCCTTAAGGAAACCTTTGGAACATGGTACTTCTTGTATGGAGGTGGCTTTTTTGACAAGTTTTGAGGGGGAAGCACACATTAGGGGGCACAGGTAGAAATGTCATTGAGCCAAATCTCTGAGGTCTACAGTTAATGGAAATAAAAACTGAGTTCAAATGAATTAAAATATGCATACAAAGGCAAGGAGATCTATAGCACAAGGCTATGCATGTCTAGTCAGAAGTAAGTCTCATTGTTTCTAGCAGGACTTCACAGAAGCATGTATATAGGATTGCAGCCCTAGAAGGAAAGGGAGTATATAGACCTGAATTGGGGCATAAGTCCTATTCCCTAGTCAGTATTCAAAAGAACCAGACTGCACACTGGAGATGTGGTAAGGATGGCTACAATTCTGATATGGCACATAGAAGCTCTCTCTACAGTCAACTCCCTTGCATGGTGAGGCTGCACTCCCTCTGAAAAAAACAAGTGAGCAATCTGGGGATCCTTCTGGGACCACAGCTCCTCTCGGATGCCCTGGGAGGCCTTTTCCCAGCTTTGGCTTGTGCCCTGGCTGCAGCCGTACCCGAGTCTGTTGGATTTGTCTCTAGTGGTCCATGCCTTGGCAATATAGACTACTATAATGTGCTCTACACAAGGCTGCCCCTGAAGGCAGTCCAGAAGTTGCAGTTAGCATAGAATGCAGCGGCCCCCTGTGGTGTGGGGGCTCACAGCTTGACTCAGTGATGCCAGCGCTTTAAGATAAGAAACAACCACCCAAGAACTGCAAGCACCACCTGTCTTTTGATATTGGGGAAACTGAAAGGGCCAATAAGTAGAACTTAAAGCCGTTCACCATCTTTCCTTGCAGTATTTTTGAATAATTTGCCCCTCATCACTACAGTAACTCCCTGCTGCACAGTACAATAGTGTACTGATTCCTGTATGTTGTTGGCACAGATGAAGTCAGCCAGGTGGGTGTTGCAGATGCTTCTCATCAGCATCTATGGTAAACAGCTAGCACAGATGTGACCTTATAATTTCCCTGTGCCTAAATCCTCACCTACAAATACAATGATATAATTTCAGTTCTGTAAGGCTGATTGGCGCTCTGGGAGTAGTTTCATGGGGCCACCACTGCCCCTGTGCCTTGGGACACAAAAGGTAATCTTTGTGCTCTCCTAAATAGGCAAAGGTGAAGTCTTGGTTCTGTCAATGTCAGTGACAAAGCTCCCATTAAAGCCAATGAAGGTCAGGTTTGTCTGGGAAGAAAATGAAGTGCCGTGAATTTTTGACACTGCAGCCCAGAATTGTTTAGCACTTGCCATGGTATTGCAGGCTCACTCGCTAGCCTAGAACTGGGAGTGTGTGTGCCTACTTGGAGAGACTGTCAAATTGTCACCCTGCTCACCTGTAATAGCCCAAGGCTTGCCTAGGAATAATATTTCACCAGCATTATCAAGGCGTATGAGCGTTAGGGCTCAGCTATGATAAGGGAATGATGACGGACAAAGTATATGTCGTCTGAGAGAGAGAGAGAGAGAGAGAGAGAGAGAGAGAGAGAGAGAGAGAG
>JAJKFI010000055.1:1033795-1044498 GCA_029204185.1 Lerista edwardsae
GAGAGAGAGAGAGAGAGAGAGAGAGAGAGAGAGAGAGAGAGAGAGAGAGAACGAACGTGTAAGAATGGTGGAGGATATCATATACACAATGCGTTGAAAATTGTCACCGCGTTTTCTGTAATTGCCCCAGCATTGGCAATCATGCATAGCGCAAGGGCAACTGCAAGGCTGTGCTCCTCCCTCACACCCTCTCCCCACTGAATCATAATTTCTCTGGCAGAAAATGTCAATCATAACAGGCGGGCAGACTGACAGGGAGTGACGCTTTGCATAGAAATGAATCCGCCTTGCTTATAGCAACACTTCCTGGCTTGATCTGAAACAGTCCAGCCTGTAAGGCAATTAGAAGGGAAATTCAGAATTAGAAAAAGGGCAAGAGACACCTCTGAAAGGGAAATGACTCAGGCAAAATCTCCCTTCTAACTGAGCAGCCGGAAACATCTGCCTGTTTTAAGGAGACCTTGGGGGTGGAGAGAGATGTGAGCTGTGTTATTATTACACACAAAGTGGGGCATTCATAGCCATTTTGGGGCCTTGAGGCTGTTATGGTATAATATGAAGAGTCAGTGCATTGCTAATGAATAACTCAGCTTTTTTTTTTTCCTTCCAGTGTCTGGTTTAACTCTCATTTGGAGAAGAGTGAGAGGGGGAAACCCTTTATAAACAGCTGCGATAGTCGGAGCTCGACTCCTTGCCCTGTAGGGTTGATCTCTTGCAATCAGTAGAAAAGACAAGTGGTTTAGAAATTCCCGCCCCGTCTTCTTCCCCAGGGGCAATGGCATCACATATTGCTGGGTACCCAGGCATGTGCACCACTTGCTTGAAATTCAGTACAGGTTTGCCTAGTAATAAAAAATCATCATCTGCAATTGACCATTAGGTCGGCAGGCTGTGCAAACATCCCTCTGCACAGCCCTTTTTGCTATACAGCTTTTGTATGCTGTACTGGCTTTGTGAGTGTTGATGAGGCAGCATGTTAATTTCAAACCCCACTAAAAACACAGAATATTGGCAACAGCAGCATCTATATTTGCCCAACTGAAAAGTGCCAGGAATTTCAGGTACCTGCAAGCAGACATGTCATATAGCGGATACGCGGGGGTACGCGAGTACCCGTTCCTAGGATTAGGGCTGGCCCCGCCCATTCACCCGCCCACTTGTCAACTCTGTCAGCGCTCCACTCTGCCCCCTGCAACGTTTGAATTGCCTGCACGTTTGCGTTGCCTGCACGTTCTCAGAACCAGGCAGGCAGGCAGGCAGGCAGGGGAGCGAGGGAGACTGATGGCAGCAGCAGCAGCGTGAGCAGGTAGGCTGCCTGGGGCTCCCTCCTGAGGAGGTGCGGCGGTTCCTGGGGGTGGTTCCTGGGTTCCGGCTATGACCTCACTTCTGGTGGGCGGGCCCCGACACAAGTGCCAATCAAAAGTGAATACCTGTTGCTAAATCATTTAGATGCTATTACTGCAAGGCACATTCATCCCCCCCCCCACAAAAAGGGTCACATTTAGCACATTTATTAGCATCTTGTATCTTCACTGCCAATAGTTTAGGCTTAAGCATGGGAGGGGAAAACAGGACTGAGACTTTTGAAACAACTGCATTGTTCTAGCAGAAAAAATAAGTCTCTGCTCCAGTGTAGCAGCCACTGGAGTCCCCACTGGAGTCCAAAGATGAGAGCAGAGAGTCTTTTTTTCAAGTAAATAATTTTATTTCTTTTAGTTATGGGACAGGAAAAAGGTTACACATAGGTTTAGGGGAGACAAAGGTTTACACAATAGGTAAGTGGAGGGTTACAATCATAGATTATATATTGTAATCATCTACAATAACTTTCTTCTGCATTTATCAATCACTATACTATAACCTCACAAATTCCTTATAATCTCAATTACAGTATAATTTCAATGGCATTGCTTGCTTATTCAATTGCTTGCTTAAATTTTATTCCCAATCTTGCAGTTTCGATTAAATCAGTTTAATCCAGTCATAAAATATCCCCCAAAATCATCATATCTCATCTTAATATTCATCTTTAGGGCAGAAGATTTAGTCGAGAGGGCAGAAGATTTAGTCGAGAGGGTTAATGCCTCCGTTTGCCTGAAGATAAGAGCTGAAGATCTGAAGGTCGCCAGTTCGGGACAGCCGTAAGTCTCTGTGAGCGGCAGACCTCGTTAACTGTGGCTGATTAACAGCTGAGCTTCGGCTGCCTTGTGAGAGGGGGAGTTGTGCCGAAGTTCAGCCGCTTCTCTGGTGGGAGCAGGGAAGCTGCTTATCAGCCAGCAAGAAGACAAATGGGTGGCCAGAAAGAAGGACTAAATCCAGAAAGATCCATCTGTATGTGTGTAGTTCTTGAAAGATAGAACATTTCTGTAAAAATTGTAAAAACCTTCGGGTTTCTGAATAAAGTCTGCCTATGTAAACCGCCTTGAGTTATAGTCATTAGAGAAATCTGGTGACCTAAGAAAGGCGGTATATAAATCCAAGTATTATTTATTATTTTTATTATCTTTTTAGAAATACCTCTATTCCTATCCCTTCCTAATTTGTTATCTTTCATCCTGTCTTTGCTAAATAACAGAGCAGTTTCTCCTCTTAAAGCATATACATACACCAGAGAGCAACAATTGCAAGAGAGAGAAAAAAAATAAATGAGGAAAAACTACAGCCTAAAGTATAATAATCTACAATGTCCTAGAAATTTCTATCACTATTTAACATCCTTATACATTTCTGTATTCTAATAGTTCAGCTAAAATATAATCACAATAGGGTATATACATAATCTCCTTAAGTTTAGTTGCATTCTTGTTATCTCTTATATATTTCATCAAATGATTTTAAAAAGCCAGTTTGGTCCAGTCATGAAACAATTCCTGATACTTGCATATCTCATTTTAAAATGAATTACTGTCCAAAAATACATTTATTCCTTCCCCTCTCTGGCTTCCTACCTTTACTTAATTTCAAAACAATTTCTTCTGTTAAAACGTACACTGGACTAACATTTAACTATAATATTAATCTCTCATTATCTTATAATAAATTCAAAAATCTACTTTTTACTCCAATACGCTAAGTAGGATTATATAATTTCAAACTATTTTATAGCGTCTAATCAAATCATCTATATTCATTTTCAATATTATCACCCAAAAACCACCACTTTTATTTATAAATCAAAAATATTTTAATCCAATTCCATTATCATCCAATTTATCTTAAAAGACCTCCTAAAATTCAATATTATATAAATGCAAACTAATTTAAGTCCTTCCAAAGCTTCTTTTCCTCTGACCTTCTGGAATCCTTGCATGTTGTCTGTGTTTCAAACCGAGGAAAAGAAAGAAATGACACCTCACCCTTTCGGTTTGATGCCATCTTCTCAAGTTATTTCTATCCAAACGGGTGAATCTCCTGGTTGTTTCCCTATATATCTTTACTTCATGTCTTTACTGAGATAAATGCTTCATTTAAAAACAAGCTTCACATTTACTTAACCTTTACTACAAAGTTTATCTCCCGACCATCAATCAAGCCACTTCATAAATAATCAAGCCCAAAGTTTAAAATGCCGGCTCCTTCTTCCTCGGTCTTGTAATCAGATTTTCCTCCATTTTGAAAAGAAATCTTTTTTTTATTCTTATTTTTTTCTCTCCCTTATTTCCAACAGTCAAATTTAAATCCACAGGTGGTTTGGTAAAATTCTCCTAATATTCTCTTGTCATACGATGTTGCATTCCAGATAGGGTCCCAGCTCTTACAAAGCTCGCATTCCAACCCTTCTGGATCTCTTGTGGCCACCTTTTAAATCATAAAAAGCAAAATATGCTTCTCCATTTATCTTACGGTCAATTAATTCTTAGTTGACACTGATGATTAATTTTCCATTTTTTTTCATCTGCATTCCTCCAGCACAACATTCTTATCTCTGTAGTGAGGGTCTGCAAAACAGTGGTTGATACAACTTACGGTTGTTAATCATCTTCAAACGCATCCCGTGATGTTCTCTCCAAGTCTGTCAGCACTTTGCCGGCATTCCAGCTATGGCGCCAGCTTCTTTTACCTCCACGTGTCTAGACTGCCATGTTCCCCTCTGGATTCGCATTCCTAGAGGGGTCTTGCTTAGTGTCTGATGCCCCAAATTCCTTCTCCTAGGAATTGGGGGGGGGTTTCCCATCTGGGAGTCCCCAAAAAGAGATAAAAGTTGGCAAAAGTCCTAGAGCTTAGGAAACTGCTGCCATTCCGTAGCCAACAGGGCATGCCTTCCTCAGAGCAGAGAGTCTTGAATTGCTAAACACCAGACAGGCTGAGGTTCAAGTTGGCAGGAAACCATAAGGGGCTGCTCCTATCATTAGGTAGGATGAGGCAATCTACCTCAGGTGGCAGATTTGGGAAACCATTAAGAATAGGACAGTGGTTCCCAAGCTGTTGGTCAGGATCCATCAGTGGTTGTGACCCTATTTTTGGTGGCCCGCGAAACTGACAAGTTGGATTAGGCTATGTGCATCAAGGGTTAATCAAGCTGCTACTGGGGGTGGGGAGCACTGCTGCCCAATCATTACAGCCACACCCTTTAGCATTCATAAATCAGGCAGGCAGCAGCCTTTAGGGTAGGCAGAAGGCTTTAGGGCAAGGGGAACACAATGCCACCAGAATGGTCCAGATACGAAGAACACAGGCACCAATAAACTCTGGAGAAGGAAGTCGTCATCCCCCAAGCTGATAAAGAAAATATACTGAGCTCTGTGGAAAGCAAAACTGAGCCACACATGCATGTTTACCCATGAGTAGGCAAGCATGACTCAGCTCTTATCAAAGGCCAGGCAAGGGGAAATGAAGGTCACCAGAATGAGCCCAATCTGATGAACGTAACTAATATATGTTCCATGTGAGTAATAGTGGGTGGGATATTGCCTTTTGGAGCATTTGTGGAGCTCAAACCAATGCTCCAGAAGGCAGTTCTCCCCTCCCCCACTATAGTAAAAGATAAAAACAGGCTTGAGCAGCTGGTAAACATGTTTTTTTAAGGCTTGTAAAGCTAGGTGGGTTCCAACAGAGTGTCATTTTAAAAAGTGGGTCCTTGTGCTAAAAAGTTTGGGAACCACTGGAATAAGACATTTTACTTTTATTTTGGGGATTTGTATCATGCCTTTGCGTGTGAAAACCAACCAAAGGTGGCCCACAATTAAAACAATTAATTTCTTGCTTCCCATGTTTGTCATTGCCTCCCATTGTATGTTCCTCTTGGTTTTTGGACCAAGATAATGTTGCCTTTCTATTTTAACTTGTCTCTAATTCACTAATTCTTTACTTTAAATCATCTCTTTTTAAAAAATCATCTCGCTCTCCTTTTAATGATTTGTTATTTTAATTAAGTTTATGAAAGCTACTCTGGGAATTTTGTAGGATGAACAATAATCGATCAATCAATCTCATCTATCTAATTAGGTGTATAACTGCTTGCATGGCAGGGGGTCCTATGCCTTTAACGTCTGCATGGCAGGTAGAAATTCATCAGAAGATGCTCTCCTCATTTCTTCATCTCATGCATTTCTTAAAGCTACAGGAATTCTGTCAGAGAAAAAATGTATCCCTGGGGAAAAAAATACAGCAATCTATATCATAATTGCTTCTAGTGCTAGAAGATGCAAACAATTGCCTCACACAGAAAGATCTGCCATTCCCAAGCAAATGTGCAAAAGAGTCTCCACTCCACAGCTGATCTGTGATTTTTCCTTTGGTAAAGATGAAATGTGCTTCTATTGGGTGGGGTATGACAAAAATAAACTAGTAAATAAACAAGATAAAGTCTTTTCTACAGAGCACTTGGCTCTCACCTGACAAAATCGGCACTGCAGCCAGCAGTTACCTCACTTGGTCTTCTGCCAAATTCCCTGCCGGGCCTCCCCAAGGGCCCTAATGCCCACACTAAGCTAACTAGTTTCCCCTCCAGAGCAGCCTCAGAGATAGGCAAGAGGGCCTCCTCTCAGTCACCCACTGGGCCTCCTCTCTTCCAGCAGCTTTGCTTGGGATCACCAGCTGGCCAGCCTCCTCCAGACTGCCCTCTTCACCGGCTTAGCTCCAAACTACCCTAAGTCCCGACAAACCCCACCACCAAACAATAGGCAGTCAGCTTGCCTAAGCCACAACTGCCTCCTCCACTCGGTGGCTCCAGGGACGTCGCAGCCATGCAACAACTCCCAATGGTTATACCTTACCTTCTTTTACCTTACCTTCCCACAATAACTTTACCTTCCTTTAGTCAGTCCAGCAATCCATCCAGTCCATCCAACAGTCCTTCAGGCAGGCAGTCCCAATCCAACCATCCAGCACCTACCCAGATCCTAATCACCCTTCCTTTCTTAATCCATCCAGCACCTACCTGGTGCTATCCTCCAGCACCTACCAAGGTCCTTTGTTCCAGCTCCTCCCACTTTATACTGAGGCCAGCCAATCAGTGTCTGGCAGGCTCTAGCATCAGCCACGCCCATCTGCACCTGTGCTAACCTCTTCCTAGCCAGGAGCCTCATCAGCCTACAGCTGTGCGCCTAAGGCTTGCAAAGACCTTGGGGGTTAACCCTATAATCCCTGGTTTATCAAGGACAAGAGGCCATTGCTGATACCATTCCCTATCTCCTCGGGGTATCTCCTGCCTTTTCCAAAACACTTGGCTCTAGGCCAAAGCAGGGCTCAAATTATAGCAGAAAAGTCAAAGAAACGTTTTATTTTCATTTTTGTTTAAAACCTTTTTAAACCGAATACATGAGACGCCCAAGGTGCCTCACAACAATGAATTTTTTAAAATCACGTATTAAAATGCAATATAAAACAGTGGTTCCCAAACTGTGGATTTCAGGTGGGTTGCAAAGAATCTAGAACAGCCATATTGAAAATATGGGAAGATAAGATGCTGGAAATGGGGAGGGATGTGTGGTTGTTTTGCTTGTGTCAAGATTGTAAATAAGCTTTTTTTCCCTTTCTGATTCACTTTGATATTGGAAAATGACTGAGAAATAACCCAACTTATTGCTAATTCTTAGGAAAGTAGCAGGCTCTGGTGTCACAATGATGGCACTTCCAGCCATGACATCACTTCCAGTGGGTCCCAGACAGATTGTCATTCTAAAAAGTGGGTCCTGGTGCTGAAAGGTTTGAAAACTACTGATATAAGCAATAAAAAAACAAGCAGCAAACCAACCATTCATCAGTAGAGGCAGTAAAGGTGATAAAATATTATTAAAATGATAAGAAAACTGCAGCAGAGCCCGGAACATCAAAAAAAAAAATTTCTTTAGTAGCAGCCATAATACAGACAAAAGAATAAAGCTACAGGAAAAATGTAGGCTGGAAAAGCCAGATGGAGTGGAAAAGTCTTGAGCACCTGCCAGCAAGTTAACAGGGTGGGCATATATCTCTGGTTGAAAGGGAATTTCAAATTTGCTGCACAGACACTGAGGGCACCGTCCTAACCTGGAGTTAGGCCAGCACAGTTAGGCCAGCACATGGGCCAGCACACAGATGTGCGCCATCCTCTCTAACTGCAAGAGTGGTCCAAATGTACTTTACAGTGCCCTTGTGCCGGCTAAACTTTGCTGGCCTAACTGTGCCAGCCACCTCCAGGTTAGGATTATGACCTGAGAAGATCACCCTTGGGGCTACCAACCTGGCCTTGGTACATGCAGAAGAGCCCCCTCTGGTGACTTTTAGGGGATAGGATAGTCAACATGGTAGTCCTTTAGATACCTTGGTTCTTAAAGGTCAAACCAGGCATTGCAACTGTTGGAGCAAACAGTTCAATGCTACACCTCTGCTACACCACTATGCAGCCACCACATTCTGCACCAACTGCATTTCTGGACAGTCTTCAAGGGCAGTCCCATTTAAAGTTGTAATCAGGTTTTAATAATCAATTGACTATTGTAATCAAGACAGAGTCAAGGTCACCAAGGCATGGACCATTGCAGTTAGATCCAACAGGTTTGGATGCAGCTGGCACACTACACTTAGCAGGACAAAAGCCCTCTTGGCCACCATCACAGCCTGTGATCCAGAAAAAGCGAAAAATCCAGAAGAACTCCCAGGTTGCAAACCTGGCCTTATACTGAGTCACACTGCTGGTCAATCTCGCTTTGCATTGACTGGCAGAAGTTCTCCAGGGTTTCAGGCATGGGTCTTTCCCTGTCCTACCTGGGAAAGCCGTTAATGAAATCCCTAAATCCTGATCTCCCTGCTCCCTAAAGATAGTCACCATTTTTATGCTTCTGAAAGGAGTTGCTAAGGGGGCTGAGGGTCTCCTGATCACCTTATAATGGGAGCAGTGATTAAGCACACTCATCAGGAGGTAAGTCTCATTGACTTGGAGGTACAGTGAGTCCTCCCTTTAATGGACCTTGATTTACCTTCAGGAACAATTGATGTTTTCTGCTTCATTAAAAACTAATAATATAGGCTTTGCACATAAGCATCTGTAACTTAGGGCAGATGTAAAATAGGTTTGGACGACTCTCAGAGGCACCAGCCCATAGATGTGTGCCATCCTCCTTGACTCCGAGTGTGGTCCAAACATACTTTACGGTGGCCCTTGTGCTGGCCAAACTTTGCTGGCCTAACTGTGCCAGCCTAGCTTCAGGTTAGAATTCCACCTTTAAATGCATTTGGATTTAATGGAGTTCCACTGCATCACCTCACTGGTCCATTAAATTGAAGTTTTTTTAATAAATTCCAAGCTTAGGGTCAGCATCAATTTCAAACACTTGCATTTACCCACTTCCCAAAGTAGAGACTTTTTATGTTATAATTTTAAAAAATCAAATACAGGAAAAAATCAAATACAGGACAGTGAAAGTCATGGACTGTCAATAACCTCTGAAGTCAGGGGTTAAATTAAAATTAAATTCAGGACATTGAAAGCCATGGATAGATTTTCCCTGGACTCTCAATACATGCCTATAAAGTCAGGGGTTAAATCCACATTACTGATTTCTGAGTATGATGGATTAAGGGGCTGGCGTTACTCTGGATTTACTTGTGGGTTGGATTGATTGAGAACAAGAAGCGGGCAATGTTTATGTTGCATAAGAATGAGGCATAAGGCCTTTGGGACTTTCAGCACTTGGAATGCTTCATTGAAGTATTTTAGGCCTTGCATGTTGGTAGAAGTTCATGGTAGAGGGGTGGGGGGTTTCTGCTTGGTTTCTGCTTATAACCTTTTTCTTGAGACCAGGTACCTTAGAGAAACTGGCGTGGGTTTAAAACATGGTTCCTGCTTCTGAATTATTGACAGAAACAATGAAGAAGCAAATATTGTGCTCTGTGCTTCACTTTCTGCAGCTCCATGCCAAATGCTCTTTATTTTGTTCTGGAGGTGCAGAGATGCTGCAGAATTAGATAACATGCCCTACTTTTAGCATCTTTGCCATGGAAGAGAATAATTGCTCTATTAATAAACACACCGTACATATCTCTAATAGTTCATTATTATGTAATATTTTATATTTGTTGTAAGCTCCCACAGAGCTTTTAAGTATATCCACTGTTGTTTAGTACAGATTCATATAATAGGAACATTCTAGTAAAAGGCTTGGAGGAAAAGAATAAGGGACTGTTTGCCCAATCCTATCCCTCGCCTCATTAGAGCATGCAGCTGCACCAACAGAGGCTGCACTGGGAGGGGGGCACTGGACAGCCTGCAGAAGGTAAGTAAAAGTATTTACAAGTAAAAGTATCTCCATAAAAAAAGTATTTTTTACTTACCGCCAAGTAGGCTCCCCTTTTGCCTATGGATCTCCTTGGACCTATGCCAGCTATAGAGCTGGTGCAAATCTGAGGTGAGCCAAGAGGCAAGGCAAACAGAAATATGGAGGACTAGATCCAGCATGCGCAACTGCTGCTGGCCCCACCCACCTCTCCCTTAGCGCACACCCCAGTTCCTCCCCCAGCATGTCCCGCTACTCCCCTTCCCTGCAGCACTTGTGGAGCCTCCTAGAGCCCCTGCCATGTGTGTCGTGCCTCTTGCAGTTTTCAGTAGCGGCCTGACAGCATGCAGCAATGGCCCAGCTTTCACACCACCAGAAAGGGCGCAAGACCCCAAAAGAATTGGGGCCTGCCTGCCTGTGTAGAAATGCAGGTGCACAAACATACGCATGTATGTGCGCGCACACACACACACACACACACACAAAGTGAGAGAGAGAGAGAGAGAGAGAGAGAGAGAGAGAGAGATGCTAATTTGGAGATATGCGTCCTCCCTCCCCCTGCCCAATGCTCCCCCTTGTTTTGGGGACTCTTCTGGCTCTGGCTCAGGGTGCAATCCTAAACAGCTTTCCAGCACTGGCATAGCGGTGCCAGTGGGGCATGTGCTGCATTCTGCAGTTGGGGGGCAGTCACAGAGGCCTCCTCAAGATTAGGGAATGTTTGTTCTGTTACCGCAGAGCTGCATTGTCCTTACCCCAGGGCTGGAAAGTTGGTTAGGAATGCACCCTCAATGTCAGGGCCTGGAACTTGACCCAGTGCTGTTCCTCACAGGAGGATCCTTGAATCATGCAGAGCCAAGGTCATGACAAGAACCAGAATATTTAATGCAACTTCTCTCCCAATATGAACTTGCCTTCCCTCTTGAATCACCTTCAGAAGCATGGCTCCATATTCTCCTGTGTGTGTGTGTGTGTGTGTGTGTGTGTGTGTGTGTGTGTGTGTGTGTGTGTGTG
>JAJKFI010000055.1:1044508-1071418 GCA_029204185.1 Lerista edwardsae
GTGTGTGTGTGTGTGTGTGTGTGTGTGTGTGTGTGTGTGTGTGTGTGACTTTCACTAGGCATTTCAACTGTGATTTCATGTTTATATCACAAAAGTTGCAATTCTGGTACCATAAAAATGCCATCAGCCATTTTGAAAAACATTAGATCCGATTGGGGCTCTGCACCTGAAATTGTGATATTTAGAAGAACATCTCTGCCCAATTGTATACTTATACCACAAAATACAAAGGTATACATTGGCAGATATCTCTGCTACCACCACCCAATGCCATGATTTATTTCTTTTGGGGGGTCATGTCACGGAAAAGGTTGAAGACTACTGAACTGTATTCCTTGTATCTGGTATTCAGAGATAAAAAAGGTAAAGGATTCCCCACGACCAAATGGTCTAGTCGTGACCGACTGTAGAGGGTGGTGCTCATCTCCATGTCTAAGCCCAAGAGCCAGTGTTTGTCCTAGGACAAGCTTCCATGGTCATGTGGCCAGCATGACTGTACTCCGAGGCTCACAGAACACCGGAACACCGTTACCTTCTCTCTTAAGTGGTACCTATTTATCTACTCGCATTTTTAGATGCTTTCGAACTGCTAGATTGGCAGGAGCTGGGACAAGCAACGGGAGCTCACTCTGTTGCGCAGTCTTGAACTGCCAACCTTCCAGTCAGCAAGCTTGCAGCTTAGCTGTTTAACCCGCTGCACCACCACAGAAGCTGTAAAACCTGGAGGTTACATACAGTACAGTCATCACAACTCTCTGGACCCTGACAGAAGTGAATTTGCCATTTTGATGCCTTTTCCCACACTTTAGAGAGATGCTTTGGGGGCACTTCACAATTCCTTATGAATTTCACCACCTGGAAGCTTTGCAAATAGTGTATAACAAGGCTGGGGTCACAATATAAACATGAATAAAGGAATAAAGTATCAAAGATTTTAAAAAACCCTGAAAAGGTAAAAATTTTACAATGCAATTTTACAATGCAAAAACATTAGAATATAAGACCCCTGCTGGATCAGGCCAAACACCCACCTAGTCTATGTTTCTGTATCCCACAATGGCCCACCAGATGCCTCAGGAAGCACACAAGACAACAAGATACTTGCATCTCATCGCCACTCCCCTGCACTCTGAGGTAGCCTACCTCTAAAATAAGGAGGTTGTACCACCCATCATGGCCTGTAGCCCGCAATGGACATTTCCTCCAGAAATCTGTCCCGTCCCCTTTTAAAGGCAGCATTTTGAACCTTATGAAATTTTTCTTTGAGAAAAGCATAGTTTTTTTGCCTCTGGGTTTAGAAAATACATGCGAGTCTTAGGATGAAGCACTCCCCTGTAATCTTGACCGACTTTCATGTCTAGTAATGATATGAACTTCCTTTTCATTTTACATTATCATTCATTACATATATTAATATGTTCACTGTGATTAAGGTGTTTTATCCCTCAAAACCATTGAACAAAAGGACAGTAATTAAAATTTTCAGTTTAAGTAGATATTATAACTTCTTTTAATAACACTTCCTAAAAATAGCCCACTGAGTCACAATCAGATGAACTTCCCAATTTTTCCTCTCCATATTCAGTCATAATGCAAAAGTTTCACATCCAGTGACATCAAGACCCTAGAATCATTTACTTGGAGACAGTTTTTAACTCAGTCTCACTGGGTGCTGTGCTCCACAACAGGGCCATATCCAATTTTCCCGCACCGATGCAACCATGTCAATAGGACATACACTTCATCCTGCAGTGGAGATGAAGTCACTGAGGTTTCCTCAAGGTTAGGGAATGTTTGTTCCCTTACTATGGGGTTGCATTGTGGCTGCATCAGCATTGGAAAGTTGGATAGGTTTAGGCCCTTAATGGGATCCTCAATATTTTTATGCCGAAACAGGAAATATCCTTTCTCTTTCCTGCTGTTATCTGATGTAACTAATTGGCTCACTTCCAAGAGGACCTGTCCTGAGATATCTTAACACAGACCTCCACTTCAATATGTTCAATCAGAGGCAGATCTAAGGGAGGGCAAAGCTCTAAGTTTTGCAAGAAGCCTTACTTTGCAGTGGAAATCACTCCTCTCCTGCACCGTTTTAGCCAATCCTCACAGGGAAAAGCAACATCTTGGCGTTGCTTACTGGCTACAGCAGCAAGAGAGAGGAGGGATTTACATGACAGGGTAAGGCTTCTTGCAACACTTAGAGCTTTGCCCTCCCTGTAGATCTGCCTCTGTGTTCAATCTCTGATCCAGCAAAGGAAATAATCTGTGTCTAAATCCATTGAACCTTGTAGTGCTGTTAATCCAGTGCATGAAGCAATGACTAGGTGTCTGTGTGTGTGTGTGTGTGTGTGTGTGTGTGTGTGTGTGTGACATTACTTCCAAAATTTCTAGGTTAAAATAGTAAGTTGCAGTGTTATGTGTTTTTATTCAACCCCCCCCCAAAAGGTGGTGTTTTGTGTTTTTATTCTACATTCTCATTCCAAGTTCTCATTTTTATTAATTTTAAATGCTTTAAAAGTGTACTAGGTAGATGACTGATATAGTGTCAGCAGATGCAGCCACAGTATTGTTTCTAAATGGAAACGTAATCTATTTCAACTTCTGGAAAATATCTTAAACACCAAAATGAGGTGTTTTGTGTTTTTATTCAGATATTTTAACCCCCAATAGGTGGTGTTTTGTGTTCAACTTACTCCTCTATGCAAACCCAGGAAGTGATCCATGTCAACAACAGGAAATGTAAAAATAAAGATGCCAGGTGAGGAAACTGAGATTACGCTCAAATATAATTGTTAATCAGGAGTGAACTATATACCCAGTATGAAGTTTCAGACTCAATTGAATTCATTGGTTTGGGGGTTAAAGTTCCAGGATGAAGCAGCCCCCATCATGGGGGCACTCTCATTCAAAATTAACTTCTAAGACATTGTGCTGTCTTATCGACCCACATAATGCACATTCCAACATGAATGTTTTGCACTTTTAGAAATCACCTCTACATTATCTCATCGCTTGCTACTGCTTGGATGGAAATTGCAGAACCCTGGAAAAACTGCAGGTCCATTTGTCCTAGATTTTTAGCATGAATATGTTTGGGAAATGGCTCTTGTGGAAAAAGTAAGCCATCAGATAAGAAAAGGCTTGGCTAAACCAGGTATTTTCAAGCAAAATGGTACTCATTTATTACTTTTACAAATAGAGAGACTTCTCTATTGTGACCAGCTTTGCAATATACATTTTTGGGATGGATTTCATAGTACTATACAGTCTTGACAGGCAATTTTTATAACTGGGACAACTGGAAGTGCCTAAGCTTCTGTGCATATTCTTGTTCAGGACTCTCATTTCTCGTTTCCATGACTGTTTCCAACCCACCTCTTTCCATTGTCATCCATTGTGTAGAACTGACCATAAAAACATCATTACAAAGAAATCCACCTCCACTATTTTCTCTTCTTGGAGAGGGTACACCCACTGCCAGAGGAGAGTCCTACTGCTGTTTTCTCCATGGTAAAAATGGTGCTTGGCAACTGATGCTACATTCCTTTCAGAAGGCTTCTGTTCACAGGAATAGAACATTCATTCAGTTTAAAATAACCACACGTCTAGGTTCTGTCACTTCACATTAAAAACGACTGTTGGCTGTGTGACACATGACGTCAATTTTATTCAAAAGCTCTTTAAAATACATTTAGAGCACAATCCTAACCTGGAGTGAGGCCAGCATATTAGGCCAGCAAAGTTTGGCTGCCACAAGGAACAACGTGGACCATGCTGAGTCAGGGAGAATGGCACATGTCTGTGGGCTGTCTCCGAGAGTGGTCCTAACATACTGTACAGTGCTCCCTGTGCAGTCAAACTTTGCTGGCCTAACTGTGCTGCCATAATTCCAGGTTAGGATTGCGCCCTTAGGGACAAATATGTATTTTCTGTGTTACTTCTGAGGTATGTTACCAGCATACCTCAAGCCATGACACCAGGTCAACACTCCCATCCCACCACCTGGTAACACCTTACAGAAGTTGAGCCTGTGAATTGCACACTATGACTATTGAGGAACATGCCTTTGCCTGGAAGGTGAACAAGGTGTTTTTCAGGAGTTTAATTCTGAATGGGATTTCAAAAGCATTCAGTTTATTCTAGCCCTCTCTGTATTTCACCCCAGAAGCCCCAGTGAATTACTCTTGAGAGTCATAGAATAATAGAAGCATAGAGTTGGAAGGGACCTACAGGGTTATCTAGTCCAACCCCCTGCCTGTAGCAGGAAATCCTCTTAGAGCATCTCCAGCAGGTGTCTGTCAAGCCTCTGCTTGAAGGTCTCCAGTGAGGGAGAATCCACCACCTCCATCAGCAATCTGTTCCACTGTTGAACCGCCCTTATCATCAAGAAATTCTTCCTGATGTCCAACCGGAATCTCCTCTCTTGCAGTTGTACCCATTGGACCTAGTTCTACTGTCAAATGAGAACAGATTTGTCCCTTCTTCCTTATGACAGCCCTTCAGATATTTGAAGAGTGCTATCAATCGATCAATCAATCAATCGATCAATCAAAAAGTATTTATATACCGCTTTTCAACATGAAGTTCCCAAAGCGGTTTACAGGCAAATAATAATAAAGTTAAATGTCTCCCTGTTCCAAAAGGGCTCACAATCTAAAAAATGCAGAACACCACCAGCAACAGCCACTAGAAAAGACACTGCTGCGGTGAAGAGGGACAATTACTCTCCCCCTGCTAAATATAAGAGGACACCACTTGGAAAAATGCCTCTTGCCCAGTTAGCAGTGCCTCTTTCTAAGAACCCCTATCACATCCCCTCTCAGCCTTCTCTTCTCCAAGCTAAACATACCAAGTTCCCTCAACCTTTCCTCATAGGATTTATTTTCCAGGCCCCTGATCATCTTCATTGCTCTTCTCTGAACCTGCTCCAGTTTAGCTGCATCCTTCTTGAACTGAGGGGCCCAGAATTGAACACAGTACTCCAGGTGAGTTCCTGGAAAGAAATCCTTCTCAAAAGTCAAACACAATGCAATCTAAAAATAATGCGTTGGAAGGTTTAAAATAAAATGTGTACGAACACTGCATGGTTAATTTGCAAGTAATGTAAGTTATGTCCCACATGGAAAGCAGAATTGTGATAATTTTTGATAATGCAGTAATATACATGAGAGATGAATTCACTGACATCTGGTGGAATTGCCAAAATACATATTTTAAGTTATAAGTCATTGATATATTACCAAAATGACTAGGTACAATTGCATTTGCATGGCATTCAGTGATTGTCTCCTAGAGTTTTTTTTAAAAGAGCAAGATAAAAAGCAGGCATCCTTGTTGGCATTTAATTGTTTATTGTTTATTATAATAACTTCATAAATATAAAGTGAATGAGCTGACTAGGGACCCACTGTACTTCCGGAGCCTAATGTGTTTTCTGAAACATGCCCTCTGAATACCATTTGGGAAGGGGGAAGAAAGTATTCTGAATGATGTTGTGCCCCTTAATGGCACACTAGATGCCAGAGGACTCTATGCAAGTCATGGAGAATGATGCTTGCTTGTAGATTGTGTCCCCATCATCTGACCCTGACAGCATCGTCATGGAGGAGGGCTTGCATTTGTTTTGAAACAACCCATCTTTCCATTAAATAAAGAGAAACTCCATGCTGCTCTAATTCACTTCGCAGCAGGCCGTCAGCTTCTACCACTCCTGGATTCAGATTAATCCTTTTCACTGACACTGTGATTCCAGAAATAAGGACAGCATGGAACTGTTGTGGCTGCCTGCTGTGTTGCATGGTAGTGATTATGGGTCGGTGTTCCTTTTATGCTGAACTTGCTTTCAAGGTTCTGACAGGGTGTGCAAAAAGAGTTATTCCAACTCTGAAATTAGGTGAGGGGAAATACAGCCCCTTTGAAAAAAAATGCATACTGGTTGCAGTGACACCTAGTGGTGTAATGAAGAAATGACTTTCTAACCTGCAGTTTTCTTCTTGTAAATCCATCAACCCAAAAGCAAACCTCTGTGAAATGCAAGCAAACAACAAAAGGGTCTTTTCTGGGTCAGGAGCCTTGAGCCTTGAATGAATCAGTAGAGCTGATCTCCTGACAGATGAATAAAACATTCCCCATCACCTGGCAAAACAAAACAATACAAAACAGTACAAACAGGGGCCCACAACTTCCACAGCATTACACTTCAGAAATAAAGTTCAGGGAATGAGCCATCGACCTTTTTCGCCCAGTTGCAGGGTGAGAGGCTACCCACAGATGGATATTCACAGAGTATGTGGAGATGTAAGAATCCCTCACGTGGAGACCAATTTATTACTGGTTTATATGATTTATTACTGGTTTATAAACTGGTTTAACATTAGAAAATGTTTTCCAATAAAACCAGTGATGGTCCTGTGTATTAGTCCTATGAATAGGTCCCTTTTTAGCACTTTCTAAACGTTTTTAAGAGCACAATCCTTTGCATGTCTACTCAGAAGTAAATTCCAGTGGAGTCAATTGGGCTCACTCCCAGGTAAATGTGTATAGGATTGCAGCCTTACAGCCCAATCCTAAGCTGCCTGGGTCCTGTAGGAGCAGCAGTAGCACAATGGCTACCTCTGCATCCCATGGGATCTGCAGCCGTCGCTGGGGTCTCCTTGAGCGAAGGGGATGTTCACCCCTTTCCCCCAGGGGAAAGCCCTGGCCCCTGCAATGAGGCTCCTTGAATCTCCACCAAGTCTCTGCCAGCTATTTGGTCGGCAGAGTATTGAGCTGTCTGGCCTGAGGAAGCCATCACTGTCCCCCACCCTCCTTGCAGACTGATCCTCCCCTCCCCATCCCGTTCTTCTCCCTCCCACCTCTCACCCTCCCCAAATTTACTTACCAGTCACCAGTGCTGCTTCGTGGTGCTGAGGCTAGGCACACACTTGTGCTTCTTTACTTGTGCTTCACACTTGTGCACGCGTGCTTTATGGCACATTTATGACCCCTTTAGCTGGCGGCACATCCATACTGCCAGCAGTAAGGTCTTTTGGATCAGGTCCTGAGTGTTTCAGCACTGCAAATCCTGGCCAGTATGCAGCTCCATAATGGCCCTGCAATTTTTTCACCCTAATTTATTTATTTACTAGCTTGCCCTTACCCGGCGTTGCCCGGGTATTTATTTATCCCACGCTTCTATTAGACAGGAAAAGGAATGAATTCTATCTGTAGTGTAAAATCAAAGTAATTTTATGTACAGGAAATTAAAAGTGTAAGTAAAGTATAAAATTATAAAGTAAAATCTTTTACAAATTCAGTATAATATTAATGTAACTCAGAACTTGATAATAAGCAACATTTTTAGTTTCACCTCCAGGAGCAAGAATATATAAATTCTTGGGCGAACCCACCCTTGAGCAAGCAACATAAAGTTGTCTGTGGGAGAAACATGGCAATCTCAAATCCACTCTGCAGTACTTAATAGACTGCCCCTGTGACTTGCTGATTGTGATCGAGAATGCAAGTCTCACTGGAAATTGCAATCTCTTGAAGTTAAAAGGGAGATCTGTCGGAATGAGTGGTATCCGTGGGATAAAAACTGTTCCACCCTCTCCCTTTCTTGTTAAGATAGTCGCTTCAATTACAGTACCCAGCATCTTCTTGACACACAGCCTTGTGCCGTTGCAAAGTTTTGGCGGGCCGAGATTCCGTAGTAAAATAATTGGAGATCCCACTGTAAGAACAGCTGGATCAAGGGAGTTTAGGAAGCCTGATGGGAAAGTGGCGACCTCATAGGCATCTACTACGGTATCGATAGCCTTGTATTCAGTGACTATGCCTGGTAACATGGCAAGTATTTGACTGGAGTCCAAGATCAGGGCATAATGATTTCTAAAAATTTCCAGAAGGTTCTATAGAGTTCTATTTGTTCTATTCGACTACACTTGGGCTTAAATGTCATCAGGACTGTCACCAATCAGCTTAGCGACCCCGAAAACTATGGATTTGATGCTAATATCAGGCATTTTGGACATTTTATTTTTCACCCCTTCTCACCCCTCATGCTGATTGGGGGTGAACGTGGACTTACACGGCATTGGGAGTGTCACTATTCATCTCAGCAACCCCGAAAACTATGGATTAGACACTAATATTGGCGGTTTTTGACTATTTTTACATGTCACCCCCTTCCCACCCCCACCCCTAGGGGTGCTAGGGGTGTCTTACCCCCACAGTATTTCTTTCCAGAGTCTAAGGCATATGTGTACCAAGTTTGGTGTAAATCGCTCCAGGCATTCCAGAGTTATGCTGGAACATACATACACACATACGCACACGTCCATATATATATATATAAATAAATAATATTTCTAACTCATATTCCCTGCCCACAGGCACTTGATGCGACACACACCCATTAAGATTCCAAATACCATTTGTAAAAGTAAAATTCAGTCATGGAATCCAAAACATGTCTGTTTATTTAATGAAGAATCGAGAGATAATTATGTGCTCGGTGAATTATATGCTTCTCCTCTTTAAAGTAGAAAATATTGTTCAGTTTTGATAAGGAACTAATGAGCTCGCAGATAGTTTTACTGAAGCATGTCAGATTAATTAGGAATAACTCTGGAGTAAATTCTTTGCAGACTGCAGAATTTCAACATGAGAAAAATACCATCCAAATCATCAATTAGCACTTTGCACTGAAACCATCATCCTCAGAAAATCTTCCCAGATTTAAGGTTGAGATACATGAACATTAGTTTTCAGTTTTGGGCATCAGCAGGTGATGCTTTATCCAATCACATTAAAGGTACACAAGTGTGTTGTTTGTAAAACAACAACAAAGAATACACATGGGCCTAAATTAACCTTCAAAACCACAATTAATTAGTTACAACATTGTGAAGTGACCCTCTTTTGCTCTCTAGCTCTTTTCCAAGAACTCTCTGCACAGAATTGTATTCAATTATTTAGTACAAATATTTGCTCTGGGGCTTTTCTGTGTGGATGGGGTGGGGGAGAGGCAAAATCCCTTGCATTATTCAGGGTTTGTTCTTATTTTTTCATAGCCTCCTGCCTGGGCACTGCCTGCTAGCATTAGGGCTGGGTGAACAGGGGACAAAGAACACTGCACTGCCTTATAGTTGGGGGGAGAAGCTGGTGTCAAGGGGGTGAGATATGCTAAACCAGGGGTGAACAACCTTTTAACTTTAGGGCTTGTCACCTGTCACACCTGTGCTAAACCTCTGGCATTTGACTGCTTTTGCCAACACCACAGTTTGTCCATACAGAGTCCAAATAATGATGGAAACTCTTCACTGGCTCTCCAAGTTTGGGTGCTTCCAAAAAGAGCGTTTCTTCCTTGGTGAGCTCAAACATTGCTGTGAGTGTTGCTGGCTAATTGCGATTGTGCTGGTATGGCAGCAATTGAGTTCTAGCCCACTGATCTCATCTTTATTTTGACTGCAATTGTATACACACTTACTTGGGAGTAAGCCCCAACAGAAAGGGCCCTTCTTCTGAGTAAAAATGCACAGGTCTCTGTTCCTCTCATCCTTTTTCAATCCAGGGAGCAGAAGGAGAAGTGGCAGAGATGGGTGGAAGCAGCTTCCTCCACCTATCTGCTGCCTGAGGCAACTGCCTCATTTGGCCTCATGAATGGGCTGGCCCTGCAGCTGTTGATACTAGCTAAGTCATACTCCCTGCACCAAAGTATACGCAACAGTTTATTTATTATTTATTTGAAGAATTTATATTCTGCCTTTCCCATGTCAAACCAAATGCCCACGGCAGGTGTACATGGGCAGGTTAAACCATCATTTTTCAATGGGGTTTTTACAAATATACTGTATTACATGATTCATTGAATCCTCAGTGCCAGATGTAGCCTTCATAGTATGGTTCTCTTCTCTGGCTGCGTGTCATCGAGCTTTAGCAGGCAATTGTAAATGAAGCCTTTTGCCAGCCAGCCTTCTCACACATCCCCACATTGGCTATTCAGCTTCACAGTGACTCTGTTCTGCCACAACAGGTACTGCAGCTTGTCACAGCCTGGCATTCTGTCTCCCATCCCAAAACAAGACCAGGATTCTCCTGTGGAGCTTCAGGCAGTACCAGTAGCTCAACCATCAGTCCAAATGCAAAACATTGCATTTGTTAGGGACAAGTATCAGTGTTAGACAGCAATTTGGCTAAAATTTGGTTATTAAATAGCAACTTTCTGACAACTGGAGTGCTTGTTGGAGCAATATTCTTTGGCTGCTTCAATCATCGCTGTGCAGCTCTCCTGGGAAAACAGCCATGTTTGGCAAGGCCCTCAGGGCAAGCATCTGTCTGGTACGAGAAGAGTTGTGTCTCAACAGAGAAGAGCTGCATCTCAAAATTGCTGTCTGCTAGTCATCCTGGGAAAAGGGCAGCCACAAGGAATATGATGGGCCAGGGCTAGAAGTCTCATTCCCTTCCATCAGTACAAATACATGCAAAGTTACAGAAAAGAAAATACCTCCTCCTTTAATATAGACACTGTAAACACACCTCTGCTCCATGAGCCTGTATACAGCATACAACACCCACAAGTTAATTATTGGGATGAACAGGGTCAAAAGGTCACCAACAATGCAACCCTATGCATGTCTACTTAGAAGTACCTGTAAATCCCACTGAATTCTATGGGACTTATTCAGTGGTGGGATTCAAATAAATTAACAACCGGTTCTATGATGTCATAGCCGGAGCCAAAAAAACCCCGAAGCCAGCTGAGGTAAGCGAGTGGGTGGGGCCCAGCCATTTAACAACTGGTTCTATAGAACCTGGGCGAACCCCCTGAATCCCACCACTGGACTTATTCCTAGGTAAGTGTGTATAGCACTGTAGACCAGATTTGCCTCCCTCTCTAAGGTATTGTTTTTATGAACTGCTCTTCCTTGAAAAGCCCAGTGGCTTACATGGGGCACATATGGTAGCAGTCTCCCATCCAGGCACCGATGACCTCCACAAAGTAAGATAACATACAAGATAAATCCATGCATGAAAGACCACCCACTGCAAATTAACCTATATAATTGCAAATTATTTAATTGTATTGCAATGCAATCCTTACAACATAATCAGGAGGACAAAGTGTATTACACTGATGTGCCTTCCAAGCAGATAGTGATGACGCAAGTAAGCAAGCAATGCATTATGAATAAGTCTCACCCCCCACCTTCTGGTTCATCAACTGTTGAAAGGAATTGACCACATGCTTTCAAATGTTTTTCTAGAGTGGCCACAAAGTCCCTATGCATGCTAGTTATCAATTATGGAAATGCTGCAAAAGACCTTTGTAAGCAACCTCATGAGTGGTCATCATGATCAGAAAGCTCATTAACATACCAGGCATCTAAGCCCTACCTAGAAAAAAAAAAACGGTAAAATAATTAATAAAAGATACAATCTCATGCATAGGGACTTCTTAGCCACCCAGTACATGCATGAGGGCTAGAAAATGAGTAGGCAGTCTATATTGCATTGTATTTGTGGTGGCAAAGCCTCTGACAGAGCTAGTGGTGGCTCAGTAATTTGTTCAATTGTTCAGGGAGCAAAGCAATTTAAATCCAGTTTCTATGAGGCAAGGGGAAATTATTGGGATGGTGAGGATTAAAACCTCTCACTGCAAGCAGACCAGGAACAGTGAAGATTAGGGTTGCCAAACCTTCAAAGAATCAGCATCAATGTCCAAGAGCATACTAAAAGCAATCCTGAAGATTTTAATAGGGACTTCTTGGCTTAATGATACTACGTCATGGTGAGAAAAACAATCATTTGCACCAACCAGCCAACATTTGAGCTGCTGTCTCTGAGTTTTCAGTTACCAAAACACGGTAGCAGCTCATCATTGCACAGCACAACAGGATCCACCATTTTCAAAAAAGAGAACTCCCTCCAAATAAATGCAAACCAAACATGTTTCTGTTTCCATGATTCTGAGGCTGTGTGGCAAGCCAGAGCCAGCACTGTCACCATTCCACCAGCGTGGATTGCACAAAGGTCCACAGGGCTCTCCCTTGCCAGCTCCCACAGAGGACCGCTGCATGCCAAAGAAGTGCTTGTGCAACGTCAAGGAGCGATGGCCCTGGAGGCGACTCAGGACAGGGTGGCTATCAGGGCACTGGCAGGTGGCTGCTCCCAGGGCAGACGCTGCCCTCTGCACATGCACCTTTCGGCAGGCTGCATTGACTGGACAGGAGGTAAGAGAAAAGGGGGTCATCAAGAATGTTTGGGGGATTAACTGAAGAAGGGTTGATTCTGGATTGATGGAATGGGGATTAATTGGGGGTAATGAACTGAGGGAGAGGGTAATTGAAAGATAATTGGTTTGGGGGTCGGTCATCAGTGTGGGTAATGAACTGGGGGAGTAAATGAATGGAAGGAGAATTAATTGGTTTGTCTTCTGTGAAATTAATACTGTGGGGCTACAAATGTGGGGTCCGATGAATGGATTGGTGCTTGGGGTTTCAGACCCCCACTTCCACTATACTGTACAAGCATGCCCTGGTATCCGCTGGGGTTCCGTTCCAGACCACACCATGGATACCTGAAACTGTGGATACTGGGGACGCTGTACTGGAAAAGGCAGGAGATACCCCGAAGAGATAGGGAATAGTATCAGCAGTGGCCCTTTGTCCAAATAAGCCAGGAAGTACGGGGTTAATCCCAGAACTCCTGCAGCAGGAACACAGTTGCAGGCTGATGAGGGCTCTGGCTATGAAGGGAGGTTAGCACAGGTGCAGATGGGTGTGGCTGATGGTAGAGCCTGCCTAGCAACAGACACTGATTGGCCTGCTTCAGTATAAAGTTGGAGGCAGGAGCTGCAATAAGTTAGCACCAGGTAGGTGCAGCACCGGGTAGGTGCTGGACGGATCATTGAAGGGTAATTAGCACCGGGCAGGTGGAGGAAGGAAGGAAGGTGGCTGAGTGGATTGACTGATGGAGTGCTGGCTGGACTGCCTGCCTGAAGGACTGTTGGATGGACTGATGGATTGTTGGACTGGATAAAAGAAGGTAAGGTTGTTGTGGGAGACTATTGGGAGCCACCAAGTGGAGGAGGCAGTTGTGGCTTAGGCAAGCTAACTGCCTATTGTTTGGTGGTGGGATTTGTTGGTGCTAATTTAGGGTATTTTGAGCTAAAATGGTGATGAGGGCAGTCTGGAGGAGGCTGGCCAGCCGGTGATTCCAAGCAAAGCTGCTGGAAGAGAGGAGGCCCAGTGGGTGACTGAACCCCCTCCCTCTTGTCTATCTCTGAGGCTGCTCTGGAGGGGAAACTAGTTCTAGTGTGGGCATTGGGGCCCTTGGGTAGGCCCAGCAGGGAATTTGGCGGAACAGATGCCATTTTAAAGATAGGGCAACATCAGTGGTTTTGCTGCAACAAGGTAAAAAAGATTTACCGTTCCCCTCTCTTTTTCATAGGCATCCCACTATCCATGGTAACTGTGGATAACAGAAACCATGGATACTGAATCAGTGGATACTGGGGCACACCTGTGTTCTGTTTATAGCCTTGGGCAGGTTCTTTGACTACGGCATGGCACCACACACTGTATTCAACTGTGGCCAGTCAAAATTCCTCTGGGAAGTGTAAACAGCAGGGCCTTGGTATCTCCCACATCTGGTATCCAGAGGGGGGGGAGAGAGGAGTGTGATTGGACTATCCATGTCTGCATATGAGAGAAATAGAGAAAGACTATGTGTGCTGTCACTCAGGCTGTGGTGTCACACTCCCCATCTCTAAAATGGGAAAATGTTTTCTAGCATGCTTGGTTTCTTGATCATAGCATGTATGACTTGACCCATAGTCTGTGGCTTGGCTCAATTTCTTGGGAAACCTGCTCTGTAAGTAATTATTGTCAATTTTCAGATTGTGACCTCATTGATTGTAGTGTAGATTGTGTTAACTTGATCAGTGGTGGCCTGGTATTGAATGTGAATAATATCACTTGGTGGGAGGGCATATACAAGTATAGACAACAGTTGCGCACATTGACCAGAACACATGACTAGAGCTCTTCCACAGGGCCCTGCCTTTCAACCTGCAAGGCTCCAGATCTCTTGATGTTCCAGACTCTGCTGATGGGAGCGGCTTTGGCAGGTTGTCTGGATCTGTGGCACCCTGTTTTGAGGCCACTGAAAGCACAACATAATGGAGGCCGCCTTCAATAATAGGCAACTCTGCCACAGCCACGGAATCCTGGAGCCCTCCTATGTGGAGAAAGAGCGTTTGCTCTGCATGTGTCCTTCGTACCAACGCTGGTCTGTATTACATGCTGGGACTATTTGTTGTGCCTCGTTCCTGTTTGTAGATTCTGATATTTGGGGCTAACCGCATCTGCATTCATTCATAGGCATGCGTGGGTCCATTTCTTCTTTGGCTTGGATCTCAGGTGGCAGCGCACGTTGCCACGCAAGCCCGGGCTCCCAGTGCAGGGATGCGCTCCTCAATCCACACCGCCCATGTGACCGTCCACCGGCGCAGACTTTCGCCTGCACACACACGCGCACACAGAGCCGCGCGCGCCTGCCACCAGCAGCTCCACAGAGACACCGAACGCCGCCACTGGAAGCCGAGCCCGAGGAAGACTCCGCGCGCTTAAGCGCGATGCCCCGCGTGGAAAGGGTCTCTCCCCCGCCTCCGGCCCGGGACCACCTTCTCCCTCGTTCCTCTCCTTTCCCCGCTCAGGGCACGGGGAGCTGAGAAGCATGTTCTTGCGCGCGATCGGCTTGTGGCGCCCCTTCCCTCCCGCAGAAGTACCTCTCCGCTGGGCTGGACCGAGGCTGCTCCCCCGTGATTTTGTTTTGCAAGGAGGTGGAGCTTCCGAATCCCATTCCGTGGACTAAAAAAAAAAAAAGGAAAGAAAAAAACACGCAGGGGGAGGGAGGCGAGAGCGAGCTCCGATCTTCTCCCAAACGCCGGGATTGGGTCTCCACCACGCCGCCGCCTCCGCCACCAGCGCTCCCAGCCTGGCCGCTGGGTCAGTGCCCCGCGAAGGAGGGTGAGCCTGCTGCGCCCGGGCTGCGATTCGGGCAGCTTTGACGCCTCCCCTCCCCCCAAAAGCCGGCGATTGGCGACTTGTTGAGACCCCAGCGACGTCCCTCTGCGCCCCCATGGAGGAGGACGTTATGGACAAACTGGAGGACATGGCGTCGGTGCGGGACTTCGACCCTCTCACGGGCACCATCCCCGCCACGAAAGTGGAGCTGACGGTCTCCTGCAGGTAAGGGAGGCCCAGCAGTCGAGGGTCCGTTTGGGAGCGTGGGTGGGTGGAGGCTGCCGCCGCTGCCGGCCAAGTAGGAAGTTTGTGCCCGCACAGCCTTCGGGAGTTGCGAAGATGTCAGCGACGGGTCTGGGGAGGAGGTGGCGAGAGGCGCTGGGCGCGAGAGGGCTTCGCGGCTCGCTCTTCGCTCAAAGTTTCTGCCTTTCCAGTCCTTCGGCTGAGTGCAAGGCGCTGGTGAACTTGGGGAAGCGGCAGCCCCGCGATGCAAAGGGCAGAGCTCGTGCCGGGCGGCCGCGGCACCTCGAGAGGACTGCTCCCTGAGACCGCTAGCCCTCGTAGGCACGCAGGCCCTCCAAGGTGTCGCAATTGCCTACGGGCACTGTGGACCCAGGGGCGTGGCCTGCTGGACGGAGAGCGCGGCGGCGAAAAACAAATTCACCCTCTTCGGACGGAACTACATCTTACATCAAGCATATCATTGGTTTTCGCGTGATTGATCCCCCCCACAAAGACCCAAATCGCGGGGCGTGGAGAAATTTGCCATTGAAACAGGTAATTTGAGCTGGTGGAGTGGAATAATAACCATTCCACATTAACAACTGTGTTGAGTCACTTTAAAGATTTATTGCCCGATAAACTTTCATGAACTGGAGTCCACTTCATCACACGTCTGGTTAAGGTTGAGGTTCTCTGCGCACTTAGCAGGCACTAAGTCCTGCTGAATATTCTGGGGTTTATTTCCAAATAAACATGCATAGGACTGTACTGCATGGAAGCTTGAGTAGAAAATCTGTGTACAGGTGGGCCACCACATCCACAGATCCCATATCTGTGGTTTCAATTACCCATGGATCACCCCCTTCACCTTCCTTTATTATTATTATTATTATTATTATTATTATTATTATTATTATTATTATTGGTCACTAGAAAACCTTGTTGCCCTATACAATATAGGGTTCCCCCATGTCCATGTGGGCAATAGGAACCTATCCCCTGCAGATACTGGGGCATGCCTGTGCACCCTTTATTCCAGATCTTCTGGGAGTCTTGGTCATCCCAACTCTTATTTTTGCAATGTTGGTAATGAGGAGAAGAAACAAAACAATGTCAAGACTGCAAATGTTCTTTGAGTCTTATTAAATCGACTTTTCTAGATGCAACCATATGCATATTTCTCAGCTATGAGAAATCAGCGTGATGATTCTGTAGATTCATTCATACATACATGAACTTTTACTGGCATTAAAAAAACAACACAGACAATAATAGGTAAATAACCAGCATAATTGTGGTACCATCGGAAGGGGAGGAGTGGGTCATCAAGGAGGGTAAGCAGGAGGAGAATAGGGAGGGGTGGGATCAAATGGGGGGTTTGCGTTTGGTGAATGCTGATAAAAATTCCGCAACCAATTTGTGGTAGTCTCAGAGTGGTCACTCAAAAAGAAGGATAAAGGGTCAACCGAGGTACTGGAGAGGGAAGACATCAAAGGTTCAAGATAAACGTCACGTAAAAATTGGAGGACCGGGCAACAGAGTAATATATGAGCCACAGTATCCGGTTCTAGGAGACAAAAACGGCATAGTTTGTTGTCATGTGGGGTATTGGAAGATCGACCTGAGTGTACAGCTGAGGGGAAGATGTTGAACCTCGCGAGCATGAATGCTGTCCTCTTGCCAGGATTGGTCAGTGTGCTAAAATAATTATGGGGGCGGCCAAAAGAGGGAGGTAGACCAAAAAACTGAAGAGAGCAAGTGGGGTTGAGATTTGAGAAAAGTTGATTAAATTCTACTTCCCAGAGCTTGGTTTTGATAATTGAGAAAGCCCTGGAGAGGTTAGTGTCAGCAAGGGTTTCGGGGGATAGGTCTAAGGATAGAAGTTTGGTGTCTGGAAGTTTAAACCATTTGGAAAGGTATGAGTCCTTTAGTAAATCTTTTAAGAGGGAATCGGAGTGAGTATTTAGGTGCAGGCGGAGCCAGAACTTGAAAGTAAGGGTCCATACAGTAGTGGAGGGAAGGTGGATTCCTAGTTCTAGCATCGTCGTAGATAGCCTGATTAAATTGGGGACCCCCAAGCTTCGCCTAAGGAAAGAGGCAGCCACTTGGTCCAGATCTTGATTCACAGCCTCTATTCTATCCAAATGGGGGCACCATACAGAAGTTGAGAAAAAATTTCGGTTTTGAGGATGTGGAGAGCAGCCGGAACGTACTGGTTGCCACTAGAGTAATGAAATCGGGCAACCGCATTTAGATGGAGTAAGGTAGAGGAAATGACAGATTTTCGATGCGAGAGCCAGCTGAGACGGAAGTGAAAGGTGAGCCCCAGGTACTTGAATGTTTGAACTTGCTGGAATGAGAGGGAACCTATCTTCCAGGAGAACGGGGCCCAGGATTTAGAGAAGACCAAAATTTTGGTTTTCTCAGAGTTAATTATTAGGTCATTGGATAAACAGTATTCATGAAAGGATGACAATCAATGACGTAGGCCTAAGCGTGTGACTGACAGTAGGACTGCATCGTCCGCGTAGAGGATAGGAAGGGGAACACCACTGAGAGAAGGAGGGGAATTCTCGCAGTTACGAAGATGATTCTGTGAACAGCATTGGTGGCATTTGGGCAGCTTCTTCCAGCTCACATCCTGACATTGCTGGTTTGAATCAAGAATATAATTGTGAAGATTGTGTGCCTCTGAAGATTCAGCTGGGAAGGACCCCTGTCTCAGTAGTAGACCATATGCAGGAGGCTCCATGTTCAATCTCCCCATGTTCAGTCTCAAGTAAGGCTGCAGGAGACCTGGAAAACTGCTGCCAGAGCCCAGTAATGAGTTTTAGACAATGGGTCAGTCAGTGGTTTGATTCAGTACAAGCCAGCTTCACCTTTAATTGATGACTGCCTGTTGTAACATCTACAGAAGTGGATTCAGTGAAATAGTTTACCTCTGCTATGTTTACAAACAATGGGAAAAACTTTATAAATATATGTATTCACAAATAAATCATAAAACAAACATCTCCTGGGGGGACGACGACGACATTATTTTTCCTCTTATTAGCTTCACTTTATTATGCTAGACATTAAAACATAAGTGGTTTTGCTATACATAAAACTTACTGATATATAAACCTAGAAAACAACCTAAATGTTTTCATAGAAAAATTTACTAGCTAGAATTAATCTAGGAGTGCAACAACAGCATTTGAGGTTATTTCATACACAGGACTAAAATTAAATTAGGTTTTTTTTTAAACTAGACTTTCACAAGCTATCAATCCATCCTCTTTAACTGGCCTAATGATATACATAAAAGCATGGTAAACATGTGTTTTTAAAGGTAATTCATCGTCTAGGGCAGTGTTTCCCAAACAGGGTTGGGATCCGCCAGTGGGTTGCGAGCTAATTTCAGGTGGATCACAAACCACCTGGAGCAGCCATATTGAAAATATGTTGTTTTGTTGTTTGTTGTTTTGCTTGTGTCAAGATTGTAAACAGACTTTTTTCTTTCTGATTCACTTTGCTATTGGAAAATGACTGAGACCGCAATCCTAAACTGGAGTTAGGTTGGCATAAACTAAGCCAGCAAAGTTTGGCCAGCACAATGGACACCATAAAGCGTGTTTGGACTACTCTCGGAGTCAGGGAGGATGTTTCATGTCTGTGTGCTGGCCTCTCTGACTCCGAGTGGTCCAAACATACTTTACGGTGTCCCTTGTGCTGGCCTAACTTTGCTGGCTTAGTTTATGCTGGCCTAATTCAGTTTAGGATTGCGCCCTAAGAAATAACCCAGTTTATTGGCGCATTCTCAAGAAAGCAGCAGGCTCTGGCGACACAATGATAGCATTTCTGGCCATGATGTCACTTCTGGTGGGTCCTGAACAGATTGTCATTCTAAAAAGTGGGTCCCACTGCTAAAAAGTTTGAGAACCATTGTTCTAGGATAAGTGACCATGACTATAAGTTGTCTCATCACATATTGAGCATAAAGCAAACCCTTGCATCATAGATTGTATAATGGGACACACACATTATCACACACTCACGCTCCATATTAATTAACTAGCGTTTTGTGACCCGGCGTTGCCTGGGGGCAGAAATCATCCCCAGGCTCTATTGGGAGGAGGAATGAGTGTGTTCTGCAGTGCACTCCCACCTCTGGGGGCGTATGGGGGGCCCTACCCCCACAGTATATCTGTCCAGATCGTAAGGAAGGAGTGCACCACATGTGGTGCACATCGTTCCAGGCGTTCCAGAGTACTGGTGGAACATACACACAAATATGCAAACCTCCCTCAAAAGCATGACATAGTGAGATCCATATATAGACATATAGAACCCGTCCCTGAAATACAACAGTATTGATGACCTGGAACCCACAATACACACTATCACTGTGACATGAATGAGGAAACAGGGACACCATCAACGAAGAGAGCAACATGAAGGTCCCACTTACTGTCTGCAGGTCCTGTGGCAGGAATCCGCCCTGATGTATGAGAAACAGGCAGAGGTGGCCTGTTAGGTCCCTGGACATAGGCCCCTCTCAGATCCGACTGGCTGCTGGAACTCTGTGGATCCTGCTCTTTCCTCCCTGGCCCACTCAGGCCATGCAGGTGAAGCATTTTAGTTTCACTTTCTGTTCTGCTCAGTTTCAGCTGAGCTGCTGCAGAATCGTCTGTGACCACAGGGTGGCAGCAGACCTGTAGCCCCATGCAATCCCCTTGGTTCCTGACGATCTGGCCCCCTCCCTGAAAAACGGGGGGCTGTAGGGGGGTCTGACCCCCGCAGTGATTCCTTCCAGGCTGCAAGGAACGTGTGTGCCAAGTTTTGTGGCCGTGGGTCAAGGCACGGAGACGTGTATAAGGAACATACATACATACCCACATACACACACACACACACAAACGTCCATTTTTATATATATAGATTCAAGGAAATTAATTAATGCATGTATACCCCAGTTTCCTTACTGCAGATCACTACTGTAGTTTAAAATCCCATTGGACATGTAAGGAGCACACTCAAGATCATTTATGGTGCAAGCCTGTGCATGTTTACTCAGAAGAGTAAATATTTATTTACTCTTGAACACATGTGTTTAGGATTGCAGCTCAGTCCTAAGCATGGCTATTCAAAAGTAAGCTAGTTGACTTCAGTGGGCCTTACTCCCAAGTAAGTGTGTGCAAGACTGCAGATTTATGGCACAATCCTATTCTTTGTTTATGCTGGCACAGCGACTGCTGCGCTAGCCTGTGGTGTCGCAGACATACCGTAAAGTACATTGCAACACCCGGAGAGAAAGGAAGGCCTGGGCCACCCCACTATGCTGGATCCAGAAGGAATGACCACATGAGTAGGTAAGCTGCTGCCGGATGGCACAGGGCTGGGGGGAGGGCAAGGAAGGCATGTACAGGGCAAGGAAGATGGGGTGGATCAGGCCCTGGAGCGGGTGGGATTGGTGGCACTGGCGCATGCCAAATCCTGCTCCCCCTTCTGGGCTTAGAAGCCCAACTTGAGGCTGCTTGGACTTGGTCCAGCATTTTTAATGGCACAGATCTGAGTAGCCCCATTGCTCAGGCTGGGGCTTTACTTGGGGTAAGGGGATGAATGTCCCCTGATCTCGAGGAGACCTCCAGCCTGCTTCTTCCCAATACTGGATGCATCATGGGCCAAGCAACCCGTGATTCACCAGCCCTGGTTAGAATTGGCCTGTTAAATCACCCTTGAACCTACCCTGCTATAGACACAATCAGAAAGGTTAAAGAAAGGGAAAAGAGGGACTAGACAGGCAATTAAGCATATAGAACTGAAGAGGGTAGTTGTTCCAATTACATTAAGATTACAAGGATATGACTCTGTACAGATGATGCGTCTTCATATCATGCTCTATGGTATTATGCACCATCCCAGGACAAGGCAACTCCTTTGTATCTTATAGTAGTTAATCTGGAATATCCAATCCTCATTCAGTTCAGTTCAAACCATCACGTTAGTCGTTTTCATTTTGGTGGAGTCAATTAAAAAAAATGCTCCGACTCATTAGTGTTAAATAATTTCCCCACCAAAAATATGCTACATTTAGCAAGATTTGAATAGGCTTTGAATAAGAAAGGATGGGGTGTTTGCTGGGGCTTACTCCTATGAAGTAGGGAGCGCAGACTTGGGCTTCAGTCTTAAACACACTTACCTGGGAATAACTCCCACCAGTCAATGGGAGGTAATTCTGAATAAACCAGTTTTGCGTTGTGCTGCATGTATAGCAGCTCTTAGGGTCACATTCACGACTCTAGACAAGCTACTTATCGATGACTAAATTTCCGCTAGTGGAGGGACTTACATTGTGAATGGCTCTGCTTCTTGATAATTTGCCAGAAAGAAAAGCTTTTTCTTATGCTTGGGGATTCTTTGGGCCATGGGACACCTTGTCTATTCCCATCAATTTGAAGGTGCAGGTTTTGTCTTTGTTGGCTAATTCGTGTATAATTAGCGTGATTATAATGAAGAAAGCACTGAACTGAATCATACACAGGCATTCTTTTTATCTGTACAATTCAGAGTATAATGAATGCATTCTACACTAAAACAGAGTACTGTAGATATTGGCATGCAACACCCATTCATCCATCTTTGCCTGGAGAGTACTCATTCACACAGGGCAGTGAAAGCCTGTGGGTCGCGACCTGATGTAAGTTGCGTCGTGGAAAGCTGGGGGCAGCCACCTCGGAAACTGCAGACCTTACTCTTTCTGTATTCCATTTGTGAGTGTTAACAGTTTGAATTTTCAAATGAGGTTTTTTTAAAAATTGTTTTTAGTTCAGCACTTTTATATAATCTTTTGTCCTAATTTTGCTTTCTGTCAAAGATGTTTCATAGTTGTGCATTTGCCAGTTTGCATTCTAGGCATGTCATTTGATTACATCACACTGACAGCACTGTCTGTTTGATGATGGCATTTCCGGCTATGACATCTCTTCCAGGCTAATGACATCACTTCCGGTGGGTCCCAACATGAGTGCCATTCTAAAACGTGGGTCCCAGTCTAAAAGGTTTGAGGACCACTGCCTTAAGCAGTAAATACAGTCAGCTGTGACCCCAAAGTTTCACTCTCTGACATATGTTTCTTGCCTGTACTACCTGTCTGAATTAAGGAGTGGCCTCTTGAACTATATTTGTGGATCTGAGTGCTTTCTTTGTACATCTATTATATGCCAGCCTTGATTAGTGCATCATTTGTGACTAACAGCACAATTTTATGCTCTCGTGCTCAGAAGTAAGTCCCATTGGGTATAATGGGCTGTACTCCAAGGTAAATGTACTCCAAGTTGCTGCATCCTAGGTTTGTTTGTTAAAAGTGAAATTAAAATTGACTTGGAAGCTGTAAATAGTCACTCGCCTGTATCAAGTAGGAGTTGCTTCCAGCAAAAGCTTACCAAGCAGAGAAGCTTTACAGAAGCCGATTCTTCTTGCAGAACACAGTTGGGTAGGTGTGCACATGCATATCAGTGAAATGAATGTTGTGGACTTTGTTGCATGGGTGAATTCAAAGTTGACCTGCTTAGAGCTGCTGGTTTGACAAGATCTGTCACATCTTTGCAAAAAGGCCTATGGGTGTATTGAAGATTTGCTGTTACTTAAAGACATGACAGCTTCCAGAAAAATAATAGCTCTAAATACCATTGTTTTTTCAGAAGGCTGTTTAATGTTTTTGTCTGAAAAGTGCCACGTCGTGATTAGATCTTAGCAATTGCCTCGTTGTTAAGAAAAATTCATGAAAAACATTAGAGTTTAACTTCAAGTTCTTCATTCCTCAGAGGGCTTGCAGGCAATTCAAGGCTCAGTCCTGACCAATTTTCCAGTGCTGATGCAGCGATGCCCATGGGGCATCTTGTGGGGGTGGTAGGCAGTCATGGAGGCTTCCTCAAGGTAAGGGAATGCTTGTTTCCTGACCTTGGGGTTGCAGTGCGGCTGTGGATAGGAGGGGCCAACAGATTTCAGATCAGCCTTTGGACAGTCTGAATTAATTTCAGTGGTTCAGAGGTGTTGGCTCCAGAATTGGCTAGGTAGAAACAGATCAGTTTTTGATGTGGAGTGAAAGGTTTGAGTTGTGACATGAAGCTCATTCTGTTTTTCCTGCTCAGGCTAGGAAGCTTCTGAAATAGCTTGCTTACGGGAGAGAGGAGCATTTCAAAGTGGAGATGAGTAGCAAAAGGTACCTGTGTGTATATATATACTGTATAGCATCTTTCCCCTCTTTGGGCGGGGGGGAATAATGTGCATTGCCATTGTTCCCGTCATGCAAGTGTGTGTGTGTGTGTGTGTGTACGTACATATACCTTGCCTCGTCCCTGCCATCCCTCAGAAAATCACCTTTTGTACCACACACTAAAATCCATCAGATCTATTGCCACGCACCACAGGACAGCTCTATTGATGCAATTCCTTTTAAATCAAGCGATTTCATTGTCAAATGCTCTTCACAGCGTATCGACTTCAGTCATGGTCCTCAAAACACAGATCTAAGTTGATTGGAAAAGCAACTTGTGATCATATGCTGCCCCACCCCCAGCATCATTGCATACTACTTCTCTGTCTCTTACGAGGGTCTTTGACCACTTAACTTCGTTGCAATAATGGAATTGCAAATACATAAGCGACCACTGATGGCTCTTCGCTATGTGTATTTGCACTCAGTTTCACAGGGTCAATTAAGGATGCAACATTCATTAGTAGATCTGTCTGTTGTGCACATTTATATTGTGCTGCAATTATTGCAAAGACCACAAATTACTGCCTTTGGCTCAAATGTGTTTTTGCTAGATTCTGGTTTGGTGCATTCAACAGTGGGAAGAACCGAATGAGCACAGTAGGTATCTAGGGGTACCAGACACAAACAGGGACAGAATGCCCATATGGTCCTTAAACCTAAACCCTAAGAGTGCCTAAACCCTTGCATGTTGAATTGCACCTGCCAAACTTTCCTCTTCTGTACAATGTTTAAAGGAATAGGCACTCTGTCCCTGTTTGTATCTGGTAACCCTCTATATAACATTGTGTGACCAAGTCCAGGATGTTTCAAATGGATTAGGGAGGCTAAACAGAAGTCTTTCTATTTTGGTGTCTTTTAACTGTCAGTGTTCAGGCTCAGACATTTGCAGGGCTGCAATCTGGGTGACACGCCAGAGTTCACTAACAACAACTAAGTTGTTTTACTAGGATTGTGCTTTTGTAATGATTTGATGTTTCTTTGTATAATGCATAGCCCCATACCACACCTGATGGGGCTGAATTCTTAAAATAAATGAATATGTAAATAATTATTTCTCTTTGGGTCTAGGGGAGTGACCCACCAGCAGTGTCAAGGCAGGCATTTTTGACACGGCGAGCCCAAAGGTTTCACCATCACTGCCCTACGGCATCCATCTGAAGCTTCTTATACTGTGGCAGGCTCTGCTCTGTCTCGCCCAGTCCGTCCTCCTCTGACTGGCTGCTGCGTTGCAAAATCAAGCAGCCCTGACGCGATCTGAAATCCTTTTCACTGTGTGCCAGAGGCTGAACTCGGTACTCATGTGCATGAGTTCTGCCACTGACTATGGACCTTCCCTTTAGTGAGCTTTGCCCAGCATGCCACCTTTCTTCGAGAATGTCATTCCCCTGTTCTTAATTCTCATTTCTACCATTGTACCCAGCACAGACAACAGTACTGAAGCTGACAGTGCAATCCTATGCATGACTACTTGGAAGTAAGTCTCATTGTGTTCAATGCAGCTTACTCCCATGAAAGTGAGTATAGGATTGCAGCCTGAGTGGTGATGCCTTGCCTGTCTTTTGGGTCTTTGATACAAAGACTGATGTTGTTCAGCATTACAGCCTAGATTAGAATAAGAAGTTTAACAATACCATATTATACTTGATTCCTTGCAGAAGTCTAGGTGAATATTGTCTGGGCCTGGAGTCTTTACAGTTAACTTATCAATTTGTTAACTTCAGTTAACTTCTTCTGACACTTCAATTTGTGATGGGATTTTTTTTTTCTTCCTCAGTTTTATCACCTAAAGGAAATGATTCAGGTGTGGGCATTTCCTTAGGAACCTCTTTTCCGATTTCAAAGAATTTATTCTGATCTCTGTCATCTCTGGTATCACTTTATGGAGTTCAGTGGTGCAGTGATCCCACAGACACACGAGCAAGCTTAATATGCTCAGTGTAGAATTTTGGACAATTTTCTTTGGCATATGTTTGAGGGAATTCTCTTTCTTTAATGGTTTATTACTTGACATGCCAAAAGTAGAAACTTTGGTTTTCCACATTTAGAACTCATCTCTCTTGGTAGATTCTTCATCACTCCCATTTCCCCCCCCTCCCCATCCATTAACAATGAATTTAGCATGTATTTTAAAATTGTGTGTGTACAGATTGATATAGTCCGTTGGCTAATTCAGTAAACTGAGTTGAATAAACTTGGCATCTGACAATGGAGCTGTTCCAAAAACGTATAAAGCATCATACAAGAATTAGATCAACTGCATCCGTGCGCCATCATGATAGCCCATGGAGTTTGGGCTTTAAAAAAAAAAAGGTGGTCATAGAGACGGGAACCATAGAGAGAAAGATTTGGCCAGAAACAACTTGACAGGAAAAGAACAATAACTCTTACCATGATCTAACAAAACTGTCTAGGAACTGTTCCTGGATTGTGCCAAAATTTTCTGAGTTTACATCATTCTTTCATTAACTTCTGGCTGTACCAACTTAAAAACAGAAGATTCTAAATAGGCAAAATGTTGTCTTTCCGAGCTTGCACAATGAAGTAGCCAATAAGCACCATGATCCAAGTAAAACTAATGGACCAATCCTGTCCTTGGCCAGCCTTTAGGGTGCAGGAGCGCTGATGCAGTCTCTGTTGCATCTTGTGGGCCAGCTTACTTACCAACTCTGCTGTGCCATGGTCCCCAATGGGTCTGCTCAGATCTATACTAGCTCTTTGGCAGGTGCACGTCTGAGTGGATGCAAGGGGGGGGCATGGTGAGGCCGGGTAGGGGACATAGGATATTGGCTGTGCCATCACTGCTGATAACTGCTCCCTGCCCTCTCCTGATATGCCTCCCAGCAGCCCCAATCCTTTCCCCAATACTCCCCCTCCCAGCCCAGTTCTGTTGCCAACTCACCTGCTGCAGGGGTGGCTAGGCATTTTGGGTGCAAGCACTCGCCAACCTTTTGCACTGGCAGCCCTACTGCCCTGCCAGTTTCTTTTGAGTTCCTTTGAGATGCCTGATAGCAGGAGCCAACAGTTGGTAGTGGAGGGGGGGGGGCAAGTGGCCTTTCAGGGAAACTGTGTCTGCCATTCCTTATTCTTCTTTTTTGAGGGACTCGTCCCTTGTATGACCAAGAGAAACTCCAGGCATCCATGGAACACAGCTTGAAAACTGTTGCAGCAGAGCTGCAGAACCTAAGAGATCATTTGCCAGAGACAAAACCTTTCCTTGACAGCATGGAAAGACTTTCTTCCCATATGTGCCCTGTGGATGGTTAGGTTGGGCATGAGTCCCTTTATCTTTCTAGAGTCTACGCCATCCCTGGAGTCAACTACCACCAAAGGACCAAAACATGTGTTACTCTGAATGTGTGTGTCCTCATGCTTTGTTCTCTTAAAAAAATTAATAATGCATGCGCAGTGTTCAGAACA
>JAJKFI010000055.1:1071428-1118757 GCA_029204185.1 Lerista edwardsae
TTTGTTCTCTTAAAAAAATTAATAATGCATGCGCAGTGTTCAGAACATGGGGAAACCATGGTAGGGCATAGAAGGCATTATTAATATTTTCCCCACTGTGGTCTTGATTTAGGCTGCACATCCCCATGCACTAGTTACAGCAGGAAAATTTTAATTTTTGTGATTGCTTCTTTCCGTGCTTATACCATCGTGTGCGGCCATGCTCCAAATATCCCTGTGTACCATTTAAAACAGGCTGGGGGGAGGACGTGAGCCAACACATGCATTCAGAGTAGCCTGTATTTTGGCGCTGCAATCACTTGGTGTGCAGGATGTGCCTTGTTCCTATGTGAGTGACAGCAGAGCAGACTGCAAGGCGACTCTGGATGATTGCATACAGCTGTGCAAAGCAAAATATCCGATATTTCAGTAATACAATAAGAGTAAGAAACCCAACAGAGCCAGGCTATGAATGTAAATTCCAATCTGTAATATATAATGCAGAGGGATAATAGATACCAGTGATAAATTACATTTGATTTAGCAAGCCAGCTGGAAGCCTGAACTGACAACTCACTCCTGCAGCAGCCAGTGGCCTCGGTGACCGCCCTTTCACATATGCAAATCCAGAAGCCAGCTGTTTTGGCAAAAGCTACTTTTTCTTCCAAGAGCTTAGTTATTTTGTATCCTTTTTCTTCTTCCAGCTTCTTATTGAGCTCATTTAGGTTTCTGGTTCCTCCAGCTTTAAAATGTGGAAATTTTAAAATGTGGAAATGTGACATCCACTCCAGGAGGTTAATGGGAAAGGACTCAAGAGTGAATCCACATGGGATGCAAGAGATTTGTGACTTGGATCAGCTATAATTTTTTTTTAAAGGGGTAGGAATTAGGAAGAAATTAGGAAGGAGTGAAATCAGAACTGCTGTGCTCAGGAAGAGGGGCTTTACCCTTGAATTAGATAGCTGATGAAAATTGCCCCCCCCCCAGCAGCTATTTGTCCCATGGGGGGTGGGTGGGTGGGGGGAATATAATTGGTACCATGAAAATCAAGTGAAGTATGTAGACCCAGTTTTGCCTGTGTTTGTAACCTTGGTTGCTGTACATTGCTCTGGGTCAGACCCAGCATGGAAACACATCTGACTCTGTTAGGTCAGCATTGTTGCTGCAGCAAATGGTGGGAAAAGCTGCCCTCACTTGTCACTACCTTGGTGCACAAGCTTAGATTGCTCGGAAACAGAATGGAGTGAAAGAAAGACAAAGGCCTTAAAGCTATAGGGATGAAAATAACCCAACAGAACATATGAACATAAAAAGAACCCTATTGGATCAGGCCAAGGGCCCATCCAGTCCAGCTTCCTGTATCTCACATTGTCTCACCAGATGCCTCTGGGACCACCCAAAACAAGAGAAAACCTGTATCCTGTTGCCGCTCCTTTGCATCTGGCATTCAGAGATGGGCTACCTTTAAAACACAGGGAAGGATTAAGGAGATCCTACTAGACCTTATATTAGCAGACCACAAGGGCAGGTCATCTGCATGAAAAAGGGCTCGAGAGCTTTAGGCTGCGGTATAAGAGGAACAGCACACTGTTGCAATTTTGTTTGTTTTCTTTAAGGATAGGCCTTCATCGTGTTTATTGTACAGGTTGCTCATGCAGCGTATCCAATCCCGCACTGTGTTGGTGTATGCTGAGGGCTTCATTTCACAGTGATTACCTGCTTATCCATGTAACTGACAAAGTTTATTTCGGGAGCATCATTTGGCTCCGTTCTCTCAGCACAAGGACACAACCTGAACTGGAATGCATCCAGCTTTTCCACAGGCTATTTCCATATCTGCAGTTTGGTGCTACTGCTCTAGTATTGCCACCTTCCATCTTCACTACAGTTCCAAACACCCTTCCCTAACCCTCCATTACCTTCACTTCTCTTTAGTGAACTTTATTTCCTAGAACTCCCAGCCCTCATTTCCCCAAGGTAGGCCTAGGAATTGCCACCATCCCTCGTTAAAGTGAGACTATAGTCATGTCTGCAGTTCGCAGTTACTGAGCTGGTGGCAACTGTTGCAGGATCAAGTGTCTTCTGGCAGACCACTTTTAAAGAGGAACTGCACTGTACATGTGAAGATCAAAAATTGCCCCCATTCATAATGCAAATTGGATGAGTCATTTGGCCTTCCAAGCCAGCCCGTATCAAGCAAGCGCTGGTCAGAGCTGGCCGGGTTCTGCAACTGCCTCAGGAAATGGGTGCATTTAGCCCATTCCTTAGATGTAGTTTGAGATGATTAACTGTAGAATCAGACTGTCAGGCAATTGAGAATGCAAGCTCAGAAAGTGTTCTTTGTGGCAAGCCTCAAGTGTGGCAAACTGAGGTCTTCTTTGAAGCTGTTCCAGAGTTAAGAGGCTTGGGCTGAGGGGAAGCAGCCTCATTAACTTGGAAATCCTTCAGGAACTAATAGGCACAGCAATAGTCATTTTTCAAGTGGTTCCATTTCTCACTACAAGGGAAAGGGGGGGAGGTTCAGATCCCTCGGAGCCCACAACATGCCTGACAAACCTTCCAATCTAGATTTCTTTCTCTTCCATGCAGAAGACCCTGGACGAAAGTGGGTGGATTTTCTCACTTGATTATGTTCTGGGTTGCGCTTTTTCTGGGAAGAGGGGGTGGACTGAAGATCAGATGGAGCGCTAAGAGTGCTGTGCTTTCAGAGTGGCACATTCAGGCAGCTAGAAATTGGACTCCAGAATTCTGATTGATTTTTCTGAAATGCAAGTAAATATTAAAGGGGACGGCCAAATTTCAGCACCACTTTGGAGCATCAATCTTAACAAAGCCTTTAAATAGGATTAAAGCATTTCTCTGATGGCTCTCAGGTTTCTTGCCGAGCTCTTCTTCTAGGAATATTAATCCCCCTGCATTGCACAGGACAGTATGTGCTGCCAGAGCAGAAAATGAAGTGGAATGTTAATTCTTTACTGTTTCATGGCTGTGGCTGTCCCAGCTTGTAGAACTGCTAAATGGGGGGTTAATGAGGAGGTTAAAATGTTCATATAATACTGCATTTGAGAAAGTCAGTGGGTAGATTGGACTCTTACAGTTAACAGATTCAGAAATAAAAACACCGTGCTACATAGGAGAAGAAATAGTATCTCAGGATATTTTTTGCCGCTCTGAATATGATCAGTCATTCTAATGAAACATTGGGCTTTGACTTACCTGGAAAAGTCCTTATGCTTCTCAAAAAGTGTCCAGAATAAATGAGAGCACGAGTGTGGTGGTGTGTTCGATGACAGGCTGGACTGGCTGGAAGACCTAGTCCAGAGCTCTGCTTTGTCGTGAATTTTGGGTGATTTAGAGCTGGTCACTGCCTCTGAGCCTAATCTGAGCCTCACGTTGTGAGGGAAGGCTCGTGTCCTCCCCTGAATTCATTGGAGCAAGGGTAGGATTAAAATGTAAGAAATGGTTCAGTTTGCTTATTGGTTATAAAATCATGGGTCACAATTTTGCATTGCGGCCCAGTCCTATTGGGCATCTCTGTAGCTGGAACAGGCTTTCCAGCAGTGGTTCCTGTTTTACGGAAGTCGTAAAGTACGGTCCAGTGGTGCGCAAAGCCGCACACTGCCAGGATGCCAGCAGAGAGGCTGGAGTAGCCCCACATGTAGAGGCGATTTGAGGAAGGCCTGCTGTCTCAGGTAGGTTGGTGTGTGTGTGTGTGTGTGTGTGTGTGTGTGTAACAGCATGGGGAAGGCAGACCGGGGAGGGTGGAGGGGTGATGGAGGCGAGAACATGTAGCACCTGCTGTGGGTGGCTTGTGTTGGATGCTTCTGATAACAACTGGCATTCTCACTTTGTCTCCTTGGATGCTCATCAGCTAAATTGCTGGCGCAGGGCTGAGGACCCCCATAGGAAACCAAGGCGCTATGGTAAGTAGAACTTTCCCATCATGGCATGGCACCTGCCCCCCCCTTCCAGGGCTCAAACCTCCTTGGTGTGGCTGGATCAACGGAGGTGGATAGGATGGATAGGTGGATAGATAGCACTGGGCTATAAATGTCTTTGCAAGCTTAAAAAAGTCTTTATTCTATATGGGGACCTTTTGGGCTACCCATCAGATGTAAAGACTAGAAATTCCACGTGTTTATGGGGGAAAATAACAGGCTGCAACAAATCCACTTGCCTCATCCCCTGTGGCCAATGGAAGAAACTCCCTGGCAAGTGAACAGTTCCTCTCACCACTGCTGAATGGCAGTTACAAAATCCAAATTTGTCAGGGAGGATGGAGTTATGTTCTCCTGACAAAGTGCAGCCAGAGGAAAAGTGAGACCATCTCCCCTTTTCTTTACAGACAGTTTTGGGCTGGAAAGAGAGGAGGTTCAGGACTTTCCCACCCCCCATGTGCCCCCCCCGTGTGTGTACGTGCGGGCTGTTTGTCTTCACAACTGCACAATTCTTTCTGTCCTGCTTGTGTTGTCAGCATTGGGACAGAAAATCAGTAGGAAAGCTGCCCCCAGGGTGTGCAAGTAAGTTTAATGCTTAATATTCTTCTGTTACCCTGATGTTACCAGAAGATCCTCATCTGTTCCCCCTCCACTTTCATTCCAAATATACCCACCAGGGAAAACGCAAAAGCAAAACTAGTGGGTAAAATGATTTCTTAGAAAGCCACACTAAACTGAGTAGCAAATATTTTTTCTTGTAAAAAGGAAACTTTGTAGGATCATGGAAACTTCACTTGGTTGCTGATTGAGAATTGGGCTCTGTGCAGCGGAGTTTCCTATACTACCCCAGAAAGGGTGAAAAAGAACCCAGATTTCACACCATTTCCCTCTGTGTTGTCTTCCCAAGGTTGATGGAAAGAAAGGGGAAAGCCTTCAAAGACCTGTGCTGCTTGAAAGGCTGGGTTGGTACACAAAAACTGAAGGGGGCTTCTTTTCTGTGTGTGTGTGTGTGTGTGTGTGTGTGTGTGTGTGAGAGAGAGAGAGAGAGAGAGAGAGAGAGAGAGAGAGAGATCTTGTGCTCATCGGCCTTTTTAAGCCTGGTGATGAGAAAGAGATTTTTGTTGGACGGTGCAGTGGCAAACATATCAAAAGATGAACAAACTGCCAATGGCAAGAGAATTAGGGAAGAGGAAAAACAGTACAGTTTCTTAATAAGAAAGAGCGGTGGATGGGAAAAATCACAGCTGAATTCTATTCTGCAGAAGCACTGCTTATTATCGACTTCCATTCTGTAAGCCCATAATTCTCTGTGTTGAGGGGCAGGTCACACTTGCTCAGGGTAAAAGGAATGGCACTTGTCATGTGCTCAGAGGCAGGATGTTCCCACTGGAATGAATCATAAATCCCAAACTACTGGACGCAGTGTGGGTGAGTTGAAAGTGTGCTTTGGGGACAGTTTACATATATGTGTGTTATTTTGCAGTGTGTTTCAAAGGCGTGGGAGGTGTTTGTGAGGTAGTTTGGAGAGTGTGTGGGTGTATCTGGATTGGGGGTCAGGTGCAAGGGAAAGATTCCTGATTGATTAGTAAGTCAGTAGGATACTTTGAATAGTGTTTCTCAAACTATGGGGCGGGACCCACAAGGTGGGTTGCGAGCCAGTTTCAGGTGGGTCGCAGAGCACCTAGTGTAGCCCTCACTGAAAATATGGGAAGATGGGACACTGGAAAGGCTTTGTGGGTTTATTTGCTTGTGTCAAGGTTGTAAATAGGATTTTTTTCTTTTTGATTCACTTCGCTATTGGCTGAGAAATAGCCCAACTTATTGCTGCATTCTCAGGAAAACAGCAGGTTCTGGTGTCACAATGATGGCCTATTATATCCGGCCATGATACCACTTCTGCTGAGTCCCGGACAGATTGTCGTTCGAGACAGTGGGTCCCAGTGCTAAAAACTTTGAGAACTGCTTCCTTGAATAAAATAATATTACTGTACTTATGGTATGAGAATATAATGGTTTTGTTGACTGAAATATCAGCAGTAAGCCAGACCGCTCACATGATATGATGCTGTTTCCGTACCCATTTATTGTGATTGTAAATTAAGAGAAACTCCAGGGCAGTTGCAGTAATAATTGCATGGGTGAAGCAGTGAAATAAACGATGGCAGAACCTGGTACAGATGTCAGAGCCCTGTCTGATGTACTTCAGAGGAACTTAGCAGGTGACAACATAGCCAATATTCTGTTTTGTAGCAGCTGAGGAGCACTCTCTCACTTTTCCTTGTCTCTTGGGTGCCTTAAAATCCATAGATGGTGATTGATGGCCTCTTTGCCATAGTAAGTGGAGAGTAAATTATTTTTTTCTTTTTCAATGGCATCTCTTGGAATGAACGGGAGCTGTGCCTAGAATTGTCCAGCCTGACTTTGGCTTTTGAAGAGAAGAGGAGGCCTGACATTCAGTAAACATGCCCCAGTATCTGCTGGGGTTCCACATCAGACCCCATCGTGGATACCTGATACTGGGGATGCCTTTTTAAAGATAGAGGGACATCAGTGCAACAAGGTAGAAAAAAGAGATTTGTTTTAAGGTTTCCCTATCTTTTAAATAGATGTCCCAGTATCCATGGTAACTGTAGATAACCGAAACAATGGACTTACTTTCCCTTCTTGTTGGTTCAAGGTAGCATTTGGTTTGCTTAGATCTACTGCAAGTCACTTCCAGTCACTTTTTGCAGGTAGTTTTACACAGAGAGAGATCCAGACTCTTTCTCTTTTTATAGCACCAACCCAGAAAATTACATTTTCCTCTTACAGTACTGACTTAGCACTGCAGTGGAAGCTGCGAGAGAAAATGACTCCTTTTTTCATCTGGCCTTTCCGCACCACATTCTTCTTTCCCATTGAACAAAATTATAGGACTTGGACGCGATGATGAGAGTTCTCACAGCCAAGAGAAGACTTGGTGCCACTCTGCATGTGGGGAAGCTCATCTGTAAATTGTCACACACAATGGCATGGGTTTTTCATTGTGTATAAACACAGCACACACATTGCCGCTTCCCACAATGCCAGCCTGTGTTACAACATGCATGCAGACAACTGACTTCAATGTAGGAATTTTGGTATTTAAGAAATGGGTCTTACTATTTCTCTTACAGCACAATCCTAAATTGCGCTGGATTGTCGAGACCGGCGGGCCTGTGCCAAATCCAACACATCTCAGGAGTGTTGGGGAGCCTCCCCGGGGAAAGGTCGCATGCATCCCCTTGCCCCAGGGGAGACTCTGGCCTCCCCATGAGGTTATTGCGCCTATTTAGCAGGCGCAAAACTGAGGAAGCTGTGCGGTCTGAAGAGGGACCGTGCGGCCCCCTGATGGGGCCTTGGATGTGGCCTAACAGCCACATCCCGGGCCCTCCCCCTCCCTGGGCCTGCCAGCCTGCCCCTCCCCACCCCACCCAGTTCCACCTCCTCCCTGTCCTCCTTCCTCCCAGAACCTCCCCTGCACCAGCTGAGTTCAGCTAGCGCATGGGAGGCTCCCCGTTGGCGCTCTCAGCCCAAGCACTGTAGCGCCAATGCTGGAGTGCTGCTCAGCGCCCCCACATGGGTTGCTAATGACGTTGTGCCGACGCAATGATGCTGCGATAAGGGGCACTTGGGATTGCACCCTCAGAATATTAATGATAAAAAGCTGGATGGTGATGCTATTATAAGTTAAGCACACACTTGAAAATGATTGCTGTAGTCTTACTTGCCTTGCAACTGAGTCCACAAAAGTGACTAGCTCCACCAAAAATGTAGGCAAACAGGTGAGTCAGTTTAAAAAAAAGTATAAATTGTTTATGGTGCACAAACGTCCTGATGAGACACACATGCCACCCCCACCGACTCTCCCAATTTACAAATGCCATAGAGTGTTGGACTTGGAGCACAATCCCAAAGCTCTCCTCATTCAGCTCAGTTCCCTTGCACCGGCCTGAGAGTGTTGCACACACGCTGTAAAGCACATTCGTGATTACTCTTGAACTGGCTAGGCCAGCTCATGGATGAGCTCTGACTGACAGGTGCCAGATCCTGGCCTCCGGCTGGTAAGTTTCCGCTGGCTGAGGACAGCCGGCATGGGGGGTTGGAGAGGGTGGGGGAGGGCGGAAAACAGGCATTTTTGGGTGGGGTCTGGTGGGTGTACCAGGCCAGGAAAGGGGTATGGGGCTGGCCTCGGCAACTTCGGCTGGATCCAAACCCCCACCGCGAGCCAGGTCAGTCTTATTTGGGCCGCTCCAATTTGCACTGGAGATTTCACTGGCGCAGATTTGAGTAGCCCCATAGAGGTGGCTGCACATGACATAAATAAGTCCCCTTACTCCTACCATGTTGCTGAGTATGGTGCAGGCCTCTTGACCTGCCTATTCCAGTGCAGGGTAGGATCAGGCTGCCCCACTATGACCAAATTCCCATTCTGCCGTGAAACTCGCTGGGTGAATTTGTAATGACTGTTTTCTTGTACAGCCCAATCCTGGAATGGGTGGTTGAGGGCAGGGCATTATAAAATAGCTGCCAACACAGTGTGCAGCACTTGTCTACCTAATAGCTCACTCCTCTTGCTCTGTTTCATGTGTCATCTTTTCTGTTGACACAGTTTAATGCTTGAATGAAGATACGGTATGGAACTCTGTGCTCAGTGTTAAGAGAGATGTGTAAATTTCAAAACCAAATTTTGAAGTGCCATCTTCCTCTTCTGTCTGTCAGTTGTCAGATTTGGTGGCTCCAGTATCAAAATACCAATTTTAGAAGGAAGTTCATGGGTGAAAATGTTGCACTGGTTGGGGAAGGGGAATCCCCATGTATCACGAGTGACACTAAGGGCACAATCCTAACCTGGAGTTAGGCCGGCACCGTTAGGCCAGCAAAGTTTTCACCGGCACAAGTGCCGCTGTAGGACCACTCTCAGTGCTGGGGAGGATGGCACACATCTGTGTGCTGGCCTCTCTGACTCCAAGAGTGGTCCAAATATACTTTACGGCGTCCCTTGTGCTGACCAAACTTTGCTGGCCTAACTGTGCCGACCAGGTTAGGATTGTGCTCTGAAGTTGGCTGCTTGGGTGCCGTATTTTGTTCTGAATGGAAACATTCAGAGGTCCACACACAAACTGGATTGGCCGGCTCTAGTACTTTTGCCAGGATGCAAATCATTTCACAGGACATTTTTAAAGAAATCTACCGTTAGTTTTGGCCCTTCCTGTTCACTAACCTATGTATGAAACTAGGAGTAAAAAGAATAGCAAGGAAAGCATAACCAGAGTGAATAATGAAGCAGTTGAAAGCTCCAGCGAAGTTGAAGCCCTTTTGGAAATGTGAAAAGCAAGTGGAAAGAATTCAGAGTACTTTGCTTCTGCAATGGTGTCGGAGAACAGAAGACCACGGCAAGGTACTTTATTTATGACGAAAGCTGGGGAATTCGATGGGCTTAATTGTCTTGACTTACCCCAGAAGGAGTAGGCAATTATGTACATACAACAGAGATTTGAGTATTTGAGCAGAACTGTGTGAAATACTTAAAGTAGATTAAATTGGAGAGACATTTTCAGCTAAGGGAAAGCAGAGGAAAAAATTTGAGACAGGAGGTGCTGATGGTGTAGATATGTCTGATAATTGTAAGATGCAAATAAAATACGAGTGTGAGGAATGAAAGGAGCTAATGAGAGGCTTGCATGTTCCTGAATAGTGTGATAAGAAGTGTGAACCCAAGTTTTCTTCTTTTTCAGTCTGGTGCTTTTCAAAGGCAGGCTGCAACAGCAGCAGAGTCAACACAAGAGACATGAACTTTTGGCTTTTTTAAAAGTGAAAGCTTTAAAAAAATTGTTAAACGTGCTCAAGGGCACATAATTGGGACTGGAACCATGGTGGGGTAAAGTTGTAAAACTCTTTTACTTCCTGTATGTTCCACCTGTCTTGCAACCCCCTCCCCAGTACTGTATAAAAAACAAAACTAAAAAAGCACAAGTCAAACTATGTGTACAACATGTAGTTTGACCTGCCACGGCTGATTCAAGGCTGCAAGAAAAGCTCCACAAGACTATCATTTGATTTTACAAGTCACAGAGTGTTGTGGAAGCTTCAGAGTCCCAGAATTCTTCCCTCTTTTACTTGCCAGATCAGTGTGCAGTTTTAGTCACAGTAAAGTAGTTTCAGGGCGCAATCCAAAGCTGGAGTTAGGCCAGCACAAGTTGGCTGGCCGGCCTCCTTGACTCCGAGTGTGTTGCAAACATACTTTACAGCACATTTGCAACACGCCTGGGCTGGCACAAGTGACTTGTGCTGGCCTGGCTCCAGGTTAGGATTGTGCCCTCATTAATTTTGTCTGGGTTCACTTTCTGGATTCACTGTCTTTGGATACAACTCTTTGTGTTTTACTCTGTTTTTGATATAAAGTGAAGGGATATGGGATAACCATGAAATATTTTAGATTGGGGGGGTTGTGCCACAGTTGCGTCTGTACTGAACTTGGCCCATTGGCTATCATGCACAATGTTGGGTTACATAGGCACAAGATTGGGCTGTATTAAGGGCGTAATCCTAACCTGGAGTTAGGCTGGCACAGTTAGGCCAGCAAAGTTTGGCTAGCACAAGGGCCAATGTAAAGGGCATTTGGACCACTCTCACAGTCAGGGAGGATGGCGCGTGTCTGTGTGCTGGCCTCTTTGACTCCGAGAGTGGTCCAAACATACTTTACGGTATGCCAAACTGTGCTGGCCTAACTACAGGTTAGGATTGTGCTCTCAATACATTATGATCAATCCCAAACACATTACAGTGAATTTTGTTCCACTGAAAACGTGTCCTACTGAAATAGATGAATCTTACTCTTGCATCAAGTATCATTGTGTATAATGGAATCCCAGGACAGTCAAAATGACCGTAAACCACAGGGGGCAACACAAAGCTTGGCAGACTTTCTCCTTGCAGTATAGTTTACTTTTCCCCAGCAACATTATGTAGTTTGCAAATAGTTGCCTCTGTATTCCCCTAACAAAAGCTCTGTGCCTTTTGCAACTGCGTAATGTGATCTTCCTAGGAGCCCTGCCATGAAAAAGGGGCAACTCTATTTTCAGCATGCCAGAGCTATCGAAAATGAATCATATATACACACTCCACACTCCAAAAGAAGCTACAGTCTCTAGCTGAGAAGTAAACAGATATCATTTAGTTTGCATTTCTGTGCAAGTGAGAAAACTGCTTTTGTTTGTCATTTGTACGTTTTAGAATGACAATCTGTCCAGGACCAACAGTACGCATGTACTGCCACCATTATGGCCCTCAGGATTGGGCCCTAAGTCCCCAGTTCATTACTACTGTTTATTTGATCCACCAAATGGACTTGATAAAGAGTCCTGGTCTTGGAGATCACATGATGTTGGTGACATTTACATTGACAGTAAATATGAGAATTGCTTCTCGGTGGAATCTTCTCATACTATTGAGGACAATGACCTGCATCCTTTCCACCAGATTGTTACCCTGATACACACAATTGGCCGTGTCCATAGTTTTGCTAAATTCCAACGCTTAAGAAGAAGACTCTGTAGGGAATTGACTTGCACAACATCAAGGGTGTGAATGGGATCCTTGCCCTATAAACATGTGAATTGATGCTCTCGCAGTAAGTAAGTATCAGGGTTAATAGGCTATTCATCACATAGTAAAGATGTTTGAATAAGCCTGTAAGTCTATTAGGGGATTCATACACAGCAGTTACTAGAATGTTTCTATGCTCTGGAGCCTAACATTTCATCTTCTCTGAAAAATCTGCTCATTTTAACAGGCTTTGAGAATATAATACTTAAAGCATAACCCTTGTCTAGATGCTATAATCCCTTTTTGAGCAGAGCATTAACTTTCCTACCTACCCAACTCAATTAGATTGGATTATTCAGTTTTCTCTTTTACTAAATTCTGCCTCTATCCCTCTGATACAGGTGAATTACCTAAGGAGCTACTAAACTGATTTCTGTAAGTTCTAACAAATTAATTTGAACCCTCCAGCAAGCACAACGGAGGCCATTCAGCTCAAGTTAGGATTGGGCTGCCCCAGAATTTGCTAAATTCTTGCCCAAACCTTTTTACTGGAATTTAAGTTGTATTTTTCCCCTTTTTATTGCCCGCAGAATTTTGATTTCCATCTCACCAAACAAAAAGGTGATCCTTGAAAATTCCATTATGGAAACAGCATCGTGGATAACATTGCTTTTAACTGTTGACAGGCTATATCTCTCTGTCTCTTTAACTTTATTAATCTTATGATCCACGGGGTTTGTTGCTTGCTGTTTTTAAATTTTTAATTGTATTTTAACATTGTTTTTAATTGTTTTTTAATGTAAACTTTGTTTTTATTGCTTTTTTATTGTAATGCCGCCTTGTGTGCCTTTGGGCAAAAAGGCGGGATATAAATTCAATTAATAATAATAATAATAATAATAATAATAATAATAATAATAATAATAATAATAATAATAATAGTGCTTTCTGAGCACAATGCCTGATTCTGTGTTTGACATTATTCTTGAGAACCAGTGTGGTGGGGCAGCTCATGTAGCTTGGATGTGTGGAATTCCGGTTCACCTCTTTGTTCAGCATGAAAAAGTGTTTTCCGAGCCTCTTGAGCTCCATGGAGCTGCAAGCAAGATACACATCTTACCAAATAAATCCATTCCAGAATCTCTCCTGAAATGAGATAAGGCTGGTGATGTTCCCTAGGCAGAGCTGGATGTTCAAGCCTGGGCTTCTGAAATAATAGTGATGCCATCCCATTCTTGCCATTCCATGTTGCATGCTCATATTGCTTAATTATAAAAGTGCCCCAATTTGACTAAGGGCACAATCCTAGCCTGGTCTTAGGCCAGCAAAGTTTGGCCGACACCAGGGATACCGTAAAGTATGTTTGGACGACTCTTGGAGTCAGAGAGGCCCGCGCCAACCTCCCTGACTCCAAGAGTTGCCCAAATGGGCTTTATGGTGGCCCTTGTGCTGGCCAAACTTAGCTGGACTAACTGTGCAGGCCTAACTCCAGGTTAGGATTGTGCCCTAAAGATCAGATAATTTAAGTCAGATAATGGTTAATAAAGAAGATGTTTTAGATCAAATTGATAAATTAAATATAAATAAGTCACCAGGCCCAGATGGTGTACACCCAAGATTTATTAAGGAACTAAAGAACGAAGTTGCTGACCTCTTAACTAGAGTATGTCCCTTCAAACAGCCACGGTGCCTTCAAACGGTGCCTTACTTGTCCCTTCAAACAGCCACGGTGCCAGAGGATTGGAGGATAGCCAATGTCACACCAATCTTTAAAAAAGGGAGGAGGGGGGACCCTGGAAACTACAGGCCGGTCAGCCTAACGTCTGTTCCGTGTAAGATGGTGGAAAGCCTCATCAAAGATAAAATCCTAAAACACGTAGAGGAACAAGTGTTGCTGAAGGAAAGTCAGCATGACTTCTGTAAGGGTAAGTCTTGCCTCACGAATCTTTTGGAATTCTTTGAAAAGGTCCACAGGCACATGGATGTGGGTGAACCTGTGGATATCATATACCTGGATTTTCAGAAGGCATTTGACACAGTCCCCCACCAAAGGCTGTGAAAAAACTTCAGTCAGGGAATAAGAGGGCAGGTCCTCTTATGGATTCAGAATTGGTTGAGGGCCAGGAAACAGAGAGTGGGGGTCAATGGGCAATTTTCACAATGGAGAGAGGTGGAGTGCCCCAGGGATCTGTCTTGGGGTCGGTGCTTTTCAACTTGTTCAGAAATGACCTGGAGACAGGGATAAGCAGCGAGGTGGCCAAGTTTGCAGATAACACAAAACGTTTCCGAGTGGTGAAAACCAGAAAGGATTGTGAAGAGCTCCAGAAGGACCTGTCCAAGTTGGGGGAATGGGCAGCAAAATGACAGATGCGTTTCAGTGTAGACAACTATCAAGTGATGCACATTGGGGCAAAAAATCAAAACTTCACCTATAGGCAGCTCAGGACAGCTCAGGAGCGAGATCTCGGGGTGCTGGTGGACAACTTGATGAAGGTGTCGACCCAGTGTGCGACGGTGATGAAGAAGGCCAATTCCATGCTTGGGGTAATTAAAAAAGGGGTTGAGAATAAAACGGCCAACATTATTATGCCATTGTACAAATCAATGGTAAGGCCACATCTGGACTATTGTGCACAGTTCTGGTCGCCACATCTCAAAAAAGACATAGTGGAGCTGGAAAAGAGAGCGACAAGAATGTTTACGGGGCTGGGGCACCTCCCTCATGAAGAAAGACTGCAGCATTTGGGACTCTTCAGTCTAGAAAAAAGGCGCCTGAGGGGGGACATGACATACAAAATTATGCACAGAAGGGATAGAGTCGACAGAGGGGTGTTCTTTTCCCTCTCTCACAACACCAGAACCAGGAGACATCCGCTAAAACTGAGTGTTGGGAGACTTAAAACAGATAAAAGGAAATACTTTTTTACCCAGCGGGTAATTAAGCTATGGAACTCTTTGCCACAGGAGGTGGTGATGGCATCTGGCTTAGATGCATTTAAAAGGGGACTAGACAGATTTCTGGAGGAAAAGTCCATCGTGGCTACAGGTCATGATGGGTTGTACAATCTCCTTACATTAGTAGTAGGCCACTTCAGATTGCCGGGTGCAAGGGAGTGGCAACAGGATGCAAATACATTGTAGTCTCGTGTGCTTTCTGGGGCACCTGGTGGGCTGCTGTGAAATACAGGAAGCTGGACTAGATGGGCCTTTGGCCTGATCCAGCAGGGTTGTTTTTATGTTCTGATCTGCTTGCTTTTTGCAATCAGCTTGGTGCGCATTTTGGGTCAAGAGCATGGTCTCTTTGACCAGTGATCCCAGAAGTCTCACTAGAGCTCCAAGAACCTGCCTGCTCAGACCTCCAGCATGCTGTAAATGGGGACCCAGTTGGGACTCAGATGTTTCAGTTGTCTGGTTTGCTTCAGTACTGGGAACCTTTGTTCTTACTCCTTTCCTATGCCTATTTCCCAATCTGTGACTTTCTTTTCTTCTCTCTGCCTTGTACTTTTCTACAGCATCTCTGATCCAGGTTGTTATCCCTGCAGTGGGTGCAGCTACTTTTGGATCTGCTCCTGTGCACGGAAGCTTTTGTATTTTTGGCAACTCTTGTATAGCTCATCCTGCCAATAATTACTTTATTTTGGGGTGGAAAAAGAGTCACCCAAGCCCTGTCCTCCAGCAGAAAGTCACAGAAAGTCACAGTTGCTCAATGTATGAAGAGACTGAAAAAAGATTTGATTTTATCCCAGTGGGCCTTTTATCATTGCCAGAAATGAGAGATGCTATGGAGGGAGGGAAGAGGGTGATGCATTGAGAAATCTAGACAGAAACAGTGCTGAGAGGAAAGCAGTATATACAGCATCGAAGGGCCAACATTTCTAGCAGAAGGACCCATTGGCTCCAATTGGGTAGGATTATTATATCTCTGTGCTGCTTTTTCTGCCTTCCTCTCACATTCTGCCGTTTCTCAATTTGCCTTTGCATTGCATCTAGTCCCCTTCTGCTGCATCAGGCTGAACGCCTTGTAAGGCGGCCCATTCCCCATGTATTTCTCTGCCTCCCTCGGGATGAGAGAGGGCTTATTTTCTCACGCTTAACAGGTCGTACAGGTAATTTTGTGGCAGCCGCCTGCTCAAATTCTACTGTCTCTGCACATAATCATCAAGCAATATGTGCCGCTTGTCACTGCAGAGCCGGGGATCCCACTCAGTAGAAGCATCACTGCAAAATTATCACTGGAGGCCCCACGAGTTTTTCATTGGAGAAACCTACAAAAGGAAAAGCCCACTTTTACCATTTGTATATTACCCCTACTGTCCAAAGTGCTTTTTTCCTTCCTTTTTCTCTATCTCACTAGTGTGTATTTTATTATTTGCATGTTCTGTTGTATTTTAATTCATGGTTAGTTTCCTTGGATGCCACTTGGGGAGAAAGGTAGAGTACAAATCCAATCAATCTATTTATAGCCCACCTTTCTCCCTGCGCACCCAAAGCAGCTCATTATATACAGTATTAAATGCATCAAGATATAAAGTACATAAATGACATAACAATAAACCCCAACCCTCCCCCCCCTCAAAAGCTCAGTCACCTAGACATGTTTTTAAGAGTGCAAACTTAACCAACTTTCCAGCACTGACATAGCGGTGCAACAGGGCATGTGCTGCATCCTGCAATGGGGGGGGGGGAGAGTCATGGAGGCCTCCTCAAGCCAAGGAAATGTTTATTTCTTTACCTCGGAGCTGCATCGCCCTTACCATGGAGCTGGAAGGTTGGTTAGGATTGCGCCCTAAGTCTTGTTTTTAAGCACTTTACAGTCTAGCATCACTTCAGTCCAGCAAATGCAGTGGTAGTCCACGTGCGGAAGCAGAGCACCACTTGAAATTTTGTTTTCTCTCGAAGCTGTCTTTTATTTCTAGATTTCAGTGAGGGAAAATAAGACCAATATCAGTAGCAGGAGGTCCAGGCTGGGATTAATTGGCTCCAGCATCTCCATGCAATAAAGTAGCAGGTCTAGTTGCACTCTTCAGGTCCTTTCCAAATAAGAGGCCAAATTGAGTTTCTGCTGCTTTCTTAATAATTGGGTGTCACTTCCTATGACAAGGGTTCAGATCATCCTTCTCATGATACCTCTAACTTGTTCAACTGCTGTTTTATTTTATACTGCCCTTCCTCCAAGGAACTCAGGGTGGTGTAGATAGTTCTTTCCCTCCTTTTTGTCCTTACATCAGCCCTATGTAGAAGAGGCTGAGAGAGAGCGACTGGCCCAGGAACCTTTGTGGCTGAGCAACGATTTGAACCTGGATGTTCTGGATCTATGTCCAACTCCAGAACCACTACGCTCATCCTGGCTTAGGTAGAATAACAAGGGAGGAATTGCTCAATAATTGCTGTGTGCCATCATATATACCATTCAGTTCTCCACGCTTGGCGGTAGTTGGGGGTATATGATGTCCAGTGTGTTCTGCAAGCCCAGCTACACACCTTTTCTATTCACCTAGCAACAATCCATTTGGGGAGAACAGCCAACTTGAATCTGCCTCCCTGCTCATTGATCCTGACTCAGAGCATCTTTCTCCCCCAGCCCAAAAGCAACAGCATGCCCTGTTCCAGTCCCTGAAGTTGGGCCATTGTCTCTAAAGCAATGAAATATTGTTTCCTGGAACAAATGTGCCAATATGCTCTCTCTGCATTCAGCCAGTATATCCCCTTACATTTAATTGGTACTCTTGCATGCTCTGAAGATAAGCTATTGAAAGGAACATCCACTGGAGTTCTGGCTCTGATGCTGGAATGCTATTAAGCCTTCTCTGATCCTTCATTATCTCCTCTATTCATTGCCGACACTCTCTGCCATTAGAGCCTAATTCGAAGTATGTCCAAGTCAGCAAAGGATCCCACTGATTTTTATGGTAACAGCTCCAGAGAGGGCAGCTATGTTTCTCTGTTGCAGCAAAAACAGCAAAGATGTTTGTAGCACATTAAAGATTAACAAATCTATTGTAGCACAAGCTTTTGTGGACTACTGACCACTTTATCAGATGCATTTATCATCTTCAATCTTGCTTAGGCCCTCTGCATGATTTCTTCAGCACTGCTAGTGGTGGACAGCTCCAAATAATTTTTTATTGTAAGGATTTTTGATTGATTGAAAGGGCAAGAGGAGAGGACTACTGTAGTCTAAAGCAGTAGTTCCCAAACTGTGGGACCCACCAGTGGGTTTTGAGCCAATTCCAGGTGGGTCGCAAAATACCTAGAGCAGCCATATTGAAAATATGGGAAGGTGGGATGCTGGAAAGGGGGAGGGCTGTGTGGTTGTTGGACTTGTGTCAAGGTTGTAAATAGGCATTTTTCTTTCTGATTCACTTTGCTATTGGAAAATGACTGAAAAAATTATCCAACTTATTGCTGCATTTTCAGGAAAGCAGCAGGCTCTGACATCACAATGATGGCACTTCCGGCCATGACATCACTTCCGGTGTTGTCCGAGACAGATTGTCATTCTGAAAAATGGGTCCTGGTGCTAAAACGTCTGAGAACTACTGGCCTAGAGGGATTGAAGCTGTAAAATGTTTAAATTGTTTGGGTACCACATGTAGGAGCTTGGAGAAAAGCTCCTGGTATGGTGAAATTTGTGGTAGAGTTTAGAAGGTTCATGGAACGCACCAAAATCTTGAAGTGTGGCCCAGTCTAACATCCCAATTCTCATGTCTGCTAGACATAAGTCCCTTGTCTTTAATGAGACTTACTCCTGGGAAAGTATGAATAGGATTGCACCTTAAATGTTACACCTAGCGTGGATATATTTGCAGATGTGGTAACTGAAGTGGATTCTAGCCACAGTTTCTCTCCTTCTAAATGCTCATGTTTTTGTGTTGTTGCAGTTGTTGTTCTCTGTTGTTTTCTTTATTACATCTGTATTGCATCATGTTTCTGTGATGTTTCTAAAGGAAATTGTAAATTGTCATTCATTACATTTGCCCATTTTAGTGATGGGATTCTCACATTGCTTAACACAGTGGGAGGGGAATGTGATTGGCTGGCAGGACTTCAAACCAACAATGACAGACAAATATATGCCTGGACAGTCTTTGCATACTCAGCCTCTGGGTCAATTAAACTAACTGCTTTGGAAGGAAGATGGCATTAATGCATGCAGTCCCACTCTGAATCAAAAGACGAGCGTGTATTTAACAAAATAATCACAGATATCTTGACATAGATTCCTGAAGTGGAAAACTGCATGTGATAATGCATCCAGGTGATCTAAGTGGTATGTGAATGATCAAGTCACCATAAGGTGAATGTAATGTTTACACCAGGTCTGAGCCACCCTAAGTTATATGGAGCAAAATTTCCATATAAATGTAAAGACCAAGTGCTTTCTTATTATTTTTACTCGAGTTTTCTTCTATCTTCTCAGTCAGTTTGCAAGGGTGTCTCTGAACATGGGTCACTTTCTATCATGTTGTAATGGATGCGCAATCAGCATGATGTTCATCACCCATGCTGAAGACCACTCAGCCCATGCTGATTTCATTGACAGTTCATATCCGTAGGTAATCACTGAGAACAGCATGGATGGCATAGTCTGCCTAGAGCAGGAGTGATTTAAGCATGGGGGTGCCACATCATTCCTGCTCTTTAAGAAATAACTGCTTGCTTGCTCTCTCCCTTGCACTAGGTTTATGAAAATATTCAGGCATACAAAATGAGTTCAGCATAAACATGACATAGCTGTTTGTGTTGCCTAGATTCTAGGACATTATCAGGTACAGGCAATCCCAACTGTTGTTTCAATAATGCCCAAAGCAAAGGCAATCCATTCAACATCTGGACTTGTGTTTAGCTTCTTGTTATTGATCCACCAGTTCTTCCTACTGTTGTTTTCTTAGGTAGAGTCCTGTAGTTCCTCCCCACTTTCCTCTTTCAGGGTGTTAGATATTTAACAGGGATGATAGCGGATACTGTTTAAATATATCTGTATTTGCCGGGTCAATATGTTAGGGTGTTTTCCCAATCTATGTTAAGAATACAGGCATGCCCTGGTATCCACTGGGGTGTTGTTCCAGACCCTCCCCCCTTGGGATACCTGAAAGCATGGATGCTGGGGTCACCTTTTTAAAGATAGGGGAACATCAGTAGTTTTGCTGCAACAACGTAAAAAAAAATTGTTTAATGTTCCCCTATCTTCTTAATAGGTGTCCCACTATCCCTGGTATCCGTGGATAACTGAAGCCGTGGATACCGAATCAATGGATACCGGGGAATGCCTGTATATGGTTTCTGGGTCTGTATAAAGTGGAGGAACAATTCTTTGTGCTCTTGCTTCTAGAGTGTAAAAGCTCTATGCCCCTAAAGTTGGTTCACGCTGCAAAGCAGCCATGTTAAAATGACATGCATGAGAACAGTATTCTCTGAAGCCCCTCCATTCCTTTACATTCATGCTTACAATGCATTGAAGGGGTGTCCCTATCTGAAGAAAGGAAACATGATCTAAGGCTGCAATTCTGTACACACTTACCTGGGAGTCAGTCCCATTAGACTCAGAGTGCAATCCTAGCCTGGAGTTAGGCCGGCATAAACTAAGCCAGCAAAGTTTGGTCAGCACAAGGGCCACCGTAAAGCATGTTTGGACTACTGTTTGAGTCAGGGAGGATGTTTCATGTCTGTGTGCTGGCCTCTCTGATTCTGAGAGTGGTCCAAACATACTTTGTGTTGTCCCTTGTGCTGGCCAAATTTTGCTGGCTTGGCATACTTCTGAGTAGACATGCATAGGCTTGAACTGTTAGGCAATGTTTATTGGAAACAAATATCCTCTACTCTGTAACTTTTTCTCTTTTTCAGAACGAAAACTATTCTGTAACTTTTTTCTTTTCTTATTTCAGGAATCTTTTGGATAAAGATACATTCTCCAAGTCTGACCCATGTAAGTATTTTTTTCAGTGTTTTCCCTTTTCATAATGTTTTTGGGTTATAGAATTTTTAGGATGCTGAGACTTCACAGAAGTCTTCAGGAAATTCGAAAGAGAAAATGGGGGAAAAGGGGCAAGAATGAGTGGACACTCAAGGATTCTTGCCATGTGCAAAAGGATACACACACGTCATGAGTCGCACTCTTTTGTTTAAATGAACAGGAAAGTGCTTTGGCAAGGAACTCTGTGCATATGTGCTGTAGTAATCATGATCAGATCATGCGTGAGTGAGATCTGAGTGATCTTGGCTCTGAGTGAGAGTATGCAAATGCTTCCTCTGAGGATGATGTGTTTCAGACATTTTTATTTTTTAAAATTCATATCCTACTTTACGATTCAAAAAGGGAACAAAGTGGCAACCAAAATGAAACGTTAAACCAGAAGAAGTATGGCCAAATAACCAGCACCGGCAGCAAAGCAGTAGCAAAGCTATTTCAGCTTGGGGACACAAAGACAGTAAACGTACATACATCTAAGCAAAAAGCATAACATACCAATTCAGTAGCAGCAGATTGTCCACTAGCACACATAAGAGCCATGTTTTCATCCAAATACACTAATGAAGGGATCTTTATGGACTAATTTAAACAGTCACCCATAAGATCTTGTGTTTTGATTTCTGTAGTTGCTTTATTAAGTCATGAGAGACCAAATTGACTTTGCACTTGCTGCAGTAGAATGTAGAGGCTGCTTCCAGCCGGGCCTCTCTATAAAGCAGCCAGAAAACAGAAGGTTTAGAGGGGAGGGGGGCAGAAATCTTTCACCATTTCAGCTGGGCTTTGGGCAAGATTCTGGTGTTCCCAGTTTTCAGAATCTTGGTGTAATCCCTCCTGTCTCAACCGGGCAGATGAGGGTTTCAACGGACTTGCTTGGTTTGTTTTCCTACAAAATGTCCACATATCTCAGTCTCACCTACCTTACAAATTGAATAATTAATAATAATAAATAAAGATTTAAAGGTAAGAATCAGCATCCTGCATTGAGCCCTAAGATGAGTGGACCACAGGCAATACATGTGGCAGTACATTTTGTAGGATTCTGCAGCAGCATTCTGTACCAACTGCAGTTTCCAGAGGGCAGCTCCTATACTTTACAGTAGTCCATTTTGGGGGTTACCAAAGCATGACTGACTATGCCCAGGACCAGGAGCACAGGCTTCTTAACATGCAGATGTCTCAGTGCCCCCATTTATTTGGCTTGAATAATTTCATCAGCTTCCCTCTGGGGCAATCTTGTAAAGGATGTCATTTCCTCTGAGGCGCCTGGGATGTGTAGAGGAGATCCTTAAATCTTTACAATGAAGAGGAAGAAGCAGCACAACCTGAGGACATCTGAATGGAGAAGCATTCATTCTCTGCCAGTCTGCCAGTGCTCTGGCAGCAGCTCTTCATTAAAATCTCATTAATCTTCTTTACATCTCGTCTGTGCTTTCCGTAATGGGGAGCATTTGAAAGGGAGCCAGATACACTAATGATGGGATCTTTATGGGCTAATTTAGACAGTCACCCTTAAGATCTTGTGTTTTGATTTCTGTAGTTGCTTTATTAAGTCGTGAGAGATCAAATTGACTTTGCACTTGCTGCAGTAGAGTGTAGAGGCTGCTTCCAGCCGGACCTCTCTATAAAGCAGCCAGAAAAAAGAAGGTTTAGAGGGGAGGGCTTTGGGCAAGATTCTGGTGTTCCCAGTTTTCAGAATCTTGGTGTAATCCCTCCTGTCTCAACCGGGCAGGTGAGGGTTTCAACGAACTTGCTTGGTTTGTGTTCCTACAAAAGATCCACATATCTCAGTCTCACCTACCTCACAGGGTTGTTGTGAGACCAAAAGGAGGGGAGGAAATTTTTACCCACCCTGAGCGTCTTGGAGGAAGGCTGGTTTAAAATGTGAAAAAAATAAATAAAAGTATTTACCCAACTATGCAGTGACATAGTTGTCACTGCATACTTCTACTCAGAAGTAAGTCCTATTGAGTTCAGTGATTCTTACTTCCAGGTAAGTGTGTATAGGATTGCAAGCTAAAGTGTTCTTCATATGCCACTGACAGAATTGACATGTAATTTTTGTTCTTTGCAGTATGTGTGCTGTATACGCAGGGCATAGAGAGCAAACAGTGGAGAGAGGTACGTAACCTGCATTTAGTTTCAGTTTTGAGGGTAATAGAATTGTGGTATTTGGGCTGATCAACAAATCTTATCATTTGCTACTGGCTGGAGCTGGGAGTATGATGAGAGAAGAAAGGAAGTGAGGGTTATATTAGATGTCAGGACATCATATGTTGAAACTACCCCCGTCAAAGTATGAAACTACCCCTAGTCAAAGAGGCAGTGGGAGATCCAATTTTAAATGCATAAAGGAACATAGGAGAAGGAAGACTGAACATTTCCTCCCACCCCATGGCCTAAGCCTTTGCAGCCCCCTCTTCAAATGCCCTGTGAAAAATCAAGTTCTGTACACTGCAATTCTGGACAAATGCAAAAAAAAAAAAATGCACAGGAGATGGTACTAGCTACAAAAAATAGCTCATTAAACCACAGCAGGTTCTTATGCTTACTGTTGCATTGATGTTTTAAAGCATGTGAGTAATGCCTGGTGAAATCTCAGAATCCAGAGAAGTTGCAGAATAAGATTTCCAGTGCCTATGGAGCAAAACCGCAGTGCCCCAGATAGCTCTAGGCCACTCTCCATGACTGACGGAAGCAAAATAAATTATGCGATACAGTGAGACCTTGGTATCCACAGGGAATCCATCCCAGGACCTCATGTGGATACTGAATTCCGTGGATAATGAAATCTGCAGGGGGAGGGAGTGTGTTGGTGCTTCTGGTTCACACTGGCAAGCTGGAAGTGCTTTCCAGTCGCATTCGGGAGGTCATCCTGTGCCCTCCAGCCTTGGGCTTTGCATCCATAGATATTCAAACCCGAGGATGCTGAGCCTGCAGGCAAGAAGAGCCCACTGTATAGCAAACATTGCCAATGAAATTATATATAAAAAAGAAACTTACAATTTTATTTTAAAATTATTTTGCCTAATTGAATCCCAAGTTAACAGAATCCCAAGTTTCTTTGCATAAAATGTGATTTTTTAAAAATGTAGATTTCACCCAGTTTTCAATATAGTTCACTTCCCTGCACCCCCCAGAATAATGCCACTACTTCTGAACATTCTTTTTTTCTTCATGAGATGAATAGTAACACAGCTGCCTCTTAAAAAAGGTAAAGGTTTCCCCACGACCAAATGGTCTAGTCATGACCGACCGTAGGGGGCGGTGCTCATCTCCATTTCTAACCCAATTTCTGCTACATGTGCATAGCATTATTCAAGATGGCTGAGTTCATGGATCAAGTTTTGCCTGGGAGGGTTTGGCCTATCGGTAAAAAAAAAAGTTAAGCTGTGATTAACTTTTAAGTGTTCTTCATATGTAAATAATGGCTTGATAACATCTGAGCAGTGATGTCATGCAGGGGGTACGCGGGGGTACGCGAGTACCAGTTTCTAGGATTACAGCTGGCCCCGCCCATTCGCCCACCCACTCACCGACTGCCCTCTGCAACGTTTGAATTTCCTGCATGTTTGAGTTGCCTGCATGTTCTCAGAGCCAGGCAGGCAGGCAGGCAGCGAGCGGAGCCTTTCCTTTCCTTGCCACTGAAAAATGAGTTGCTCTGGGGTTTTAACATGATGCCAGGCCTCCTTAACATGTTCTGGGGGTGCTGTGGAATACTGTTGCAACTGTTGGGTCAGTTTAAAATCATCTGAGGCCTCAAAAAGGGCTTTTTTCATGTCACTTCCTGCCACGACATCACTTCTGGCTTATGACGTCACTTCCGGTGGGCGGGTCCCGACACGTGCCAATCAAAAGTGAGTACCTGTTCTTAAATCATTTAGATGACACCACTGCATCTGAGTCTTCAAAATGCAGGCATAGATAGATGAGGCTCTTGGAGGAATTTGGGCCTTATTGAATGTAAGTTACTAAAAAAGAAGTCCTAACTTTTCTAAGACGGCTATTTATTTTTATTGATAGATTCTATTTTTATCCAGTTTTTCACCCAAAGCCGCTAACAATAGGTTATTTAAAAATACGTATATATAAAATACAAAATTTATTTATCCATATATTTTAAAAAATCCAGCAGCAATCAATTACAGTTGGAAGAGACTTCTCTTGCTATATTGCTTAAGGTCTTTGCACAACCCTCTCTATGTGCAAGTGCCACAGGAAAATATTTCTGGCCTGGCAGCAAACTTACGGTGCTGTGACTGCTATCAGCATACTCTGAGTTCAGAATAAATAGAATTTTAATGTGCCACTGCATCCAGTTGTAATCAGTCAGTGGTGCTAATACACAAAAGGCTTATCCACACTGCTCTTGGGGCAGTTATATGCCCTCCTTTGGTTCAGTACGGAGAAAGTGTCTCAAGTCTGGAGGGCTATTTGATAGCTGCAGCATTGATTGTTGTTACAGTATTTGTTACATAGAAGCAGTTCCTTTCACTCCTTCTTTTCTTATGATCAGTAGAGAGAGGAAGAACCATCAGTTCTTTGGCAGTAAATTCATCTAGGTTACAAGCTGCATCAGTCTGCAGGAAGCTGGAACGGTTTAGCTGTTGGGCTACTGAGACCAGGGTTCTAGTTTCTGCTGTTATTGTAGGTACTAATATATGTATTTGTTGTGGGAGGGAGCCATGGCTTGCCAGTCCTTCAGCAACATCTTTGATTAAAAGAGGAAGGATCATTCAGATGTCTCTTTTCCACTCTGGCAATGGAAGAAAGAGCCTGGAGGCGATTTGTGTTTTGTGAATGCTATCAGAGTGCGCCTCTCATTTTGCTGTGCTAATGCTGCAAATCTGGGCTAAATATCTCACTCCCCGACAGCCAAGCTTATTTATTTATTTATTTATTTTTACTAACATCCAGGGAATTCTTAGATTTCCAAGCAATAGCTCTACTCTCACTGTAATAATTAGGACTTTGTCTTGCAATATGTCAAGGACATTGGGCTGTGTGTTGCAGTGAAATGGTGAGCTCAGATTAACTCTTCGCAATCCTGACTATTCAGAGCCTGACTACCCAATCCTATTTTGTATTGATGCCAACTCAATATCCATCTTATCTAAATTCATCTAGGCAGTGCCACACCAGCCTGATTCTCCCAGTAGCACTGGCACAGCCCCTGCCAGCAGCATCTCTGGGAACCCTGACACAGCCCATCATCCATGGAGCATCATCCTGATACTGGCTCGATGTCCATGTGTTACCGATCTGTACATCATTGGGGGATGTCAGAGGGGCCAATCCCTTCATCCACGTCTCATCCCTGTTTCGGCCTCTCTGCCAGCAGAGTTGCACCAGCATCCAAGCTTATGTCCAAGCTACAGCAGTGCAGCATTTTTCCAACATTGTGCCAGCAGCCACAGTGTGTCCGTCAGTGGGTAGAATTCTACACCAGTGGGACTATCATTGTGCTGGTGTATGGAGAGCTTCCCCGGCAGGACAGGATTGGGAGAGCACTGCTCAGAGGAACACATTAGCTGCCCAGCAACTCTTCACAGAGCATTTTGTCACCCTAGTCAGTGTCATGAGCCAGCTAATCCCTTAAGCAATATCATGGGCTGTTGCTTATGAGAGCGAAAGGGGGCCCTGACTGAGAGCTCCTGCAGTGGTTGTGAAGAGAGAAAATCCTCAGTTCGAATCTCACTGCTGCCACTAATTCTCTGAGTGGGCAGAGGCAAGTCACCAGCGCTTAAGTCTCAGCTTCTCCTTCCCCACACCAACCTGCGACGCTGGGTGAATAAAACCTGGCCTACCTCGCAGGCTTGTTGTAAGGACTGCTGAGGTGATGCATGAAAAATGCTTTTAACGCTTAGGGGGAAACATTGTACAGAATAAATACTAACTATTCATGTAGGTGAACTTTCAAGAGGGGAAAAAAAAAAGAAAAGTTGCTAGAGAACCCCACCTGTAATTAATTAGTTTTTATAAGAAATTTCAAATTGAACCAATACACCAATGTGTTTCTTAATGGAAGTACATTCCTTTCTCCCTGAAACTGCAGGGTAAAGTGGCAACCTATTTGACCACAATTGCAATGAAATGGTGCCATTTTAGACCAGTGCCAAATGCATCAGTGGATATTTTGTTTGTTTGGGGTTCAGAGCAGCTTTGCTATCTGCCTTGCTTGTTCATGCTGTTGATTCTTCTCTCTGCCATCATCTGCTGTGCACACACAATTCTGTCACAAAATACCAACTACAACATGCTGTGTCTCCAGAGTATGATAAACACGTTCTCCTGCTGTTTGAGCATGTACGTTAAGAAGTAGTGGGAATCCAGGGATCAACTGGTGCTGGAAATAGCCACGCAGGCTGTGCTTCTGCTGGTCAATGTAAGCTTCCAATTTTTCCCTGGCTCTGCCCTTCCATGGTGCGAAAAAGATGTCCTGATGCTCTGAAATGCGTAGAGGACATCTTTTTCACACCATGGAAGGGGCAGAGCAACTTCATTGTTTATCTGTTGTGCTTCAGAGTATTTTAGGGCTTTCAATGTTATTCTGCACTGGACATAAGAATTAAGTGTTGTGTTTGTGTATAGGTTGGTCCCCTTTATCCGTGGATTTGGTACCTGCTGATCTGACTAATTGTGGTTTCTGACTAATTGTGGGTTCATGGCCTAAGACTTCTGAGATGCACGTGCCATTTTTTTCGGTTGCTGGGCTGGCACAAGCAGCAGTGCTGGCTCATGGGTGCCATTGAGCCTGCCAGCTATGCTAGTTGAGCGCCAACTTAGCACTGGTCCCTTGCCCCACACTGAGTTGCTGCAGCCTCCTAACATTATTAGGATGCAATGCAGGTGACCCTGACCTGCCTATTCCACTGCAGGTTAGGATTGTGCTGTTAGTCTTATACCTCTTGAGTCATAAAGTGCATTCTCTCTCGCTCTGGTTGGTTGTTGGCTGTTTGTTTACTTTGCCTGGTTTCTTTACACTGAGGATTGAGTGCTGTTTATGTTGCCGTCAAGGTTTAGAGATCCTTTGGCTTAGGACAACTTTCAGCTCAGAATGAATTTAACTTTAGTTATTAAATGCAGCCCCCATCTGCAGTTCATCATCAGCTGTGGGCTGGAACATTTTATAGCTCCCAGTATTACTGTGCAGTGGACATAGATTATTGAAATGAAGTGGTTATTAATACTACCACATCACAGGTTGAGCTCCCTAAAGCATTACTCCATGTCAGAAGATAACATTTGAGACACTTTGGCCTTGGTTATCTCCCCCCCCCCCATGGCCCTCTGAATAGTTGATGCCTGCAAAACTCGCAATGAAGATGCAGGAAAGAAATGTGCAGAAGACAGTAACGGTGTGGGATGATGTCATGGCTGAAGTGGGGAATGGGTGGCATAAGGCAAGTCAGTGTTATTATATTGCATCTGGGGAGGGGGAGGGGCACTTCCATCAAGGCCGCTCATGTTGCAGTTGCAGCTGCCATCGAGTCAGCTGGCTGCAGCAAGAACTGTGTGGCACAAGCAGCCTTGCCTTCTTGGCTTGGACATTGTTAACTGCCCTGCTCCCGGATTGGCCTAGGCTAGGGTGTGTGTGCACCCGGTTCCTCTTGTCCCAGCAGTTCCCAAACTCTTAGGGAGAGTATGGGACATTGTAAGTGCTTGCGGGGTGGGGGATGGAGGGATGGCAACGTGATTGCCATGATCGTGCTGCTGCCAGGGAATTGAAAAACTTACCAGAGGGTTGCTATGTCCGTGACCCTCTCTGCAGGCCTCCCTGAGCCTCCAAACTGCTGTAAACAGCAAAAAATAGGCCACTTCTGGTTTTTGTTGCAAAACTGGAAGTGGCCCTTTTCACTGTTTATAGCAGTTTGGAGGTGCCTTCAGAAGGGGTCATGGACTCCTTGGACTCTCCACAGTGACCCCCAGGTACATTGAAAAAAATTTTTTTGTTCCTAGCAGTAGCACGATCATGGTGATCATATTGCTGTCACTGTTGTCCCGCCCCTTAAGGGGGCAATGACAGAGGTTCCCTGGCTGGGATGTCATGATGCCCCAGTTTGGTAACCTCTGCCTTATCCTTTTCCATGGCAACCTATTTCTCTGAATTTATTTATTCTGTTTCTCACATTTACATACTGCCCTTCCTCCAAAGAATTCAGGGTAGTGTACTGTGCTGTTGTCAGGTTGGGTTGGAAAGGTGAAATCAACACCTATCCCTGCTCTTTAGTAGGAAACTCTCCCTTTAGCCCACAAATACTCTATGATAGTTGATGGAGCAGAGCTCTGGCCCAGGATCCCACAGCCAGACAATGATGGGCAGCAGAATGCCTAGCTTGTTAGATAGAAGCAGCTGGATTTAGCAGAGTCACTCTAAGTGCTAAAATGTAATTGGGCAGTGAGGCAGGTTGAGAGTAAAGGTTAGACACAGATCATGTTGCCTGCCCAGTAATGCAGCACTCAAACTATGCTGCTTCTGCTTAGAAAGCACCTTGAAGTCTCTGCTTTCCCAGCAAGAGCAGATGCTCAGCCTGTGACAAGATGATGCTTTGGGGTAATTGCCAGAATCATTCCGCATTATTATTTTGAGCATTAGACAAGAACTTTCCATGTTTTCCCGTTCATACAACAGATGCATACTGAGAGTGACTCAGTTAATGAAGTTCAGTTCGGCATCTCTGCATGGAAAGCAGCACACCGGCTATATGGAAATTAGTTTCAATTAAATATTGTGTTTAGCTCCTTTTTCAATCAACAAAGTGTAAATATTTTGAATAAATAAACATGGATTCATTGATGCTAAGCGCAATAGTGATGAGGAAAATGGCAGCTTTTCATTGTATCTCTTACACAGCAACACACATTTTGCTGTCTTAAAAGTTAGACCTATTCCTGGGTATATTTGGGGTGCTGGTTCCAACAATGGCATCAATTTTGCCCTATCATATCTAGTTTTGGAGCCTTTGTAGTGGATGGTTCAAGCAGCTTCCTCCTGGGGAAGCCGTGGTGCTGTAACAAGGCTATGCCAAAAACTAGATGTGATAGGACAAAATTGATGCCATTTTTTGAATCAGTACTCCAAATTTATAGAAAACCACTATAAATTTTGGAAAAAAAACGTTTTTCTGACCCTCAACTTCGCTGGCCTATGTTTATCAGAGATACGCTTAGAGCACAATCCTAACCTGGAGTTAGGCCAGCAAAGTTAGGCTTGCAAAGTTTGGCCAGCACAAGGGACATCGTAAAGCATGTTTGGACCACTCAGGGAGGATGGCGCACATCTGTTTGCTGGCCTTTCTGACTCCAAGGGTGGTCCAAACATACATTACAATGTCCCTTGTCCTGGTCAAACTTTGCTGGCCTAACTGTGCTGGCCTAACTCCAGGTTAGGATTGCACTCTTTGCTCATCATGAACTTTTTATTAAGGGTCAGTAGGAAGAACTTTCCAGCATGCGACTCATGAATATTTAAAGAAAATTATGTTCAAAAAACCAAATCTTTTTCTCTTGGTATGTGTGAATATCTAGCTCCAGCCAAACTTTACATAATTGCATATTGTACAAGGCATTGCCACTGTTAGTGGATGGAATAAGAATGGCTCATTCTTTTCAGGAATGCACTATGGATAATTGAGAGCTGGTATACTCTGTGTCTGTGAACTGCTAAGTCCCTGCTTCCAATCTCACTTCAACCACTGATTCTGCCATTTAGAGGGTGTTAGGAAAGTCTTAAAGATGCAGTAAGACTCGTTGTTTTTGCTGCACCTGATTCAAATGTTCTCTCACAACCTTTTAGAAGCAACACATTAGCTGCTGCACCTGACATTGGAGGTTGAGGGGACTGGGATTCAGAAACATAAGTCTCTTGCTTTGTTATGCAAAGTAAACATTTGTTTGTAGGCCCACAATGCATGTTTCTAAAAATCAGTGTTTCGGTTTTGCTTCCACTTCACTACATAAATCAGAATCTCCACCCGCCTAGCCTATTTCAATTTTTAGCTTTAAGGCGCCTCCTTTTCATGTTAGGAGTATTTTGACTGCGTTTTCATCTTGCATTACAGGAAGGGAGCTTTGGAAATGACCTGGAAAAACGAAAAGGGCTCTCCAGTCTTCTCCTGGCCTAGTGCAGAATCCTTCATGCATTAATTTTTTTGCATGTTCTCCTCCACCTTCCTAATTCTTGAATACCATGTGTAGAAAGGCATAAGCCTGGGGACATCCACTAAAATTGAGTGTTGGGAGAGCTGGAACAGATAAAAGGAAATACTTTTTTACCCAGCGGGTAATTAATCTGTGGAACTCCTTGCCATAGGAAGTGGTGATGGCATCTGGCCTGGGTGCCTTTAAAAGGGGATTGGACAGATTTCTGGAGGAAAAGTCCATTGTGGGCTATAGGCCATGATGGGTAGTGCTGCCTCCTTACATTAAAAGTAGGCTACTTCAGAATGCCAGGAGCAAGGGAGTAGCAACAGGATGCAGGCATCTTGTTGTCTCATGTGCTCCCTGAGGCACCTTGTGGGCCACTGTGTGATACAGGAAGCTCATGTCTCATTTGCTCCCTGAGGCACCTGGTGGGCCACTGTGTGATACAGGAAGCTCATGTCTCATTTGCTCCCTGAGGCGCCTGGTGGGACACTGTGGGATACAGGAAGCTGGACTAGATGGGAACTATGGCCTAATCCAGCAGGGCTCTTCTTATGTTCTTACAAGCAAGATGTGCCTTACATTGGTTGTATTAATATATGAACAGCCTTTTCATTGTTATCAGGATGAAATGGGATATATTTAACGGCCCAATCTGAAATGGCCACTGCTGTGTCCTGTGGTGCCAGGGAAGCTGGCCAAGGTTTCCTCCAGGTAAGGGAACATTGGTTCTCTTACCCCAGGTTGAGCCTGGCAGCCCTGATGGGCCTGTTTGGATCGGCATCCGCTGTTGAGTGGGCGCAGAACCAAGGAGACCTGTATCCATCTCCACGGCCTGGGAGGAAGTATAGAATTTGGAGGCAGTGTCTGCCACTGCCTCCCCCCCCGGCCCAATCCTCCCTTCTTTCCATCCTCTCTCTACCTAGTTCTTCCCCCTCCGCATCTTCCGCCATCCCTAAAAGCCTTCCCGCTGCCTGCCGAAATCACTTACTGCTGGGAGCTCTTCTCTGGGGTCCTTTGGGCTCAGAGGCCCAGCTGGCCTCTCCACCAGCAAGGAATAACTCCCGCCAGCAGGAAAGGACCTTACAGCACTTTTGCAACACCCAGTGCCTGTGGTGTGAGTGCACCAGCAGCACTAGAATGCTCAGGCTTGGGCTCCAGCTGTCTGGGTGTTTTTCTCTTGGGACATGTCAGTGCCAAGTGGCATCCTTTCTACCCCATTGCACTCAGCACATCCACTCCAGTCCATTTTCACACAGCCTGCTGGTCAGCAGTCTCAGCCCTACCTTTTATTTCTTGTGAGTCTGCAAACGGAAGGTTAAACAAAAGAAAAAAAGGCTGGGTAGGCATGCCATCCTGAATCTGCCCAGAGAAGGCTGACTAGTTCTGCTATGAACTTGTCAGGCCAGTGTTGCATTACCGTACTGGCCTTAAGGGTTCATAGCAGAACTTGTAAGCCTTCTCTGCGCAGGACGAAACGCCACTTGGGACTGAAATGTCTTTCTGGATCACGTAGTGTCAGCACTGTAAAGCATCTGTCAGAGATAATGATGAAGGGGAGGAGAGTGCTGTGCTCTGAATACTTCCCACTTATTGTGCATGGCTGGTGCCTTGCCTGACCTTCTCTTCTTGGACCCAGGATTTCAGAGCAGCCACCAGGCAGTCACGGATCCAGGGGGGGTACAGGGATGGCAAGCCGCATGGGCACCGGGCAGCGGGGGGGACACCATTGCGCGGAGTCCGCGCGCCATTGCGGGAGTCCAGGCGCTTTTTGGCCCTCCCGCCCTCCCGTGCACCTGGAATGCTCCGAAATGGAGCTCTTCCGGGCGCAGGGAGGCATGGCGGGGAGCCGCATGGGGGCGGGGCAACATGTCGGGGGCGCGGTTTCGTTGCCTTGCCATGGGTCACGCTCCCGGACCGGACCGCCTCTGCAACCAGGGAAATGCTACTCAAAGGTTTCATCTTCAACAAACGTAAGGGACATGTACAAACATTTTTTTTTACTTTTTTTTTCAACATTCAAGCTTTGGGGTGAATAATCATGTCCCTGTAGCACCTTAATTGCAGGGGAAGGGGAATTCTGCCTTTAGGCTGAGCACTGGGCAGGCTTCTGGTTTCAGCACTCATTCAGCCTATGGTGACAGCAGCCTGGCAAAACCCACGTCTTCCTCCTGTTACCAGAGCAGGTCAGGAGCTCTGCCACTGTGGCTCAGAGCCTTCTTGACTATGACAAGGGACAGTGTGGACAAACACTGTGCCCAGGCAGTCTGGGATTGTCTTAAAGGTTCAAAAAAATGTCCTTGAGCTTTCCAGTTTAAATAATGAACCCTCCTCCACTTTTCCACTTGAGTGGACTTTTCAAAAAGCAAAACAAGCCAAAAGAAAATTTGTAGAGGGATGCCAGAAATGTGGGGATGCTGGCTTTTAACTGTGGTCAGAAGCTTCACAGGACAGCCTCCCCACATAGTTCAAACCCAGGCATCTTGTGAAACAGTTACCAGAGACATCTGGTTGCTGGAATCCTCCCATAAGCCTTTGCACTTTCAAAACTCACACTCTTTTTTGGCTGCTGTTCCAGCCATGGCAGTGGCTGTGGGCTGTGGGTTCTTTTGGACCATAGGAAGGAGCAAGTCTAGTCAAAGACTGAGGGGGTAAAGCTGTTTATTACAGGACAAAGAAAGGCAAACAAGAGAAAACTTACATGGTGCTGACAGGGTGGTGTGAAAGTGTCAAGGGTGAGAGGCTACTGTTAGGGTAGTGCAAGGCTATATGGGGAAGTGCTCTCTCAATCGGTGCTTAATTGGCAGGAATTCAGCAAATGATGGAGCCCCGTACGGCTGTTGCAGGGGTGATTGGGCTGCGAGCAGGTGGAAATAAGGATGTTCCCACAGCCAGGGAGAGTGGGCCTTTGCCACAGGTGATAGTAATCAGGCCCAGGATGACCGTGTCCAATCTGTGGCAGACAGGGCCCTTGGTTTGTGGCCCAGTCCCTGCTGCCTCCCATAGCAACAGAACCGGCAAGGTCTCTGGGATGTTGGGAGGGAAACGGACCGTTTCTGGGCCCTGCGCAGCAGCCCATACTGTCTCAAGTTTCAGCAGCTCAGGATTACTTTCCCCATTGAACAGCCAAGGAGGGAAAGCCTGGAGAGGTTCTTCCTTTTGCTCTCCACCTCCAGATCTTGTTTGGTCTGGGAGAACTGGAGGATGTTCAAGTGCTCGTGAATGTAAAACGCCCCGTCTCTGTCTTGGCATTCTCTCAGCACTGGACAGTGCAGATCAACAGCTTCCAAAGAAAGCATGGCTAGAGGTCAGTTGGCACCTCATAGAAGGGAGAAAGGGGCCGGTTTGTGTATCTTGATCTTATAAGGAGTCCTACTTACGGTATGTCCTTCAAGTTACTGAACACACAACTGTTGCATATCTAGCCCCTCAGAGCTGGGTTTTCTCCTAGCGTGGAGTCCCTTCAACAAGACTGCGTAAATGCCTCTAACAGCACCACCCCAGGGCCATTGGTAATACACACATACAGTCACCATGGTTGTGTCATAGGATTAATTTAGCCCCTAAAATATATTAATTGTTAGTAGACAGGAAGGCTGTGTGAGTCCACCCAGCTATTCTGTAACCCCCTGTGGACTGATGATGTGTAATTAACATCTGCGTAATTGAGGCACCTAGAGGCTTAATCACAGAGCTTTTATGATTTCTCTCTCTCTCTCTCTCTCTCTCTCTCTCTCTCTCTCTCTCTCGGCTAGCTTTGTATAAAGGAAGCTGCCTTTGCTACTGTACTTGTGATGCACACAAGAAATTGGCAGTTTTAGATACAGAAGATTCCTGCCTCTTCCTCAAATCTTTCATCCACTCCTTTCCTACTTTCACTGTTCCTTTTTAGGCCTTCCTTAGTTTTCTTCCGCACACCCCTTGCTATCATTGGAAAGATCAGGCCACTCCTATACCCTCCAACTTATATCTATTCAATAGGTTGAATTATTGTTTTCTCACTATGTTTACAAGTTGCTGCTGGGCACCTCCTTAGCCCCTAGTGATGGAATGTATTCTCCAGTTGCAGGTAGACTGCCTGCTTCATGTCTGTGGTTGGAAAAGTCTAACAACCTGGATTGCTATACTTACAAATTCTGACACAGTGTACTTATTATTGGGGAAAAAAATCATAAATACAGGTCTCAGACTTCAAAATCTTTCAATACCATTTCCTTTGCCAAAGTCTTGCTTTTCTGGGTGGTGCCTAAGGGTCTGAGCTGTGAATTCACGCCATTCAGATCTTACCTCCTGCCTGAATTCTCTCCAGACAAGCCACTCCTTCTCAGCATTAGTTCCCCAGCTCTTTAGCTTACATGGTTGTTGTCAGAGCAGCATCAAGATCACATGGAGCGCTTTGTGCATGCAGAACGTGCTGTTCAGTGTCCTTCAACCTTGGGGTGGGACCCCATTGGCTCCGCGAAGCCTCAGTTCGTGGCAACTTACAGGAATGAAAAAGGTTGAGGACCACTGGACTAGAGCATCACCAGATAAAGGGAGAGGCACCTGGTGTACCCCTTCAGGTACTAGGAGGTGGTGTCCCAGTCCTGCTCCGGTTCATAGCAGTTGTTCTAAAATAGCTTTCACTAGTGCCAGGCTTCAGGGTATCCTTTTCTGTTCTCTCTAACAAGAATATTTGCTACAGTAAACAGTATTGGGAGAGCATAATGGGTGTGGTGGGTGATGGGGCAGAGGTGGGCAGATAGGTGGGGCAGGAGGGGGTGGGTATAAATCACAGGCTCATATGCCCTCTAATCAGCCCAGGACCCACATGAGTTGTGATTTTTTTACCAGCAGCGTGTGACCTTAAGCACTTTCATACAAGGCAACAAGGGACACAACCAGTAATGGCATCTAAATGATTTAGCAACAGGTACTCACTTTTGATTGTCACTTGTGTCGGGGCCTGCCCACCGGAAGTGAGGTCATAGCTGGAACCCAGGAACCGTCCCCAGGAACCACCGTGCCTCCTTGGTAGGCTGCGCGGCAGCCCGGGAGAAGGCCCGGGAGTCCCGGTCCTTCTCTGGGGCCGCCGCGCGGGCTACCGATTCCTCCCCCAGGAACCGCTGCGCCTCCTCGGGAGGGAGCCCCAGGCAGCCTACCTGCTCACGCTGCTGCCGCTGTTGGTCTCCCTTGCTCCGCTGCCTGCCTACCTGCTTGCCTGCCTGGCTCTGAGAACGTGCAGGCAACTCAAACGTGCAGGCAATTCAAACGTTGCAGGGGGCGGAGCGGAGCGCCGATGGAGTTGACAAGTGGGCGGGCGAGTGGGCGGGGCCAGCCCTAATCCTAGGAATGGGTACACGCGTACCCCCGCGTACCCACTACATGACATGTCTGGACACAACCACTGCTACTAGTTTGGGATTACAGCTAAGCCCCTTAACTTTTAAACTACCCAGGCTAAACAAGCCCCAAACTACAGGGACTTTTTCCAAGTTGTAATCTTGGTAGTTGGTAAGCATGCCTAATTAGAAAATAACTGAATCTAATCTGATTCCAAATACACACACAGCTTTATGGATTTAACTGTAATTTATTTATAAAACAAAGGGTCACAAAACTAGAAAGGCATCTAAGGACTAACAGAGATGCGCTTTAAAAAAAACACCAAAAAAAAAAAAACTAGGCTCCTACCACTGACTAGGCCCTAATAACAGCAAGGTGTTTAGCCTTGCTAGTTCACCTTGTCCTCACGTCCAAGAAGACAGCAAGTCCAGGCTGAGGCATCTTGGACTGACGTGGAGAAGGTGGTCTGAAGCTTTTGAAGGTCTTTTCCAGTCTGGTGATCTTCTTGGATGATGGTCCGGAAGAGTCTTGAAGCTCTCTAGGTCTTGATGGTGGGGTGGGCTGTTATACCCCTCTGGCTCAATCACTTAGCCTATCAGGATAAAGGTCGGCCGTCTCCTGATTGCAGCACTAGCTAAATGGAACCTTCCTGAATAGCTTGCATTCCTGACCCCAGCTATAACCTCACACCTTTTGCAAACAACCAAGGAGATAGGCTATTACACTCCTGATTGCGTCAGGGAGTGTGCTGATTACCATCAGCTGTTGTTTAGTAGTTTCAGCTCTTTCCCACACTATGGAGTTATGTTTTAACAAAATGGAGTCAAGCCATGGCCTAGCTTTCTTTTGCTCTTTACAGTGGGGCCAACAGTGGCTCCCCAATCTCATCCATCCATCCATCCATCCATCCATCCATCCATCCATTCATTGGTACAAAAAAGGTTGAAGACCACGGTATACAAATGCACAGTCTCATTAACATTTTGCACTTGTAGAAAAAGTATATCTAAGAAGTGAAGCTAGTATTGCATGTTCTGGAAACTGCAGGCATGGGATATGTAAAAAAGCCCCTAAATACAATGTTCATCACAGCTCCCATTATCCCCATTCTCCCACCCTCTCTCATCGTTCTCTTCGCAAAAGCATGATCTTTGCCTTGTAGATTGGAAGGAACTGGACCCTGTATCTAACCCATGAAAACACAAAACTGGGATGGTCCTTTCAAGTCCTTGTACTGTTTGTTACAACCTTGCTGGACCCCTCCCGCTTTTTCATTGGTGTTCCCTTTCTTTGCAGTTTGGTAGGACCGAAGTCATCGATAACACCTTGAATCCTGATTTTGTGCGGAAGTTCATCCTCGATTACTTTTTTGAAGAGAAGCAGAATTTGCGTTTTGATCTGTGAGTGACTTGGAAATTCTAGGGGTTGGGGGTAGGTGAGAAAGTGTGAGGAAAATGTAGATGGATACCAGTAATTTATTTGGGCTTGATTCAGGCTGCTCTTCAGCAAGACTGTGTGGTGGAGAGCAAGAGTGGCCATTGCCCTCGTTGAGATTCGCAAGGGAGCCTCCAGTGCATTAGAATTCAACAGAGTTCATTGTCTTTGGAGCTTCAAGGGCAGCAATAATGCCAATTAATCTCAGCATCATTGCCTTATCAAGCCTGGTTTGGTCTGTTCCCTTTTGGGATTCTCATTATCATTCTTCCCAGAAGTTGACTATTCCTAACTGGTTCCTTTCTTTGCATCCAGTGAACCCTTGGCAGATAATTTTGGCTTTGCAAAACCTTTGAGTGTGAGCTGGTATGGTGCTAAAAACAAATTTGCTTCCCTTCACCCCCCCCCACCAACCCTGAAATCTCCTTTGCTAATTTCACTATGGAGAGTTCTTCAGGTGTCCTCTAAATGAATGAATATATGTGCCTGGATTTGGTAATCAATGGCATTTAATTTCAGTATTGGATATCTGACAGTTAATATTTGATAGTTGACGTTCAATGTAATGGTACTGGACAAAATTGATAGCTGATATCCAATGGTCTATCACAGTGATTTTCAAACGTCCAACCTTCAGGGAGCAGATTGTATCAAGGCTGTCCAGGAAACTCTTAGTAACTGTCACAACCACACTCTGGAAAGGATTTGGGGTTGGGTTGGTTGTACATTCCAGGATGTGCATTCAGTTACAGAGCAGTTATGAGTCTCTCCAGCACCCATTGTTAATTCACTATCTCCTAAAACACAGCCAATATTTTCTCATGACTGTGCATTTCATGGGTTTCTCTTATTGTCCCCATAACAGTAGCGAGCAAGCAACTGAGGCTGTTGCACAAGATACTTTGAAAATCGCTAATCTCCTTTGACAGTATTTGATGACTGGCAGGCAGTAGTGTTTCATATAAGATAGCATGTGACAATTGTCACATTATGGCATCTTTTAAAAAATTGTATAGCATTTGATAGATAACTTAAAATTGGATTTAGTATCTGACTGCATTGATTGATACATGCAACGATAAATAGTATTTGACTATTCACAGCTTATGAGACTTTATATTTGAAGCCTGCCACAGTCAGAACCACCAAAAGAAGCCTAAATAATTTCAATGTTGAGTTTCAACGTGCATGTCCAACAGTCAAATACAAATGTGGCTTTGAAATGGACAGACCCGGCAAATTCAGTGAATGTTTGGTACTGTATCTGTAATCAATTGTTTCAGCTCTAGTGTGAAGGAGCAGAACTGGAAAGTTGAGAGGTGGCCCAATTCATCATTCCTTTTCTGTTTTTTAGTTCAAAGGAGTTTCATGTAAACAAAATGAAGCATCCTTTCAAGCTGACACTGCAGCATTGCTCTTACATGCTCTGTTCTCACCCCGCTTTCAGTCGTTCATTCAGCTCTGATCTCAAAAGGCAAACCATAGGAACCCACACAGGAGAGAAGCAGCAGGTCTGCTCTCCTTCCTTTGAACCGCTTTCCTTCTTCGCAGAGGGTGTGTTGTGCAGTATCTTGGCTGCCAGGCTGTTTTTACTGCAGACTTTGCAGAGTGAGGTGGGAAATTGTCAAGACTCTTATGTAATAACATAAGATGTGATTTCTGCTTCTCTTTGCATTCCTTGCAGTTACGATGTGGACTCCAAGAGCCCTGACCTGTCAAAACATGTAAGTACACATTCCCTGATTCTTTTTCTGTATCGCATTCAATATGCTTGTTTTTTTAAAAAAAATCCTTCCCTTTCTTTTTCTGATCAGATTTCATTATTGGCTAACAGTTCAGTTCTGTGCATGGAAGTACAGGTTGACTCTGGTTATCTGTTTCATTCCCGGGGCTTCATTCCCGGAACCCCCATGGATACCAATATCTGTGGATATTGAAACCAGGAGATTTGGGCCACCCCCACCCTCCGAACCCAACCAGAATTTTGCTCCGGTTAGGTCCAGAAGGTTTTCTGAGGCCCACAGAGGCTGCATGCAACCACCTGCAACTTCTGCAGGCCTCAGAATGCCCCAAAAACATTACTTCTGATCTTTGGAGAAAACCGGAAGTGATGTTTTTATGTCCTTATAAGACCATAAAAACGTTACTTCCAGTTTTCTTCCCCCCCCCAAAAAAACCCACCACAGAAGTAAGTTTTTTTTGGCTCAAAGCAGGGATTCTGTGCGCGGCCTCTGCGAACCTCAGGAAACCCTCCAGAGGTGAACAGCATGGCTCTGGAGGATCCAGGTGGGCCCTTCCTCCCATGGGTTCAGAACCCACAAATTCTGAAATCAGTGGGTCCCAAATCCACAGATATTGTGGGCCCACCTATAAATCCTATAGCATTCAATGGTACTTGCACACCTTTCTGGGAACTATAGGACTATAATTCAAGCATTTTTGTTTGGAGTTGCCAAACATTGCTAATAATTAGCCTTTTTTTCCCTAGCACATTTTTTGTTATTTCTCTTTTTTTGTCCTGGTTGGATTATTTCAGTGCTCAGTTGTTTTTGTATGGCATCAGAGTACAGTGGCCCGATCACCAGTTAGCAGAGTGATGTGGGAGTCACTTTCCCAGAGTTTAATCCAATCATCCGTAGAAAGGAACCTACATGGGTTACCTGAAAAATGAGAGCTCATTGATTGTATTAGTGGATCATTGGAATCTCTTGCATTTCAGCTTTGATTTCAGAGAATTGGACACCCTTAAAAGTATAAGGCAGCTAATCCTCGCATAAAGTACACTTCATGTCCGGTGTAAATTCTTGCCTGCATTTTTATGGAAATGAAGAAATGTCCACACTGAAGCCACAAGATTCTTCCAGACATAGATAGAATTTTACCATCCTGGTGATAATATCTCACTTCCAATCTCCAGACATTCTCCTGTTTTCCAGCAGAAAACAAAGTACTGTACAATGGAATTGTATGATTTTGTAATGATCATATTCATTCCTTTGTTAGGATTTTCTGGGTCAGACTTTCTGCACGCTGGGTGAGATTGTTGGGTCATCAGGAAGCCGCCTGGAAAAGCCTTTGACGTGAGTGTCCACTCTGTACATGTGCTGGGGGCTTGCTTGCCAGCTATGACTTCAATGTGGGGATCACTTGAACCGAGCTCCAGGCTCTCATTTGTGATGTCATGTCTGCAGGACATAAAGTCACTCATAAAGTTGTGAGCTCCTGCAGGTAGTGATGTAGGATGTAGTAGAATGTAGAATGTAGTGATGGCATTGCAAGCATAGGCAGTGACCAGAATATAGCATTACCTGAAGGCCCATGAGACCCCCAGGGCCCACCTGACTGCCTCCTGAAGCCCACCAGCACCTATCTTTATGTGGAGCAGCAACTAAGTGCATCGCTCCATTGTAATTTCCTTCCGGGTTTGCTCTCCAGGGTCCCTGGAGAACAGATTGGCTGGAGGGGATGGGGAAATGTGGGAGGGCAAGTGTGAGCAGAATGTCTTGCATAGTTCAGGTTTTGTTAGACATTGTGCAGGGGGACGACAACATGCATTTTGGCCCTAAGTCTCCATTCCTCAACCCATTTACTAGGAACTGAGGGCACAATCCTGACCAACTTTCCAGCTGTGCCAATGGGGCATGTTCTGCATCTAGCAGTGGAGTAGTCATGGAGGCCTCCTCAAGGTAAGGGCATGTTTGTTCCCTTGCCTCAGAGGTGCATTGCCATTAACCCAGTGCTGGAAGGTTGGTTAAGATTGCACCCGATGTCTTATTGGAATCCACAGAACATACTTCTGAAGAATGGAGACAAAAGCCTGCATTTTTCTCCAAAGGATCTGAATACGATTATACACGCGGCGTGCCTCAAAGAAATTCTCTGCGAGCTCTTTGAACATTTTCTTCTTGAAAAATATTTATAATTCATACCCTTTATCAAATTTGCTGCTACCCTCTGGATACTTTTTAATATGTTCCACAGTGGTACCTTCCTTATGTGTGATCTGCATTAGTTTGTATTAGAACTGCCTGTCTTCGTCCGTTTTCCATCATATTTGTAGAAAAACAAATAGGATATTTAACATTTCTTGCTCTGGTTGTAATAATTTTACATATGCCTTTATTGAATTGCATCTTATTGTTTTTGATTCTGCTCTCAAATCCTTCAAAATTGCTTTCAGTGCTTATTCTGTCAGCTAAAAGGATTGGCACCCACTCCCGGCTTGCAAATTTTCAATTGCAACGTCCCTCTGTGTCTTCTGTGCTATCTTTGTAGTTATCTCTTGCCGTTTGAACAGCTGCACTGTACAGTAGATACAGCAATTTGGCCAGCTCGCATTAATGTAGATTCTGTCCCACAAGCTCAAGAAGGATAAGAATTCAAAATTAATTATTTCCCAAATTGATAAGATGCTTCAGTAGAATATTCCTCAAGTTCTTAAGAACAAAAATAAGCGTATTCAGCAAACATATCCTCTTACTTGTCCCTTTCCATAAAAATCATTGTCTCTTTCAGCATTCCCTATAAGGTAGCGGTTCCCAAAGTGTGGGTCGTGACTCACCACTGGGAACCTTTACTGGGCCATTCCTCCTTAAGTTTCTGAGTGTTTCATCATCACAGGGGCGGCTGAGCTCTCACTAACAGCAAATGCCTCCCAGCCATTCGCTGCGCCACCTGCCCCTGGTGTCACCTCCCTTTTCAGAGGAGAGTGAAAAATAACCTTTCCCTTTCACTGCGCTTTCAGCCGCTCCATGAAGCATTGTCTTTGTTTTGCTTATTCCATTGCTCTGTTTTAAGTGCCCTTTGTTTTGCCTCTTGGTGTGCGAATTAATTTTGACACTTGAATTGTTTTAACTGCACTTTTGTTTAATTTGCCTTTATTGGAAACCATCTTGGCCAAAAGGCCAAAAATATAGGAATACTGTAAATAAACTGTATGAATACAATAAATAAAGATGTGGCATTGACACAACACATGCCTATTTCATGATGGGTGGCTGTCTGCCCTCTGTCCCTCTGGAATAGTGCTGTAGCTTGATAGCTACCCTGGACAATTGTTCCCTCCCCCCCCCCCGGCCATGACCTGATGAGAACAGTTGAGTTTTGCCCTGAGCGTTCCGTGAGTTTGTGTTAAACGTTTTAATTCTTTTGTTTTTCTGTTTTTTTTAACATATTATTTGTTACATTGTACTTTAATGTTCTCTGTAAGCTGCCGTGGACATTTGCTTCAGCATGGGAAAAGCAGGTTATAAATTCTTGGAATAAAACAAATAAAATAAACACTCCAGAACAATGGTTCCCAAACTGGTTGGTCATGACCCACCAGCCAGGGAAGCACTTCCCCTGCCCCTTTAAGGGGCGTGGGGGGGGGGAAGGCAGCAACATGATCCCCAGGATCAAGCAGCTGCTGGAGATTGGGTTGTTGTTTTTTACATTTACCAGCCTCCAGTACTGGAGTGCTGGGGGTCTATTTTTAAACATGTTTAAAAAAGAAAAAAATGGGAACTTCTGGTTTTCATTGTGAAACCAGAAGTACCTGTTTTTTTCTTTTTTAAACATGTTTGGAGGCGTGGGAAGCCTTGTAGAGGGTTAGTGAGCTCTCACTAACAGCAAATGCCTTCCAGCCATTCACTGCGCCACCTGCCCCTGGTGTCACCTCCCTTTTCAGAGGAGAGTGAAAAATAACCCCCCCCAGGACCCCAGCACTAGGCTGGTAAGTGTAGAAAACCTCTCCTATCCTCAGCAGCAGTGAGATCAGTGGTGGTATCTAAAGCGGGAGGAACCGGAACGCTGGGCGGGACGTACGGTTGATTGGCAGCCCGTCCGTTCCGTTCCGCCACCTACCTGCCCGCCACGCGGGCTGCCCCCGGTTGGCGCGCCCCACTGCTGCTCACCCAGGCACCCGGCGCGCCCCCCATCCGTCCCCCCCGGCGAGCAGGTGCCCCCTCCGAGGCCAGGGCAGCCCACGTGGCAGGCGGGCAGGCGGCAGAACTGAACGGACGGGCAGCCAATCACACGTTAAGTCCTGCCCAGCGTACCGGTTCCTCCCGCTTTAGATACCACCACTGAGTGAGATCCTTAGGATCGTGTTGCTGCGGGAGCCCTGCCCCCCCAAAATACTTAGGTGGTTCCCTCCTCCCACGGAGGACTTTGGGAACCACTGCTGTAAAGCATTCTAAATGCTACAGCATTGTGATTATTCTATTTTAGCATTGAATGCCACAGTGATAGGAGAATCTGTATCTCATGCATTCTTCGTTCTATGGGGTAGTTCTTTGGAGCACCCCCAGGGCCTCAGCTTTGGCTGGAAATAGGGTGCATTAGGGAAGGCTTCTCCATGATAGATGCATGTTGGAGAAGAAGCTATGGCACTTTTAGGAAAAGCATAATAATGCTCTCATGCGGAATGTTTCGTCTCTGAACCGAAACGGAGAAGCTACTGTTGATTTTGAGAAACTTGATCCCGCGGTTGCACACTGGCAGCCTGAAATACTGTTTGAAGGATTTATATTTGTGTGATTTAGATACTCTCATATGCTGAAAATCCTGGAAGTGATAATAAATTGTGTGTAAAGGCTTCTTCACACAACCGTTTTGGGTAGCCTATGCTTTCAGCCATCATAGACAGGAACCTGGACTTTTGGCTACCATTTGCAACTGCAGCTTTTTACGTCGTTGTGGGTACCCAAATTTTTTTAGGGTACCCAAAGCCAATCTGGTTCAGTCTGTGGTGTCAGCATGTGTGCAGCCACTCAGCCCCTGATGGCAGGGATAGACAGGCTGAAAGACTTCTGTGGTCAGGCCCAAAGCCCTACTCATTTTGGGAGTTTTTCATTACGGAGTGACTCATGGATGCCGCCCATTGTAACACAGAACTTGAGAAGTGGCCTTCACATTCCAAAGCAGTGCAGTGAACTGCACTTCCTTCCTTCCTTCCTAGGTTACCCTGCAGAATCATTTTATGCACAGCATGGACAGCACCGTAATAGACAGAACAGATGAGCTGTCAGGGAGCTCATGGCAACCAGCAACTAGACTGATGTAATAACAAACACAGAGGGGAGCGAAAGATGTACCCTGAGTCAGCACAATCTTTGCTGTGCTTGGATCTCCAGGAGGTGTGAACAGGCATTTCAAGCACAGCTACAAAGCCAGTGTTTTTGTGCATGTCCCCCCCCCCCCCGGGGACCACATGAATTTGAGTCGGAAGATGCAGGAGCGACTGACACAGTGCTTTGCCTTTTCATCTTGTAAGCTGTGTGATTTGGTGCTGGGAGTTTGGAGGAGCGGGTCGCCAGGGAATAACCTGCTCCCAGGAGACAGCAGAACATAATTGGCCTCTGTGTTATGAACGTCTGTTTCCAGCTTGCTAAACTTGAGAATCTCGGTGAAAGTGACAAGGAGACATAAAAGTCTGGGCTTATTAATCCACAGCTCAGCCATCCTCAGCATAGGACCCATGCCAACTAGTTTGGTGGGTCAAACAGAGAAATCCGAATTGCATCCCCTTTCCCCATTGTGGACAGTATACGGTCAAGGATTAGTAATGGGGGGAGTGGCTCAGTGCTGAACTGCATTGGACATCCACATAAGTTTCATGGGGTATCCATACGGGGCCTATGCCTTTCACATCAGACATGAAGTGCAGAAGATGCTCCCAGAAAAAGTGCATGGGAGAATCCTGCACTGCTGCATGACATGAGTTAGCTAGCTCTGGAATGGTCCATTCATGACACATGGCAATGGGCTCTAATTGGCTCTTTCACAGTCAGGATATGAATCTCAAGGGGATGGAGGAGGCAGGGGGCAATGTACAAGCAAGCCTTTTTGACTGCAGTAGAAAAAAATTATGTCTCCCTTCAAAGTTAATGCAAATATAGACAGCAGATTTAAGCACAGTTGCTTTTTTCCTTTCATTCATGAAATTTTTGTCTGTTTATACATACATACATACATGTGTGTGCATGCAAACACACACATTTTTACCCTTTTAAAATGTAAAATAAATGATCGGTTCACCCTTTGGGGTGGGGGGGGGGAAGAGAGAGAAGATCCCCCTTGCTCTGCCTTCATTTACCAAGCCTCAATTTCCTTTGCAGAGTTGCGGTGGCTGAATGCCCACAGTGCTGATGTTGGGGCCCTTGTACCTGAGAAGCATTAGTGCAAGTGGGGAGACTGCTTGTCTTTTGATGGGCAAGCCCCACACACTGAAGGCAAGAGGAAGGTGATAGGGAATGTGGAAATGATCCAGTCTTCCAGCTGATTTGCATGTTACTGTCAGAATTGGGGAATGTGTGGAGTCAAACTGTCTGTGCTCTTTTAGGTTGCCAGGAGGCAGGTTCTGTTCTTGTGGAGGTCAGGTTAAATGCCTGAGGATCCCACTTAGCATTTGCCTTCTACCACTGGCAGTTGAGAGTCAGGACTGATCCACAGCCGCTACTTAATGAAGTTAGACCAGGGCAGAGCACAGCAGGCAGGAGTGGCTCAAGAGTGGCAGGAAGGAAGCAAATGAGAGTCTGCCCAGTGCTTCTTTCTGCCTGTATGGATGGGCAGATGAGGAGGTGCTGAGACACCAGTGGGCACAATATCCAGTTGCCACCATTGCCACATCAATCACCTGTTCCTTTATGCCAGCAGTGCAAAAGAGACGGCAGCAAAGGACTGCCTCTGGAGCTGCTCCTTGTCCAGACCAGATCAGGTTTGCCAGGCATTGCCTGAAAACTGCACTTCCTTCCCTCAACAAGTACTATGAAGGATCTTCAATTCTTGCCATTGGTGCTAACTTCTGGAACACAAATAGCTGAGTGCTTGGCTCTGTGCATTTTCAGGGCCCCTGAAAGGAATTTTGTAAGGGGGTACAAAATCTCTATTCGGCTTATCACTTCCAGCTAGTTCTGTGTAGAACAAAGTGCCTATTTCTGGCCATCATCTGCTTAATGATGCCACTTCCAGCCCTCAGCAGGCGCCATTATTTTATTTATTGTTTTATGTATTGTGTAATTTTTTAACTTGAAAATTGTGAGTCGCCTTGGTATCTGACTCACAGAGGAAAGGCGGGATAAAAATCTCTTAAATAAACAAATTATGTTTGGCCCTCTATATGAAATGAGCTTGATACTACTGCTCAAATGAGTATCAAATAAATTTGATGCTACAAATGGTAGGACAATTTGGACACATTTTATTTTTTGAAAAACAAGAACAAGCAAGGTACTTCCATTTACATTTCAAACAAACACTGTAGACATATCAGGAATTTTTCAAATATCAATTATTTGATGCAAACAAGGAATTCAACTCTTATTGCCTGAGCACAAAAACACTTTTTAACACTCTTTTCACATGCATTAGGTTTCTTTCCTAAGTGGGTTCTCTGGTGGCTCATAAGGGTACTAATTTGATGTTAAGCTCTTTCCACACTCGTGACACTTATAAGGTTTTTCCCCCTGTGTGGATTCTGTGATGGCATCTAAGGTTGCTGCCACCACTGAAGCTCCTTCCACACTCCTTACAGTTACAGGCCTTCTTCCCTGTGTGGGTTCTGTGATGGACTATTAGGCTGTGGCTGATACTGTAGCTTTCTACACTCCTGGGACTTACAGGGCTTCTCCCCTGTGTGGGTACTCCCATGGCGTCTAAGGTTGCTCCTATCACTGAAGCTCCTTCCACACTCCTTACACTTACAGGGCTTCTCCGCTGTGTGGGTTCTCTCATGTTGTCTAAGGTTGCTTCTACCACTGAAGCTCTCTCCACACACCTGGCATTTATAGGGCTTCTCCCCTGTGTGGATTCTGTGATGGAGTATAAGATGAGCACTCCGACTGAAGCTCTCTCCGCACACCTGGCACTTATAGGGTTTCTCCCCTGTGTGGGTTCTGTGATGGAGTATAAGATGAGCGCTTTGATTGAAGCTCTTTCCACACTCCTGGCACTTATAGGGCTTCTCCCCTGTGTGGGTTCTGGAATGGCGTCTAAG
>JAJKFI010000055.1:1118767-1133858 GCA_029204185.1 Lerista edwardsae
TGACACTTATAGGGCTTCTCCCCTGTGTGGGTTCTGGAATGGCGTCTTAGGCTGCTGTTGCTGCCACCAAAGCTGTTTCCACACTCCTGGCACATGCACCGTCTCTCTCCTGTATGAGCTCTTTGCTGTGAAGAGTGATTCTGCTTCCTCTTTCTTCCAGTCTTATTCCACACGGATGCTGTTGAAATAAGAAAAGAAATGCAGTAAGAGACCAAAGGAAGAAACTCCACCTAGTTGAGGAAGTCATAAGCCCATTTCATCTGACCAGAATTAGGGCCCAGAAAAACCACAGCAACCTTTAAGTGCAAGTGGCTTCATCAATATTATCTTTTGCTTCTTTAGAGGCGAAGGGATTGCAGAGACATAAAAGCCACAATTAGAGAGGAGGAACAAGAAATAGTAAAAGAATACCTCTAGTTGAGAATGAAATTTCAGATTGAGGGATGATTGGAAACTATCTTCTATCGAACATTGTCCAGAAAAGGTGCAGCTGATGAACCATCCAAAAGTGTATCCAGAATATGGATTACATCTGGCTTTCTGGAGGAAACTGGGCCTGAAAGCATGCCCAGGCTGTGCTCTGGTTACTTCTGAGGGAGGTTAATCCCATCTAAATTCTCCTCCTAGATAGTCTCATCAGAGACAAAAGACCTCTGCACTGTTTGTTTAATTCATTCTCTAGCAAGGGGATCTCGAAGTTGGCTGCCATTGATAATGATTTCTCCATGAGGGGCTGGACGGGGCGGACCTACTCGAAATGGCGCCCACGGTGCCCAATAAAAATGCGCCCCTAGGGGCACGCAACGTCATGACGTCACGACATCGTGACGTAATGACGTAGCGCCCCGCCCCCTCTAAGAAGTACGTTCTGTTCGCTCCCGCCGGCTCTTTAAGGCCAGCGGGAGTGAACAGAATGCAGCGCCGCCCAGCGCCCCGCCCCCCACCTTGTGAAGCAGGAGGGGGCACTGGGTGCCGCCGCGTTCTGTTCGCTCCTGCTGGCCTTAAAGAGCTAGCAGGAGTGAACAGAATGCAGCGCCGCCCAGCGCCCTGCCCCCCCACCTTGAGAAGTGGGAGGGGGCGCTGGGCGGCGTTGCGTTCTGTTTGCTCCTGCTAGCCCTTTAAGGCCAACGGGAGCGAGCAGAACGCGGCGGCGCCCAATGCCCCGCCCTCCGCCTTGAGAAGCGGGAGGGGGCGCCGGGCAGCAGCGCATTCTCCTCGCTCTGGCTGGCTCTTTAAGGCCAGCTGGAGTGAGGAAAACGCGGCACAGGGCCTGGGTGGGGGCGGGCCGGGCCGCGGGCACCATTTTGGGGGCGTGGCGCGCCATGGTCACAGCACCCTCTCCCAAGATGGCGCCCAGGGCTCGTGTCCCCCTTAGCCCCCCCTAGATCCGCGACTGGGGCTGGAGAGCTGCTATTCAAGACAGCTATGGGTCGGTCCTGACCACTTTCAGCTCTGTCTTTTCCCATAGTAATCTGGTTAGAGGTTTCCAAGAGTGAGAAAGGGGGAACTGGAAGCCAGGCTCCACCCATCCCGTGTACTGGCAGAGCAGCAGCCATTCCTTAGACCTCTGCTTCCCCCTCTGGGTGCCTGACCTGGCTTTCCTCCTGGGAGTAGGTGCCCCAGCACAGCCCTGCTCCACACTACTGGCACCCAAGTCCCTCCAGCCCTGCCTGCCTGCTCTCTGGTGCAGAGCCCAGAAGGTATGTGAAGAAAAAAACAAGGAGAGGCTTGGCCTTTTTTGCCAGTGACCCCAGAGCAGGCTGCTTACCTGCCACTTGCCTCTGGGTCTCTTTCCCCACAGACCCTGTACAAGGCTGCCTGCTTGGTGGTGGGGAAATGCAGGGCAGTGGTGTGGCTGGACAGGGGTTAGGGGTGGGGCACCTGAAACAAACCAGGGGGTCATCTATTCATTCTATCAAGTGCTATGGCCAACAACCCAGAAAACAAAAATACAACTGTCTTACGTAACAAAAAGTAGATTTCCTTAAATCAAAACGGACCAATGAAACTGATCGTTCAAAGAGCCAATGAAATGTTATTATGACACAGCATGGAACCAATAAGGTGTTAGTAGGGTGAAAATGGGGGTGGGAGCAGTGACACCACTAGCGACCAAAATTGTGGAAATTGTATTATTTCATTTTATGTTGTATATCATTCTATGCATAATTTGAGTCAGAATGTAATGCAAGAAACTGTATTGAATTATCTTTGTTCTATCAATACTGTGGTATAGGCCAATTCAGCCATCCTGGATTTAGGCAAATTCTATAACAGCAACATATTCGTATTCTCAACAGTCTCCTCTCTTGTCTGATGGTTTGATTGCATATTGTTGCGCAGTTGATGTTCACCACTGCATGGTGTAGCTCCCACGTGGGTTGACTGGACATTGCCAGGCAGCCTGTGGGCTATTAGGACTTGCTGCTCAGCCCTGGCCGACTGACCCAATAAAGAGCCAAATTGCGAGTAATTTGGCTATCTTGACCTATTTGGATTCAGCATCCCTGCAGATTCTGAGAAAGGCAGGAAAGGCTTCAGAGCAGCTGGCCTGCTGTTGTTGTGCAGACTAACAGTGCAATTCTTATGCATGCGGACTCAAACGTAACTCCCACTGTGTTCAATGGGCCTTATTTCTGGGGAAGCATGTGATTGTAATTGTGACCCTTTCCCTTAAACCAGCCGTCTGCCCTGAATTTCTTTCCAGGCCTGTGCATTTGCCGTCTACCTTATGTCACAATCCTACCCCCCATGGTTTATGCAATGCTGCTGCGCTATGGAGGCATGCGCTGCAGACTTGGGTGTGTGTGTGTGATCAGGAGGTCTCCTCTAAGGAGGTCTCCTCTAAGAGGAGGTCTCTTCATTAACAACTTGGGTAGGGCCCTGATGGCCTATGGCTGGCGGACACCTGAAGCAAGGAAAGAGGCAGAACAGACTGAATTTTGGGGCCAGAGATCTGGTGTTTGTGTTTGGCTCTGAGATCCACCTCCTCCTTCCTGCTCCCTGCCTCTTGCCCTCCTCTTGAATCATCTAGTTACTTCTCCCTCCCTGCCTATGAGATGCCCCATGTGCCAATTAACTGGCCCTGCCTCATTCTGTGGCAGTGCAGCTCTGACATATAATAGACGGGTCCAGTGGTGGCATACTCTGCATGCTGTTGCAGGGCCCTTTGACATAGTGGGATGCGCTGTCCTGTTGTGGTAACGGATAGGATTGGGTGCTTAATGTTTCAGTCTGATCCTGCCTTGCTTCCATCCTGTATCTGATTCTGTCCTTCGCCTAATCCTTGCAGGGTGAACTCTCCTGGCTCGAATCCTGTGTGTGCTGTTCACACGATGGGCTTGACGTACAGGTCAGGGCCTGAGCTTTCAGACCCTGAACTAGGTTCTGCTTGAACCCTGAACTAGATTTTCTGGAGAAAAGGACTCAGGAGATTTTCAAAAAGAAAAAAAAAACCCAACTCTATTGGCCATAAAGGATGCAAGTGGCTCATGCCAGAAAGGCTTGCATGCTGTTTGTTGTTCTTGTTACAATATTATATACTTCTGGGAAACACGTCATATATTCCTTTAGAAAGTAGTTTCCTACAATCTCTGTTATCAGTCCATCAATTGCTTGTTAAGCTATTCACGATTAACACCACGCGTAAAGAGATTTTGCGTATCTCTTTCTTTGCCTATGGGCAGAGGCGGATCTAAGGGGGGGGGCAAATCTGTAAGTTTTGCAATAAGCCTTACCTTGCAGTGGAAAACACGCCTCTCCTGCACTGTTCTAGCCAATCCTCACAGGGAACAGCAACACCTTGGCGTTGCTTACTGGCTACAGCAGCAAGGGAGAGGAGGGATTTACATGACAGGGTAAGGCTTCTTGCAAAACTTACAGATTTGCCCCCCCTTAGATCCACCTCTGCCTATGGGGTAACGCTGTTTTTGCTTCCCATCCAACTTGGGCCCCTCTGAGATATCTCACTTGTGACAGCTGGGCCTGAGTGATGTTTATAGCAGTTTCAAGGCTTCCTCCAACCAGTGTTAGTCTATTCCTCAGGTTTCAAGTTTTATCACACTTGAAACTCTTTTCAGCCACATATATCAGGCTGGCTTGTGTGGATTTGCAGCAGTGCAGACAAAATTAGCTTTCCCAGGTTTTCACCAACTTATGGTATGATGGGGGAGGTGAGCATCTTGTAGGTTTCAGCATATCATGAGGGTGTTTGCTAGAACTGGACATGCTTCGTTAACTACTACATCAGCTCTGGGGGATGATGGGTTGAGCCTTGAGAGCTGACGGCCAGTACATGATACATTTTCAGTTTCTTCCAAGAGAAAAGGCATCAGGCAAAGCCATGTCCTCTGACTCAGTAACTCGCTAATCAAGGCTCTCTCCAGCTGGTCGGGAGAAAGGTTGCCACTCTTCACTGTCAGGAGCTGCAGCTGGGGTGATCAGTCATCTCCACTCCTTTGCCACCTATTATTACTGTGACTGTGTGGTGACCACAAGCTGAACTTGAGGCTGCTCTTTGATAGGCAGCAAGCATTTCTGTGCCTTGGAATATAATCTCAGGCCTCCTGCTAGGGTGGGAATTGGTGCAGGCACAGGCACAAGTGCAGTAGTAGTAGTAGGGCATGATGCTTACTATTCAGCTAAGGCATGATGTTTTCCCCAATTATATGCTGCTGCCTTGACAAAAACAGGGGTTCAGACTGCATATATAATAGGTCATAGAATCCACCATGAACTTTTTAACAAATGGAGAGGTGTATAATTGTATATTGTTTCAAACAGATTGCATAACCCAAGGGACAGGCAGTCTTGCACTGCACAGGGTGACAGGACCATTGTGTCCTGGACAGCTGTGCCCCAGTCAAATGCATCCTGGCATTGGACATTTGTACCTTTTTTCGCATCCTATGCATCTGTATTCCAGTCAAATGCATCCCAGCATTGGACATTTGTGTCCCCCCTTTTTTTGCATCCTGGCCATTTGTGTCATGGTATATGTATATGGGGTGTGGTGGCGCAGCGGGTTAAACCGCTGCCGCTGGGCTTTCCGACTGGAAGGTTGGGAGTTCAAGACTGCACGACAGAGTGAGCTCCCAGAGGAGCTTGTCCCAGCTCCTGCCAACCTAGCAGTTCGAAAGCACCTATATGCAAGTAGATAAATAGGGACCACTTTGGTGGGAAGGGAATGGCGTTCCGTGTGCTATGGCATATAGTCATGCCGGCCACATGACCACGGAAGCTTGTCCTTGGACAAAATGCCGGCTCTACAGGCTTTGAAACAGGGATGAGCACCGCCCCCTACAGTCGGTCACGACTAGACCATTCAGTCATGGGGAAACCTTTACCTTTATATGTATATTAGATGTATTTTTTAAATTTTTAAAACACAAAGATAGGGCTAGGGTTGAGATAAGAGGCTCAGGATATATAATATGGGGTTTGTTGCCCAGTTATAGTTGGTTTCTCAGTTAAAGTGGGATGCAAATAACCAGAATCCATCAAAAATGCAAATGTCCAGAGACACAAATGACCAGGACACATTTGACCAGGACGTCATCGTCCAGGACACAAATACTATTGCATGGTAGCCTTGAGTAGTGCCCCAGACTGCTCCACTGTGACTGATGAACGAATCTGTGTCACAAAGAAAGATACAGCAATACTGGCTGGAGTGTGCTGCTTCTGTATGCAGGGTCAGCCCTAGGATGATTGCGCCGAATTGGACCCCGCACATGGGGAGCTCCACACTAGGGCAGCAAGTGGATCGCATGCCACCACAGCTGGCACTAACTCATCAGCCGATTCTTGTGAAACTGGTGCAGTGAATAGAGCGTCTCTGTAGGACGCCCCCCCCCCCCCCCTGGGGCTGGTTGGGCCAAAATGAGCTCCCCGAAGTAGTTGGGAGTGATGTCATCACGTCACTGCCACTTACTCACTTGTGGGTGCCACGCTTTGCAGCAGGTGCCATGGGCCATGGGCATACCTGCTGCTCATTCCAGTGAGTAGGAAGTGCCACAAGGGGTGGGAACCCCTTAAACAATGGTCTCACGTTGGGTCCTGCTGCTCCTAAGGCCAGCCCTGCTTGCGTGTCCTCAGCCACCTTGGCCTTGAAACTGGTTGACATCGAAAATTTGCCATGAAGACACTGCCAGTGAAGAGTATTGTGTGGCTGCCCACTGAAAATGTGTAATGTCTGCAAGCTGCTTGCCCATGCCAGCTTGTGGTGATAGTGGGAATGGAGTTATCCTCAGTCAATGAGATGCTTATTTGTTTCTCATCATGAGGCAGTCCCTCATTCCTCACCACGATGAACAGGAGAGTCGCATACCCGTGCAGGGTGGAAGGAAATGTGGACTGATTGTAAAAGTCACAGCTCTCCAAATGCTTCTTCCAGCACCAATGAAGAGTGGAGACGAGGACAAGACAGATTGAGAGAAGGCTAAATAAGTCTCTCACCGCATTCTGTGGGAGGAGGAGAGGACCTCAGTCAGGTTCTATAAATATTGTTGAGGAAATCGTATCAGTGAAGGAATTAATCATTGTCTTGGTAGCTGTGGCCTTGAGCCAAAGAAGAGAAGGAAAGGTAGACAATACAACTGTTCTTACAGCAGAGGAATAGGAAAACTCGGAGCCCTCTTCCTTGCTGTAGTAGAGATGTGAAGGCCCGGAAAAATTCAGAAAAAAACCATTTTTTTCTGTTTTTTTCCCGAAGCAGTTTTGTTTTTTTTCCGAAAAATTGGAAAAATTGAAAAAAGAAAAAAAAGATTATGAAATTTTTTTATTTTAACATGATGAATAAAATATTTTAAGACAAAGTGTTCAAATATTTTCCAAATAATTTCTAAAAAATATGTATGGTATCAGATTATTCTAATTTCTGTGCACTGAGGACAAGCAAGTCCTAGGTTACAAACTGAACCCTCCAATGCAAAAACTGGGTTTTTTTCCAAGCTTCAAAATTTCCAGAAATTTTACATCTCTAACATAGTTTCTGACTCCTCTTGCTTCTCACCTTCTTCAGACTCCTCCATCCTCTGCAGCATGTGAAAGAATCTGATCTATGTTTGGAAACACACTAAATCAAGAAATAAACTGACATGTGAAAGGGTAGAGAAGCTTGTTTCAATCCGGGCAAATCTTCAGTTTTTAGAAGTCCATAATAACTGTGATAATGACAGACACAACACAGTGCCTGCAAGAAGCAGAGACTGAAACTGATACTGATAATTACAGCTCAGAAAATTATTCTGATTAAATTTCATGCCCATTCATTGAAACTTAGTTCCACTCCGTTCTATACACTTACCCCCTCTTCAATTCTTTTTATGAGAATGAGTTATTTATTTTTATTTAATACTGTGGAGAGGAAATATGAATAATTGTTATGTCTGGATTTTTAAAAATTGTTTTGTGGAGGTTTTTTTTGTCTGTTCCACATAAACTAGTAAACAGTTCAGGAGATTGTTGCTCCATTTGTTACAATTACAAATAAATATAAAAAAGTAAATTCTGTTGGTAATAATTGTTTGGATACACTATATTTTTAATATGCTAGTTGTGATAATTTTATGCCAAGTCAAATTGTCCATAGTCATATTTTATGTCCCTAAAGTAACAGAATGACTTTCAATCTGGAAAAGGGGAAAAAGTGCTAATGTAGCATTTTTTTCAATTTTTCTAAAATTTCTGGGTTTTTTCCAAAAAAAAAAAAAAAAACCCGGAAAAAAACAGGGTTTTTTTCCGAGCTTCAAAATTTCTGGAAATTTTACATCTCTATGCAGTAGTGTATGTCCAGCTTTCATGCACACACAAATTCCAGAGCCAAATCAGTACCTTTGTCAAAGTCATGATGTGCTTGGTCACTGGCATGCATGCAGATTCTGCCATGATCTTATTTCTTTGAATGTAAATTCCATGTGAGTTTGGAAGGTGTTTTCAATGAGGGAATAGGTGGAGGAGTGAGTGCTTATAGACAAAAAGCAGAGCTCATGAGAAACATAGCCAGAATACTCTCTTTCCTCCAACACAGCTCCATGAACGTCTTGTCTAGTTTTATAGCACTTAGAGCAGCCATATTGAAAATATGGGAAGATGGGATGCTGGAAAGGGGGAGAGCTGTGTGGTTGTTTTTCCTTGTGTCAAGGTTGTCAATAGGTTTTTTCCCCCCTTTCTAATTCACGTTGTTATTGGAAAATGGCTGAAAAATAGCCCAAGTTATTGCTATGTTATCAGGAAAGCAGCAGGTTTTGGCGTCACAATGACGGAACTTCCAGACATGACATCACTTCTGGTGGGTCCCAGACAGATTTTTATTCTAAAAAGTGGACCCCAGTGCTTTTTAGTTTGAGCCCCACCGCTCTAAGCAAATATTTTGACACACAGCCCAGCAGGGCCCCACTGTGAGGACCTTGCTGGGATTTCTGCTTTGCACCAAGAGATGAATTTGGCCTTCCAGGAACCAACCATAGCTTAACTCGGGAAATGGAATTTTTTGCTATTACAGTACGATACTAATATGAGGGTTGGTTCACACTTGCCTGTTCATTATCTGAATCTAATCACTCAGTTATTTGTGCTGGATATTGGAACTTCCTCAGCTCACAGTGGTGCTTTTTGAGGTGATGCGAGGTGCTAAAAGCTCGGCTTTGGGTATTTGATCTGTGCCTGGTGCCTGAGATTGCTTGATGTAGCAGTCATTGAGTGTTGACCACACGTGTGTGAACTCAGAGAAATGGTTGCTTGTAGCTTCCATGGCTTGAACTGCCCAACTACTGGGACTTGGCATGTTAGCACATGCAGAAACCCACTCCTGCCTGCTTTCAACATGGCAAATCAGAAGCAACACCAACCTATGATCATGCACTGGTTACAAATGAATGGGAAAGATCAAGGAAGAGGGTCGGCTCTCCTTCAAATGTAAGTATGCTATCAGTAGGAATTATAGTTGCAGATCTTTTTTCTTCTGCTTCTTCTGTTCCAGGATGGGAGCATTTACATTACATTCCAAAACCGGGAAGCCCATGCCATCTGTTTCCAATGGGTACGTCTTTTGAATCTTCTTCTTTTCCCTCCCTAGAGGTAATGCTGATATTTCTCACCATCAATTAGCAAGAACGCTTATATTAAGGAATCAAGAGCAGGAGGAAGGTAGGAGGCAAAAAGACAGCTAATTCTAGCACTGACCTGGCACATTTCACCCACTGCAAAATGCCAACACAACTTGAACAAAGAACACAAGACTTCTTGTGTCTTGGTAAGCATGCACAAGAAATTTGGCAAGAAATTGTGGCACATCCATTAAGGCTGCAATCTTGTGCATGCTTACCAGGGAGTAAGCTCCACTCAACAGAATGGGACTTCTGAGAAAACATGCCTAGGACTGTTAGAAAACACACCTTCATTAGAGGTTCTAAGTCTGGTACTAGTACTAGCAGTAGACTGTGATGGTCTTTTCATTCAGTTGTTAGAATCCCACAATTTATGGCTGCAAGTTGGCGCCCAACAAGATCTTATCGAAGAACTGCATTGGGGCTATGAAGCCACTCATGTTCCAGCATTATTTCCACTGAGTTGACATATAATAATGATCTGCCTATTACTTTTAGGTGTTCCTGTAACTCTTGTCTTGCTTGACAATTCTCATTTCATTCATCTTCATAACAAGTTAGCAGGTAGGGCTGTCTTTGGTTTTTATATAATCTGGAAAGAAGAGGACAAGAAGGACAGGTCCCTCTGTATACACTTCCGTTATAATATCCATGGGCCATTTCATTCAACCATTCTGCACATGACTGGGGGGTGGAGTTAAGTACAGATTGCCACAGACCTGTGACAAATAGATGATCTGAATGTATTGTCAATACCCCTAACTATGGCATTTGTGGCTTGGGTACTAGTGTTCAAAATTACAACTTGTGATCAGGACAAATGATTCAGGGCTCAATCCTAACCTGGAGTTAGGCTGGCATAGTTAGGCCAGCAGAAGTTTGCTTGGCAGAAGGGCCACCTATGTTTGGACCACTCTCGGAGTCAGAGAGGCCAGCACACAGACGTGCATCATACTCCCTGACTCCAAGAGTGGTCCAAACATGCTTAATGGTGGTCCTTGTGCTGGCCAAACTTTGCTGGCCTAACTTGTGCCGGTCTAACTCCAGGTTAGGATTGCGCCCTCAATGACCCATTTGCCACTTACACGCTTGTGCAAATCATAGCAGTCTTAGTTCCAAGTTGAAGGAAGTTGGGTCAGATGTTTGGAGTACAGAGAATTTTAGTTTGCCACAAACTTTGAAGGGAGGTTTCTAAATAGAAAGACACTGTTGTTTTCGCTGCAGCTAACTAGCACGGCTACCCTCCAGAAGTTGTACCCAATTGAATTGGATAGCAGTGCTATTGTTTTTTGAAACAAGTTAATTATTTTAATGGAAGTGCTTACCATCTGTGGATGGTAGGTGCTTTCTTAGAAGAAGTTTTTTTCTTTGGTAGGTGTTTGCTTTTAGGTAGGAGGAAGCAGATTCTTAAGTTTGGCCCAAAATTCTAGTATCCCTTGGATTTTGCTGTATTTGAATTTCAACAGGAATTCTGAATTTCACTATGTTGGTAACAAATGTTACAAAATCCCGCTCCAGTTGTGCTTCTCTGGAAAATGGAAGAAAGGCATTGTAAAAATTCAAGAAAACCCATCAGTTCCCATTTTAAAAGTATTTTTAAAGAAAAACATTTGTAAACATTTTAAATAGAATTTGGATGCCTTCGTGGGGGGGGGGGTTCTTTTATTTCTATTTATTTTTGATGTATGCTTGAATGGCAAAATATAGGAAAAAGAGCAGAAATACACACGCATACACACACACAGCTTGCAAAATTGCAGAAATATGCTTCCAGAAGAATAATTAAGTCTGACATTTTTTGTTCCACTCCAACAAACATTTCCAGTAAAGCGGAACCACAACATCTGGGGGAGAATCCAACAGAGATGGCTTCCATAACCATCCCTCCTGCTAGGTAATTTCATGAGTACATCTCCTAAAAGCACAGAACAAATGCCTTTTTCTTTAAATTCACTGTTCTTTTTAGGTGCAAGTTGATGCACAGCACATAACTTTACCAATGCTCATTTGATTAATTGATTTATTTAATTGAATATTAGTCCTAATAAAAATTAGAAGTGAATTATCTGTTTCACATTGGGGCCAAAGGTAGGTCCCAGGTTGGAAAAGGCTGAAGACTACTGATGGAGTATCTAGAATGCGTGTTGGCGTTGAATGTGGGAAGTCCAGTGTAGGATCCCTTGCTGAGCTGCGAAGTTCACTAGGACGCCTGTCTTTCTCTGCCGAATGGTTCACATGGTTGTTTGGCTAAAATTCCACCCCAAGCTCTTTGGAGAAGGGAGGACACAACTGCTAATACCTACCTACCTACCTACCTACCTACCTACATACATACATACATAGCGCAATCCTAACCTGGCGTTGCACCGGTGCAGCGCTGTTGCACTGGACCAGCATGTCGTAAACATGCCGTCAGGTGTGTCTGCACCACAGAATCGGTTGCTGGACAGGCGCGAGCAGCAGTGCTGACGCACAGTCGCCACTGCGCCTGTCAACTGCACCGGTCGAGCGCCAGCATTGCTCGGCCAGCACGGGACTGCACCGAGGGCTTACCAGAGACGTAATGGGGCGGAAATGGGGACATGGTCGTTGGGCCATATCATAACCCCTGTCCCCAGGCTGAGCGGCCCCGATTCAGGCCGCTCCTGGCTACGTGGACCTGTGCCTACAAATCTGCAGGGGCAGATCCGAGCAGCCCCATAGGGCTGGCTGGGGCTTACCTCGGGCCAAGGGGAAAACATCCCCTTGCCACTTGCAGAGCTGCTGCCGCCTCCTAATGTGCTTAGGCTGCAGCTCAGCTGCACCAGCCTGGCTATTCCAGTGCAGGTTTGGATTGGGCTGACATACATACATACAATATTTGGTCTGGTGTGAGTGGGCTGGGTTAGTGCCGAGTCATTTCTTCACCTCCTTCTCAGTACTAAGCCGTTTTCTCTTGCAGGGGGATTCCAGGGAAGAAGTGTGGCACCATCATCCTATCAGCTGAGGAACTGGGTAACTGCAGGGTGAGTAACTGACCTGTATGCCTCTGATCACTGTTCCCTTTAAGCTGTATGACCATGCAACTTGAAGCCCTGGGAAGCCGAGCTCTGCATGACTCAGAGTCCAGTGATGATGTATGACATCATCATTGTGTGACCAGAAACACCACTGGGCTGCTGTGCAGCCAATGAAGGGTCAATGCAGCAGCGCAAACCTTTAGGTGGAATATTGCTTCTGAGCAGGTTATTGCTCCTCTGGAGCATGGCAGGACCCATGGCAAAGTGCAGACTCGTGTTAGCAGTCCACACAATCACTCTCCTGTTTGAATGCTCTTCATGTGTGTACACTGTGTGATGAATGCCCTGCTTTCTTTTAAACAACAACGCCTATTTCCCCCTATTTCTGGACACTTCTACTTCCCAGCTGTGTAGGTTCATCTGTTTGTAGAGCTGCTGAAAAAAAAAAACACAGGACAGCATTCTTCTGTGAAGCCCCCTTATCCCTCAGCCATGTGCTAGATGTGGCTTGGGGTCCTTCATGGTGATCCCAGGAGGATCTTCAAGTCTGAGATAGCTATTCTGCCTAGGGACAGCCTGCCCTGGGCAGCAAACCTGTCTGTCCAGATAAAAAGAGGGAGTTGGAAAAGCCGGATGAGTCCCACACCCCCAATGCTTAACTTGGGGGCATAATCAAACCTAGGCTTTTATAGGCTTAGGCGCATGGAAACTCATGAGAACTTTTCAGCCAGTTGGCTGTGAGAAACCTAGTGCTGGGACAGAGCAGGCACTCACATACTCACCAGTCACTTCAGGGGCTGAGGATTCCTTGGAGACTGTGAGTGGCTAATGATACGGGCCATATTTACTAGTTTGCTTCTTCCAAGGAACTAATTTTTGTTTTCATTAGTTTGCTTTTTCCACTCTAAGCCAGCTTGCAGATTTCACCAGTTAGGCATGCTAGTGGGGGAAGGGGGACTTGTAGGCTTTGTTTTGAGTACCATCCCAGCTCCATCTGCTAAGCTTTGATGCCAAGTATATATATATCTTTGATCCAGCTTAGGCTTTCCAACCACGTTCAGGTACTTCCATCAACCTGTTTGAATGTTCTCTACCCATCTTCCCTCCCTGCATTTTGTTTCCCTTTAGACTTCTGGTAAATTAGTTACATTTTACTCTTTGCCTGCCTAGTCAATGTTCACAGGTAATTCAGTGGATTGTCATACCTCTTTACCCTGCAGTAGGTTTACCACGGGTTTTATTTTCAACAAGTACTCCTGAGGTGCAATGCTTTCCTGAGAAGGGTTTTTTTTTCCCCGATAGCCCCACTTCTGGCTAGTCTCTGCAGCCTGAGATGGTGGCAGTGGTTAAAAACCATTTAACCAAGATTTTACCCTGCTCAGCTGTGGATCCAGTAAAGTGAATGCAGGAATCAGGAAGAGATGCATGTGTGCTATTACGCGCTACTCCCCTCAATCAGCCTACTTTTTCCTGGGCCCCTTTCCCTGACATGCATGTTATGTACATTGGAAATCACTGGTATTGGTCAGATGGTGAAAGGTTGCTAACGCTGAGTGTGAATGGATTTGCATTTAAATTAGGCATCGGCCCATAGATCATTTGCATGGGAAAGTGCTTTGATGTATGATGCTTAGACATCATGATGTACGACAGTATGATGCTTAAATTGGGTGGCATGCCAATTTCTGAATCCCAGGATGAGACTGTGTGTTGCAGCTACTGGATGAACTGTTCAGAAGAGCCTCCGCAGAGATCAGAGTGATTCTCATACAGAGAGGGAGGATAGGCAGCTCCAGGGAGTCATCAGGTTGAAATATGAGATTCTACTCGCTTCAGCTTGTTATTGCTTCAGGGGGAGGATATACTCCAATGTAAGCTCAGCATGCACAGTGGTTTTCAGCCAAATGCTCCTCTTCAAAGCTCTCAAGGCTAGAATTGAGATTACAGCCAATGTCAGGGGCTAAAGTATGTTCATGGCTAGAAGTTAAGAGTTCATGTTTGTGGTAAAGGATACACAAGGACAATTGCCAAGAACTGATGAAGGTGTGAAAAGGCTGACTGTATGGAGGAGGTGGATTTTGTTCCTAAACCATAAGAAACGTGGTGTCTGGGCAGAAGAAGAAGATGGCAGAACACATATGAATCTCTGCACAGAGTTGTGTGAATGTACGGTATATCCTGGCTGAATGTATAAAGAGGCTTCTCTTGTTTCGCTTTGAAAGCTGGGCCTACTTTGCCCTTTTGCTGTAGTACTAGACTTGGTCACATGCTTGCTTTTGGCATCATGTAACAGGTGGACATCAAGAAAAAGCATCCTTTTCCATGCTTTCTGCTAAGAAATAAGGGGCAAAGAGCAATATGAGACAGCTAACAAGTATGTGCCTGGATTTGTTCAAGTATCTCTCACTGGGGTTCAGGATCTCTCTTCACTGTCAGGGCCAGCTTGCTGCTGTCCCTTAATAGAATCAAACAGCAAAGTTGGCATAGATCTTTTAAAAGATGCCCAGACCTGTCTAGACACCAGCAAAGGCAGACTCTTTCATTCTTTTTCTCTCCCACGTATAGAAATGAACACAAACAGTATCACTGTATTTTTCTCACCTCCTCTCACCCACATTTCTGACGTCGCTAGTGGGGGAAAAAATCCCAATTTCTCTCCTACGCAGAGTAATGTAATTTTTTTTATGTCTCACACACGCACGAATGTTGAGTTCTCGAAGCTTAAAAATGCATACAAATCAACTCTTACTCACATGTGCATGTGTTGGGGCGCACGGATGCGCAAATGGATCCATAGTCACATTTTCCTATTTCAACCCTCACATTGCATTGCATTGTATTGTTTTACCAAGTCTTTATTTTTCTTTGTTGAAATCACAGGCACACAAGTACTGTATATGCAACCTGAAACATAGGGGAATATTTTCTCAAATTTGTTCACACACACACACACACACACACACACACACACACACACACACACAC
>JAJKFI010000055.1:1148288-1199351 GCA_029204185.1 Lerista edwardsae
CGCGAAGAGTCGGACACGACTTAGCGACTGAACAACAACAACAACAACAGCTCCCATGTGAGCTACAGGCATAAGAATGCTCAATTTTGTGAGTTTAAGGTAGGGAAAGGGCATTGGGCCAGTTCCCCCAGAATACCCAGTATGTTTCTACAGGAAACATCATAGGCAACTTGATTATAGAAATCATTCCAGGTGTCTGTTATGTCCGCTATATCTATATTTACCATTGCAACTAAGGACTACAGCTCCCCCATATTGATTCAGCAATTTCTGGCATTTGCATATAAATATCTACAGTATAGGTTGTGTTCCCTTTCACATTTTCTAGGGCTTGTGGCTTTTACCACATGATGGCATATAAGGAGGGCAGCAACCTTGCTGTATATAGCCATTGACTGTTATTGTTGCCTTTGTAACAATTTGAATAGACTCCTACAAAGCTATCTGCGTGGTACTGCCCTTGAGGACTATTTGGAGGTGGAAAATGGTGCCTTATCGTAACTTTGGATCTTATGACCCTTCAGCATTTGTTGTTCACACGTCAAATATTACAGAAAGGTACTAGTGTAATTGGACCCACCTTTACCAGTTTGCTAAAGCAAAATGGTTTGTTTTGCTTTTGCATTTTGCAGTCAAATTCTGAAGCATACAAGTGTTGAGGCATTGTTGGTTATAAGACCCCAGTTTGCATCCCAGGTATCATCCCAGAGATCTCATGGGTATTCCGCACATTAAGCTAAGCCAATATCAGATAGGTAACAGGCGCCAACTGTCAAGTCACACTTGAGCAGAATCTCATGGAAACGTGACTTCAAAAAATCTCATTTTCTAACGCAGCCTCCATTCCAATCTGGTTGGTGGAATAGTCAGTGTTCCATCTCTGAAACAGTTTTTTCCCCTCCATCTTCAACATTTTCATCGGTTTCTGAACAAGTCCAAACAAATATCAAACTGACTTTTTTCATATTTCTCACAAATGGATCTTTAATGAGTTTGTTTTGACGGCTGCGTGGGCATTGGCACCCCCCTTTCCCGCCCCCATTTTTTAGGTGGCATATTTTTAGCTTTAGTTGCCATGGAAACATGACACTGGGACCAAGCTAGTCACAGATCGAGACAACAAACACAATCTTCCCCTCATTCTGTTTCCTGATTGAAAGTGTGCTTTAAATTTTAACCTGTATAACCCTCTTCCTTTTTCAATCCAAAGAGCGAAAGAAGAACTGTATGTGTGGTGGAGGGTAGTGTGCAGATGGAGATGGGTGTCCCCTCAACATCTCCTACCTGTAGGGGTGCTTCAGCCCCCTGCCTCATGGACAGACCAGCCCTTTGCAAGGTTCTGTCATGCCAGGGATTGAGATCTTGGTGAGCTATTCACAGTGAAGCGCATTGAAGTGAGCTATTCACTACAATAAACAAACAGTTTCACTCCCTTCAATGGCCCTGAGTGCCTGATATGAGTGCCCATGTTCTAGAACCTCTTGCTAGTACATCACTCTTCCAATTTTGTCCTGTTTTATGAGATATGTAGGGGATGCTTTAAAATGTTTTTGTGAGTTGTTAGACTATCCATTCTTAAGGTTTCAATTCCCTCTCCTTGGTCTCCAGATGTTAAATTTTTCCAGCAGGTTCTATCATGTTTGCCTGAGAGAGAGAAACTAATACAGATGCAAGTGAATAACCCCACGTTATTCATATTCATATTCATATTAGTAGTGTTAACTTCGTACAGATAAGTCTGACAGTATGTTCATAATACGCTTGTTTTCTTATTAAATTTGTATACCACTTGTCCTCCAAAATGCTCAGGGTAATGCACCCTCGCAAAAACTCTGCTATGTCTTTAATCAAAAGAACAATGTAGGGTAGTGGTTCCCAGACTGTGGGCCAGGACCCACTAGTGGGTCATGAGCCAATTTCAGGTGGGTCGCGAGGCACCTAGAGCTGCCATATTGAAAATATGGGAAGATGGGATGCTAGAAAGGGGGAAGGCTGTATCATTGTTTTGCTTGTGTCAGGGTTATAAATACGCTTTTTTTTCCTTTCTGATTCACTTTGCTATTGGAAAATGACTAAGAAATAACCAAATTTATTGCCGCACTCTCAAGAAAGCAGCCCAGGGTATATCTTTGGGGGTTAGAAGTACCTAAGTATCCCTGTTTCCTTTGTGAAATGTTGAGGGACTGATGTGACAATATTGCCTCATCACGTGACCATATCAACAAAGTTCTGGCTTGGTAAAAAAAAGATTACAAAATTCCAAAATTCAAAGAGGGAGTGAAAGGGGATAAGAACAGCAGTGAGGAGAAGGCTGAAAAATGCTCCTCTCCCCTTTTCACACCCCTTGCACAAGAAGCAATAGGTATGTCCTGGTGGTGTGGGTTGTCACCTGTCCAGTGTTGAATCAACCTGCCTGTCTTTCCATGCTTGGTCTGGCTGCTGTTTCAGACAACAGAAAGACAACTGACAACAGAAAGAAGTGCCAAAGCACTTTCTCTAGCTCCATCCAAGTAGTGTCGGTGGTGGGAAAATGACTGTCTATATCCTCTCATGGAAGATTTCTGATGGCATCTGGTCTTGATGCCTTTAAGAGGGGATTGGACAGATTTCTGGAAGAAAAGTCCATTGTAGGCTATAAGCAATGATGGGTTGTAGCCTCTTTACATTAGTAGTAGGCTAGTTCAGAGTACTGGGTGCAAGGGAGTGGCAACAGGATGCAAGCATCTTGTTGTCTCATGCCTCCCTGGGGCACCTGGTGGGCTGCTGTGAGATACAGGAAGCTGGACTAGATGGGCCTTTGGCCTGATCCAGCAGGGCTCTTCTTATGTTCTTATGTTTATATGTTCTGGCTCAGGGAGTGGCTCAGGGAGTGACGAGGCTCAAATGAATCAAGTATTTAAGGTATCTGAGTCAACAAAGATGGTGCTAAATGCATCATTAGAGCATCGAATTAGGGCATCCAGCTGTTTTTCCCAAACGGGCAGCATAATCTTATGCTGCCCTGGCACCGCATTGTACTGTATAGTGGCACCAAAATGGCCACAGCTGTATTCTGCGGGGCCAGAACAGACACCCACGTCCCCTCGGAGTAAAGGAACATTGGTTCCCTTTGGCACTCAAGCAGGTCTACTAATTAGCTATTAGTAGGGGATGTAGAACTGAGACCCATGTTGGTCTACGTAGCTCAGGGGGAGGGATATAGCACCTGTTGCCATACCCCTCTTCCCTCCCAGGCCTTATCCACCCTCTGGCCCTCTCTCCCTCTGCCAGTTCTGCCCCACCACCTTCCCACCCCAAAAAGCTGTCCCAGCACTTGGCAGGCATGCTCACCGCCAGGCGCTCCTCCTGGGTATCCTGCTAGTAGTGAGGCCCTCTCCACCAGCACAGCATGCTCCCCAGCAGCAATGTAGTACCAGCACCTCTGCAAGATCTGTTGCTAGGGCAGCCCGCAAGCCACCGAGCTTAGGCCCAGGCCCTAAAATATCAGGGAATCAGAATGAGAGCCATACTGCAAGGGGAGGGGATTCTTAATCATGTCTTTTCACATTATTCTTATTTGTTTTTTACAATGTTGTATTGCCCTTCCTCCGAAGAGCTCAAGGTGGTATACATGGTTCCTTCCCTCCTTCTGTCCTCACAACAACCCTGCGGGATAGGTTAGGCTGAGAGACTGGTCCAATGTCACCCAAGAAGCTTCATGGCTGAGCAGGGATTTGAACCTGGATCTTTCAGGTTTACGTCCCAACACCAGAACCACTACACCAACCTGGCTGTATGGGGCACATGAAAACACACGCCGAAGATGTGATTTTCTCCCTGGGATGCCAATGCCTTCATTGGCATCTGCTTGCTATTGACCTAACACCAGTGTAGATTTTGTCTTTTTTAAAGGGACCTTTTGCTTGACACTTTTGGGCAGAAGTCTGGCTGTCATCAGCTTTGAGCACATGTCTTGGAAAATATTAATTGTGGGAAAAGTCATTAGTTGTGGGTAAAATGGCCACAGGTGATCTTGAACCAAATTGTTTAATGCTGCTACAGTGGTCATCCCATGCCAACCTCCGGTCTAAGCAGAGCCATTCAGAGGCCATGTTTATCTGTAGAGCCTCCTTCAGTATTTAGTTGTACAACTGCTGCTCATCTTTTTGATCTGATTGCAATGGGTCCCTGGCCTTTTGCCTGCTTTACAGGCTCACCATTCCCAACTCATAGACAGTTGAGCTACTATGAATACTGTAAGTTTACATTCTGCAAACCCTTAACATAGTATTGAATGCTTTTCGTTATTATGGTGCTGCGCTGCCCGTCCCTTTCAATAATACTAATAATGTATTAGTAACTGACTATAATTTTCTTGATCGAAGATTAAAGTTGCTCTCCTTTTACCCAACTTTGCTACAGATTTTATAAGATGTGCCTTTTCTACATCTTGCTGGCCAAGATGTTTGGCTGGCAGACCAGCTGACTTGAAGAGGCACAGAAAACATTTATAAAGCAATCCCAAGAGCCACTGGGAATGTGGCACAGCTTCTGCAAATGAGCTCCAACTGGAGCTCAAAGTGTGATCTGACTTTTCTACTCAGTCCAATGCCCCTGAGAATTCACCTGTCACCCATCAACACACCAGCAGCCACAGGCGAATTAATCACTGTCACTCTTCTAGCAAGAGCTTAAGAAGCCAGCCAGGGGCATTTCTTGACAACAGTCCAGTGGCTAGGGAGTTGACATAAGAAGGCTGAAAGTGAGGGTGGCTGCTATCTCCATTGCTTTCTTAGCAGTAATCAGCACACCTGGCATCACTGTAGACTTGACCAGTCTTGAATTGTCAGGGTCAACTGATTCAAGCCATAGGCGCACAAACTTTGCCACAGAGGTCACTTACGGGCGGCCCAATCCTATCAGGCATAACATGGGTGGTACATTAGTACTGCCCATGTCACAGGTGCACAAAGCACCATAAAGCACCTCCAAAGCCAGTGGAGTGATGCTGGCACTGGGGTGATGCCATGGCAACACTGGCCCTGTGCAGCCCGGAGGGAGCACTGCAAGCCAGAGAGTGGTGTTGTGGGCTTTCCTGGCAGGTCGGGAGGGCATTCTGGGAGCAGGGGAAGCGATGGAGCAAGCGTGGGACCTGCAGCGACTCTCACCTCTGAATCCTGACCTCCATTTAGGGCCGTGCAGCCTTACACGCAAGTCCTCACCTGTGCACCAGGTTTTTAGCCAGTGCAGAGGCGAGTAGACCACTCGCCCACCCCTTGCTGCAGGGAAAGGGGATGAGCATCCCCTTCTTCTGCAAAGCCTCCTGTGGCTGCCTGGCTGCCACCAGATGCAGCAGTAGCCGCCTGGCTACTGCTGCACTCCTGTGTGGTCGGGCAGTTCCGCATTAGGCTGCCCCCCATCAAGGCTCAGACTGTTCACACCTGTAATTAAGAAAAAATAAAGTTCCCATGGCAGCATTCGCTTGTGTCCATAGTGAAGGGACAAAAGAACCATGCAGTGTAGGAGGTGGGAGCAGGGTGACCTTGGTCAATGTGTGATGGAGGGGACCGAGGTAAAAAAAGGTACCCCCTATTGCAGTGTTTCTCAAACTGTGAGCCGTGACCCAATTTCTTGAGAACTGCAGAATGCCACCCGCAACCATCAATACTTCTACGTTGCTGAGCTTTTGCATTTTTGTAATATGCAAATCCTGCTTCTGTGGTGGGCCAAGTTGCATTGTGTTCTCGAGGATGAAAGCACACTTATCAGTGAGAACACACTCCACAAGTTTTTTGCATTAAAAAAATGTGAAAGCTCAGCAACCTGGAAATGTTGGTGGGAGCATGATGACATCATTATGTCTCCACCGGCACATCTGAATTGCTGAGCTCTTCACTGAAGGTGGGTCGCAGGGTGAAAAGGCTTGAGAGCCACTGCCCTATTGCCTTCTCCTATTAGCATTATCTTGTACAACCTCATTCATCTCATTTACCTGGTTAAAACGGGGCATTTGGGCTCTGCTGAATTAAAACACATCGGGAGATGTCAGAGTCAGGTTGTCAGAGACCTTTCACCTTCATACTCCAGGAGCCACTGATATAGATGCAAGTTCATTTGATTATAGTCTTGGACAGAACCCTCATCTTGAAATGGCTCAGAAATGCCGCTACAGACCCACACAGGAAATCAGCTCCCATGCAGAGAAGCCAACTCCAATATCAAATAAAACAAAACAAAAAAAAATGCAAAAACACCTCCTTTGCCCTGGGTCGTTTTTGTGAAGGGTGAATTTTATCTCTAACGCACAGCTTGACATTTTTCTGGCCAGTGGTTTCCACAGAGGGAGAAAATCTAAAGCGAGAACAATAGAAAAAGCAGCTTTTGTTGAGAATAATCATCCTTGTCATACTTTTTTTCCAGAACTATCAAGGTGGAGGTATATGATTGGGACCGAGATGGAAGGTAAGTGGAATTTGGATTCTTTTCTTTGCTACCAGGACATTCTGACTGGGAAAGGTGGACAATTAAAATGAACAAGATGGAGCAGGAGTACATAGGCATGCTGTAAGGTGTTTCAGAGAAACCCGAGAAAACAAAACCTCTGGAATGAGCTAGCCCCATTCATTGGCATGTGTGGTAACAAGGCATGCAGCCTGAGCAACTGCCAGTGTTGCTTTAACAGGTGGACTAGCAGCTGACATTCCCGCCCAGTCATGGAAAACATGCATGACTTTGGAAAGGAGGGCAGGGGAGTCAGAGATGAGTGGGTGAGATTGTCATTGATTTGCTGGCACTATCCTCCTCCTCCAGTTAATTGCAGTCCACCTGGTGTTTTCTTAATATCAAGTCCTTCCCAAGAACCTAGAATATCTAGAGGTATTTCTGCAGAATATGTGCAGTTCCAGGCAGGGGCGGACCTAGTCAAAATGGCGCCCGTGGTGCCCAATAGAAGTGCGCCCCCAGGGGGCACGTGACATCATGTGACACCCCCCCCCCACAGGAGCCCAGGTCTACCCATCAGAAGCAGCCACGGGTAGACCTGGGCTCCCTGCCTATATAAGTGGGGGGGCGGGCACATGCTAATCTCCCATGCAAATTTGAAGCGTTGCATGATGGTCTCTGTTCACATGTGGCTTTTTCAGACACTGACTCCGATTTTTGAAAGTGGAGACACAGGTATTTCAAACTGAAGTCAGCAAACGTAAAGAACCAAGTACAAAAAAAAACTAAGGCTGAGCTCACCGTTACCTTAAAATGGCACTACAAATGCCTTCCTGACCTGCAGAGTGCTGGTCTACCCGTGGTTGGTCCCAATGGGTAGACCTAGGCTCTGGAGTCCAGGTCTACCCGTGGCTAGTCCCAATGGGTAGACCTGGGCTCCGCCATTGTTTCTATGGGTAGTCCCAATGGGTAGACCTGGGCCCGCGCCGTTGTGCAGGTAGCCGCACAATGTTGCAGGGGCCACTGGCACCCCCCAAGATGGCCCCTGTAGGGAGCCCAGGTCTACCCGTGGCTAGTCCCAATGGGTAGACCTGGGCTCCGCCGTTGTTTCTAATGGGTAGACCTGGGCTCCCTCTAGGGAGCCCAGGTCTACCCACGGCTGGTCCCAATGGGTAGACCTGGGCTCTGGAGCCCAGATCTACCCGTGCAATGTTGCAGGGGCCACTGGCGCCCCCCCAAGATGGCCCCAAGATGGCACCCAGGGCTCATGCCCCCTAGCCCCCCTAGATCCGTGACTGGTTCCAGGCAGAGCTGCCTTTTGCAGCTTAAACGGAGTAATTTCATTTACACCTAAGGTGCACAGCTGTTAATCTCCACTTCCCCTTAACCCCAATCTAGTTTTTTCAAGCATTCAGGCTGCTGGGTGGCAACCTGCATATCGCTATAAGCTTGTTTGTTTGCGTGTCACGTATCGCTATAAGCTTGACCCTGTGTGTAAAGCAAGAACAATTTTGCTCAGTATTTAAATAACATTAATGGGTGCAAATGGGGGGGGGGCTCCCGGATCTGCAGATAATTGAATAATTATTGAATAATTGTATTGAATATTGATCAATGAAGAGGTACCAAATTCACGGATACTAGAGGGGGTGCCTGTATTGTATTTCTTGCAAAGATTACTGTGCACCAAGCAAGCTGCTTTGTTGTTCCGTTCCAGTTAATGAGTCTGTGAGATTTTCTTACATCCACATATCAGGTGTTCCACTGTTTCCTGTGCTACTTTATTATTATTATTATTATTATTATTATTATTATTATTATTATTATTATTATTATTGCTATTGCTATTGCTATTGCTATTGCTATTGCTATTGCTATTATTGTTATATTTCTCACAGAATTTCTTCTCCACTAACAGTCATGATTTCATTGGGGAGTTTACGACCAGCTATCGAGAACTAGCACGAGGACAAAGCCAGTTCAATGTCTATGAGGTGAGTGACGTCTTGGAGGGGTCTCTCAATATCAAGACTGCAGGTGATTTTATCTTGACAAAAGAGGTAGGAACTTTGGAGAGTACGTTTGGGGCTCTAGCTTTTAGGGGACAAAACACTTACTTGAGATGCGAACCACTGGGAAGCTCTCCCAAGGGAGGAGGCATTTGCAGGTGAACTTCCTGAAGAAGTGTGCCTTTAATCCACTATACACCCAGGGGGTCCAATTCAGTGCCATTACTGCAATTTCCAGCCCCCAATTATTAGATTAATTTCATCTCCTTCAGCTTGTCTCTTAAAAAAAGCACCTGTTCAAGGTAGATGTGTGGTGCAGCACCAGCGAAGGAAATGATCACCCTCTTCAAAAACACAAAATGGATGTATTTTATAAGAATAGTACAGATGATCTATTCTATCTTTATATAGTTCTACCTTTGTCATTCCTTGAATGTGAAATGATAATGAATGAATCTCAGGGTTTTATTGTATTGAGATCAGCGGAATCTTTAGGGCGCAAAGCACTTAATCAAGGTTTTTGATACAATTGTAAACCATTCTTTGATCCCAAGATTCATTTACCCCAGAGCCTGTTTAATCTGGATTGTCTCAAGCTAGCATCTGTCACCAAGGCAACTCAACTGCCCCCATCCCAGCTTGCTATCGGTTCAACAATACAGTAGAAGAGGATTTGAGCAGGTCTGTCTGTTTGGGCAGTCATAGTAGGAGCTGTGTTTAGGATGATGTTTGGAGAACAATGATGATGTACTAAAAAACTGGATCTCAGGCTACTGGGAAACAGCACACCATTGCTTTCTACCAGCTGGTGATAGCATAATGTGTTGAAATAGTGGCCAAAGAAGGGAGATATTTAGAGGAGCTGGTGTGGAAAATTGAGCTTATTTCTGACTTGAATGTTGCTCTCCAGTGTACCAACTGAAATATAGCCAATTTGCACATATGAATTCAGTATTATGAGTACATATGATTTATATTCTGCAGAAAATAAGGTGGATCTGCCTTGTGGGAACAGGCTAGATTTCGATTGGAAAACATTTGAATCCATTGAGAGGCATTATTACTGCTTCTCCTAGAGAATGTCAGTCATATCCCTTTAATAGGGATTCAGTGGAATCTCTTCTCATTCAAGTAAGTGAGGGCCCAGTCCTATCCACTTTTCCAGCACCTGGGCTGCTGCAGTGCAGCGCCAAGGTAAGGAAACAAATGTTCCCATACCCGGAGGAGGCCTCTGTGTTCACTGCTCCACCAGAGGATGCAGCACACATCCCATGGGCATGGCTGCACTGGCACTGGAAAATTGGATACGACTGGGCCCTGAGAAGTTAGTGAATTGCTACTCAGATACTTCTTCCCCACCACCACCATGAACTCATAAAATAAGCCAGTGGCGTTGTAATAGGAGAGGCACAGATTTTTCATTTCTCTGCAGAGATGTTTGTGTTCATAACATACAAATAAAAATTATGAAAGTCACTTGCATTTCTGGAGGTTATGGAAAAGATACCAGAGAGGCTTTCCAAAAGGGGAAACGTATCTGATGTTTGCATTTCTTGGACACAATTGAGACAAGTCAGTAGTTAGTATACTTAAAGCTAATACCAAAGAAATGGAGAAAAAAAATTCTAGGCAATATTGCCAATGTGATTATAACTTTTATTTCCCAAATCCTTAAATTATGGAAAGGAGGAAACTACTTGCCAACTCTTTTCCAATGGTTTGGGTTATATTGGGTACTTTATTAAGCATCCATTTCAAAAAGCCTTTTTTTTGTTTGGCTGAGATTATTTTTAATGTAACATTTGTGAGCAGCCTCTTGATTTCCCTTATTTCTCCGCAGTTACAGATTTTGATTAGTCTTTGTTCTGTTGAGGAATACATATTATTTAACCAAACTTGGAAACATGAGTTTGGGTACAGATTGATAGGAAGTATTTCTGTTGACCTCCCATTTTTTACCATGTTATTATTCATATGCTTTCTTTTATAGAAAGATTGCCCTGTTTTAAAAAAAAATGCAAGTGTTACGTTTCCTTTCACTTTGCAAAGAAAATGCTTTGTAAAAAATGCTTTTTTAATTTTTGACAATTGGTCGTCAGCTTCGTAAGTAGCTTACTGTGCAAGCTTTATAGAGAATGCCAGCCTGTGTTGTAATCCGTACTATAGCAAAAACGTTTTTGCATTTTGTTCTCACTGGGTTTTTTATTGCTCCTTGAGTACTTATCCCTACCTAGGATGCAAAAATGGCTACCTCTCTCTGGTAGTATGTGACTCTCTAGGCAATGGATAGAAAGTGCCAGAAGCACAAGGACTCTCAGACCCAGCTCTGCTGGTTTCGTCACAGTATCTTTAGTTGGGAAGTTATCTGGCAATAGTGTCTTGACTTCAGTGCAGTGGCTTTTCCAGTGGCTGTTGGTGTTTCTTCTGCATCTTTTTAAACTAGAACCACTTTGAGACAGGGAGCCATTTAAGGCCCAATCCAGAAGGCCCTATTGGTGCCGATACATGCATTCCACAGGCTAAAAGTATTGCAAACATGCCATAAAGCACGTCCACGATACCTTACCCCTCGCACTGGGAGAGTGTTCAGTGAGCACTGGGCCCCAATGCAAGTGGATGGACAGATGGCGCTCTAGCACTGCTGGCCACTGGTAAGCCCATTTTGGGGAGGGGGAGGAACTGGGTGTAGGGAGGGGAGAAATTAGCTAGCCAGGGGGTGGGACCTGGCAGTGGACGCCACCCACCAGATCTTATCTCCTCTCCTGGGCAGCCCAACGTGGGGCTGCTCAATTCACCACCAGCAAAGTAGCTGGTGGTGAGTCAAGGAGCCCCATTGCTTTCCCTGGGGGCAAGGGGTGAACATCCTCTTCTTCCAAGGAGCTTTCAGTGGCTGCCTGGCTCCTACAGGATGCAGCAGTAGCCATTTTGGTACTGCTGCTCCTACAGGAGCCTGCCAGTTCAGGATTGGGCTGCCTGTCATTTGATTTGCTCTGTAAACCATGTTGCAAACTGTTGTTGTTGTTGAAAACAGTATATGGGTATCTTAAATAACAACAGCAACAGGGAAGGAGTTCAGGATCTGGTGTTATCACTGCTGCCAAACTTGCTTTCCGCCCATGCCATTCCACCCACCCACAGCCCCATTCAACCCTCCCATCCTCCTTCCAACCCCCTAGGCATGCAGCATCCATCTTTGCGAAGACCTGGCTACTCACTGCTTGTGGCAGCAGCCAGTCCCCACGCACTGGCCTGGTTGAGTTTGTGGCAGCTGTAAAGCTGTTTACGCTGGGGAATCGCGCGTTCAGCTTAGCTAGCATAAATGGCAGATCGGATTGGGCCATCACTTTGATGCAATGTAACAGGAGGTGGCGATGGCACAATATATTATACCATGCGAAATCCCTAAAGAGCAAAAGGGTGCTTGAGAAAATGGCATAAATCATTCTTATATGCTCGAGGACATAGCAACAGACTCTAGAAAAGAATCAGACTCGTGCATCAGACTGGAAGTATATCAAGTCTGGTACAATAAAGCCACTTCCTTTAGCACTGTTTCACTGTAGCCCTGTTTGTCCTGGGTGTGATTGATAGCAATTGTAGCCAGTGAATGCAGTGTATTCTGGGTAGTGAAGGACCAATCACCACCGGTTTCCTGCCTCACCATCAGCTTATAATGCTGTTTCATCCTGTGCTCAACTTTCAGGGAATATATCCCAAGTGCCTTTGGGGTTATTATTGCTGTATCCTCTTTCTAGTAGAGAAAGCAGGGCATGAAAGGCAATGGCTCCCCTCCAGTGTATGTCCCCAGCTTCTGAAGCCAGAGGTTCATTTAGCTATCATGACTAATAGCCATTGACAGACTCCACCTCCCTTTGTGAGTGTGTCTTAATACCCGCTTCAAACCATCAAAATCAGTTGCCATCTTCTGGCCCTGAGCTCCGTAAGGCAGTTGTGTGCAAGGGGGGGGGGCAACAGGATGCAAGCATCTTGTTGTCTCATGCCTCCCTGGGGCACCTGGTGGGCCGCTGTGAGATACAGGAAGCTGGACTAGATGGGCCTTGGGCCTGATCCAGCAGGGCTCTTCTCATGTTCTTATGTGTGCATTGTGTAAGGAAGTATTTCCCTGTGTCAGTGCTGAATCTCCTGCCAGTCGGTTTCATTGGGTGACCCAGAGTCTTATGTAAGAGTGAGAAAATTTCCTGTTTTTCTTCACACCAGGCATAATTTTATAAGCCTCTACCAGGTCCCTCGCTTCGTTATCTTTTTCCTAACCTAAAAAAGCTCTGATCATTTTAGCCTGCTCCAACGTTTCCAACTCGGCAATGTCATTGTTGAGATCAGGCTGCATCAGGCAGTTACATAAAGGCATTATAATACTGCTTTATTTTCTGCACCTTCCCTGATTGTCCCTAGAGTGGAATTTGCTTTTCTCCCAACAGTTGCCTCACACCAGGTTGCCATGTTCATCCTGCTGCCTACCGTAACCTCACATCTCTTTCCAGTTCGTAACTGGCAGTTCAGGCCCTTTCAGAGTACATGCAAAGTTAGGATTTATTTATTTTGCCCTAATGTGCATTGGATTTCATTTGCTCTTTGTTGCCTATTTACGCAGTTCGAAGAAAAAAAATTTAAAAGTCACAATCTGGTAATACTTTATTGGAACCAACAAAAAAAGTCCCATATACATTTAAGTTCTCCCAGGGCTCTTTTCCGGGCTAGATGTTTTTAAAAACCTGGGGAAGGTTCCTACCTTTGGGGTTTTTTCCCCCCAGTTTGAAGAGTGTTAAGCTGTTTGTACTCAGCTTAGGTTTTTACCATCCTGAACAATGTGTTGTCCTATGCAAACTGGATCATCTCCCTGCTCAGTACTGAGTCCAAATCATTTATGAATAATCTGAACTGCTCCAGTTCCAGCACTGAACCTGATGGATCTAACGGCTACTTTCTTCCAAAGTGAGAACTGTCCATTTACTTCTGTGATCTGCTTTTTGTTCTTTAATCAAAACTGTTTTGTAAATCTGATACATAAAATCCACTGGAGCACAGTGGGGTTCCTATGTGGGTGGGGTGGGGGGAATGCTACATTGTGCATCAACCTGAGCTCCTGTGTCAACCAGCCCCTCGCCCTAGCCTTCAGAGCCATTTGCGACGCAGAGAAAAAAGCCTCCAGATGGGCTCTGAAGGCAAGAGGGAGACACTATGTTACACAGGAGTTCAGGCTCCTGCAAAACATAGTGTCCCCCCAGGAATGGAGCACCCCATCTACATCCTTGTTGACATTTGAAAGCAGCAGCAACAACTCCCTCCCAAAGATTGGAGAATGTCAGCGCTAAGCCTCATGCATCTCAAGGGAAGCTGGGACTGGATGCTTTTGTTCTTCAGGCAAAGTCCCAGCCTGACCTGGAAGTCTTTATAAGGCCAGAGAGAGCTTGTTTCTGGCCTGTGTGAGCAGGATCCCTCCTAGGCCTAGAAAAACCTCCTAGCCCAAGGTATGCTCCAATCTACAATCCCGATGACTCCCCCGAAATGCCTGCAGTTTACAGATGTGTGTGTTCCTGGGGCTTCCTGTGCAAAAGCTATGCTGATTCGTCCTCAGACAGACACTTCTTTAGCTATGCCCCTGTTTCCATTTCTAGTTGCCTCAAGCGTATCCCTGAGCTGGGCTAATTTGATGAGTATGAGCGTATATGTGTAGTGAATTCTGCCGCTTTAGGTGAACTCATGACTTGGGTGCGGGAGGAGAGCATTCCAATGTGTTCTGCCTTTGGAGAAAAAGATGTTAAAAAATGCATTGCCTTCTACATTTGCATTGCATTTGGTGCTGTTGAGGGCGATGACGTACAGAGTTGGGCATTAGAGTCACTATTGAAGCTGAAGATCTTACACCACGAGCAGATGGCCAAGTCCGCGTGGAACTGCAAAACAAATGACTGCAGCAACGCACACACAAACACGTCACTTTGCTTTGATGCCTGGAGTTTCCCCCCTCTCCTTACCTAACGTTTTTGTGCACTCCACATGTGTTAAGTGTAGCAGCTTCCATTTTAATATTATCCAACGTGACAGTTCTAGGCCGGTTCCTAAAATGACTGACCGACTCAGACACAATTGGAGCCCGACAGCTCCTTTCGTGGAGCTTTACTTTCCCCCTCTGCAGGGAATGATGGGAGCAAGTAAAGAAGTGGGGGAGAGGCTTGTGTATAATTTTGGTAAATCATTAATGCCTTTTATTCTGGATGAATTCTCAAGACCCTATCGGAATGGATCGTCATGCTGGGAAGGAAAAAAAAAAAGAAATCATTTCAAGCAAGCATTTTGCAGACAATGAGGTGAAAATAATTTCACCGTCTGGCAAAGGGAATATGTCTGTGTATCATAATGAGCATAAGAAAGAGGAGTCCTTGAAGACACTGGCAAAGACCGCTGAAAAATAATAAAATTGGATGGGCTGACCCATGAAGAACACAAAACTAGAAGGGCAAAGACCTTTCCTTGTTCAGGGCACTGCCTTTCTCTTTCTTATTTGACTGGCGAGCTTGCAGGACAGAGCCTTCTCAGTGGTAGCCCTCCTGGCCTGGAATTCCCTCTCCTAGGAGCTTTCTACTGCCCCCACCTTTCCTGGCATTTGGTATTTATTTTAAACCAGGGACCCTCGAGTTTATTGAGATGCGGCTCTGCTGTGAACTGTTGGTTTTTATGTCACTGATCACTTTTAGCTTGTTTGGTATTATTGTTTTTTATTATGATTTATTTATTTTTTTGTATATTGTTAACCACTTTTCTGGCTGTGACTAGAACTGGCCCAAGGCTTCCTGCTGCCTGAGGTTGCTTGCAAAATTTGACTCCCCCTTATCTTGTGCTATGCCAGGCTCTGCTCTTCTCCCTTTCTGGATTGGAAAAGGATCAGAAGGGGTCAAAGATCTTCCAGCCATTGATCTCCTTTACCCTTCCTCTTCTGCTTCAGGGAGGAGGAGGAGGAGTGGTGGAGGCAAATGGGCAGGTGGAGGTGGGTGCCGTTCACCAATCTGCTGTCCAATGCAACCATTTCAGTCAGCCTTGTGGATGGGTCAGCCCTGGCCATAAGGCAAAAAGCGGCACATGCCTTTAAACAAATGGAACATACGTGATTGGCCAAGTCTGATCAAAGGCACTGAAGACCCGCCCCACCCATCCACCCGCAGCCTGAAATTCCAAAGGCATGTTGGATCCAGTAGAACCTCCCTCCAGGCTTGCCCACTTATAGAGCAGTGTGACATCCCCCATCCAGAATTGACATACCTGCAGGACCCAGTCAGGAGGGCCTGGGGCCCATGGATGCAGGGGACAGGAAGTAGGACCAGAGGGAGAACAGTTGTTTTCCGCCACTGACGCTGCATCCTGCAAAACCTTTTAAAGACTTGGCACAGAGGCAGCCCCTTCACCTTCACATTAATTTTCAGTTGTGACTATCACGAATATACTTTTTTTTAACAGAAGCAAACCCTGAATGCAACAAACCCTGAATGCAACAAAACCTGCAGTGTATCTGCCCTACTTTCATCAGTACAGTGCCCAGAGATGTCTGGGGCTATGGGAGTGAAGCTTCAGAGTTCATACATTCTTACAATCTGGATCTGCTATGGGGAGGAGGGATGCTGCTGCTCTTTCGTTGAGGATGAGTGTAGGGAGAGAGTCAATGATGGTCTCTTGCCCAGGAGCCCATACACACCCAGCTTAGATGGCTTCGTTGGAAAATTTGGGAAGGGATTATCTACATGTAGCAGCTATGATGGATAACTGGAACTTCAGAAGTAAAAGGAAACACATTTGGGACAGTGAACACTTTTGCCATAAAACACTTTGGGGCAGGGCAAGCTGCCAACATGCTGGCAGGAATACTAGAGCCTTCCCACAGATGTCGGGAGGCCCACCCAAGCAAGTAAGCCTGTGCAGAGGATTGGAGGTAGGTGGGGATGGGGTTGAATGGGGCAGGGTGGGCAGAACAGGGGATGGAGAAGGTGGAGAGGGGTAGTGGCAGGGAAGAGGGCAGATCAGGCCTAGGAGGAGGCAAGTTTGATGGCAGCGGCGCATGCCAAATCCCACCCCCCTTCCTAGGCCTGATCCACCTGCACAGATCACTGCAGACTTGCACCAGCGATATCACTGGCATAGGTCCACGTTGATCCATGGTGACTGCTGGGTCTGTCCCCAGGGCAAGGGGACAAATGTCCACTGACCCCAGTGAGACCTCCAGCAACTGAAAATCTCCTGTGGTATGCAGTGGAAGCTGTGCCGGCACAATTGCATCGCCACATGGAGATTTAGGTAACATGGATGGTTAGGCTCCCAAATGAGGCCTCGTTGATTCATGTGACAGCAAATGGAATTCATGGAGGTGGAGGAGAATAACTTTAATTAGTCCTCTATGTCTCCTTTCTTCCCCAATAGTTGTCTCTCCCTGATTCTTCAATGGATCTTAGCTGACCAAGCATAAGCTTAATTGCAGGGTGTTCCATTTTATGCTCATCGTAACCTGTGAAGTTGGTTGGTTTGAGAGAGAGTGACTGGGCCATGGTAACCTGGCAAACTTGGTGGCAAAGCAGGGATTTAAACCGTCAATCCCCCATCCATTGGTCACTCATACCACAAGTGGGAAAAATACTCACACTTTGGCTAATGGGAGATAGTGGACTGGCTTCTAAGCCTCGGGAAAAAGTTTACATGAGTGTAAAAGATGGCAGGATAGGAGTCAGTTACAACAACACAGTGCTGTAGTATCTTCTCCCCTCCCTGACTATTGCTCTTCTTGTGTATACCCTCTCCAGAAGATCCACCACAATACAAACATGCACACACATGTTTGGAAAACCATCTATTTTTAGATTATATCTTGTAACTGTTGTTAACAGCTTGAGAATCGCAATGCCAAATATTGGCATAATTTTCCTACACGTACCTTGTGAAGTTTATGCTAACTGTAGGTAAGCAAGTCCACAGGATATAGTGACCCAGAATAGCTTGTTTACAGCTTGCTAATTGGCATCTGAGCTTAATGTGAAATTATTCCCTGCCTTTCCCCATGAAACACGAAGGCAGAAGATTGCTGAAGTATGTCATCTCTATTTTATAAAAGATTAATTTGTCCTCATGCAGTGATTTGTTTATGGTCTGAAAGTACACAGAATGTTTGCTCTGCATTTGTAGTGGGTTCACCGCCATCAATAATGCCTTATTTCTTGGTTAAATTTGCATTCGTTATACCTCAGTTCTTGGTCTCAGATGAGAGCATCCAACAACATAATAATTCCAAGGGCTTGATTTTCACAGCATCAGCATTGTAGTGTGCAGAGTAGAGCACACAGAGGTGGCCAGAGTACTCCAGTACAGCTCCACAACTTGTGATGCCATAGCCAGGGCTGTATGTATTCTGGTTTTACAAGTCATGTGACGGGCCAAGGAACTAGGCGGAACATTGAAGCCCTTCCCCCCCCTACCCATTCATTTGAAGTCTTATTCATCTTCTGAACGTAGAAAGCTGCCATATGCTGTCAGCCCATTCGTCCATCAAGCTCAGTATGGTCAACACTGACTGGCAGCAACTCCAAGGTTTCAGAGAAACTTTTTTCCCCCCAATCCTACCTGGAGTTGCCAGGACTTGAACTGTAAGGGCTAGAACTTTTATCTTCTAATTTAAATGAAAGCTAAACTTCACAGAAAGCTGGATTTTGCATCACATTCAGTGTTTTTCCTGTGCCCCCACCCCAGAACACACGCAGCCCAGACTTGTAGCCCATAATGCGAACCAAGCCAAGGTGCACCAGCACTGCAGCATGTGTTGAAACGAGTGTGTTGGCAACAGGCTGCATTGTCAAGAGCAGTGGTGTGCAAGGCCATCGATGGGCTAATGGTGTGGTGGGCTGGATGAAACCTTACTAAAGGCATAAGGCTACTACAGGGGCAGGAGCAGGCAGAGGGGATTTAGCTGGAGTGAGCGGGATACAGTTTTTCGTTTAGAAGCTAAAGGTGAATATAATTCTGATTCTGCTGTACATAAATCAGTATCAGCACAGTTGAATCAGTCCATATTTAGCATGCCAAGAAAGCACCTTCTGGGTTCTCACTGCTGCTACTTGAACAGTGTATTCGACTGAAGAGATTTTAGACCCCAAGAGACCTGGCTTCACATCCAAACTCAGCCTTGACTTCAGTGCTGACCTTAGACCCGGCATGTCTTTCAGCTGTCTTTCCCACCTGTACAGTGTGAATATCAATGAGCCATCTTACTGAGTCCTTGCAAGGATGAAGAAGAGAGATCTTGAAAAATCCCTTAAATCCCTTCTGCAATCCCACGTTTTCTATGAAGCCTTTTGTCTTAACCCTGTAGTCTCTGTCCCAGCTGAAATAAAGCCTAACTAGAACAAACACCAAAGGATGGGCAACTAGACTTGCTCATTTTCATCCTTTCTTACCTTTGCCCTCTCCCCTCTCCTTTGCCCATCCGTTGAAATTTCAGTGGTAAGCCTCTTGGGGCAGGAGTGTATCTTTTTAATGTCATTCTGCAGAGCACCACCCACAGCAGGGGGTCTCCAGACCTTTCAGCATGAGGGCCACGTTGTACTGTACATTTTCCAGATTTTTGCAGCCTGGAAAAAAATCAGCCTTATAAATGAATGAATGAAATTTAAATGAGTGAATATGTTTTACCTGGATCTTTTTTGTAATCAACATGATACGATTCAGTACAGTGCCATGCTTAAGCTGAGAAATGACATATCAGGAGTAAAAATTCAAATATCTTAAGTTGCTGTGAGCTGGATAAAATCTTGTGGTGAGCCAGATTTGGCCCGGGGGCTGTAGTTTGGAGACCCCTGATCTACAATCATGACACTATAAATAAATACTTTTACAGTTGCCACTATGACTGCTACTAATGTGGGGCTTTTCACCCTAACTTGCATTTGGATTACAGGCATCCGTAACACTCACACATCTTTTCCATTTCTTTCTTCTCTTAGGTGGTGAATCCCAAAAAGAAAATGAAGAAAAAGAAATACATTAACTCAGGAACAGTGAGTTTTATGTCATTTAAAAAAACTGTAAACTGAATGGGAAAACAGGAAGCACTCCCCATCTCTAGGAGGTGGAATGACTGTTGTAATACCCAAATAAAGGCCAAAAAAAGGCAGTTGGTAATTCAATAACGTATTCAATAGTTCATTACAAAGCATTCCAGACCAAATTTTAATCAAAAGCAGGCAGATTTATTGATAATTGATTCTCTGATCCAAAGTTAACAATACTATACTAGTTATTACATGTTAACATTCATTCCATAACGCAAGTACTCGCTCGAGAAATCTGTATCCTCATACTAATACTGTATGCACCCCCGTGAGCAGTTACAGACATGCCCCAGTATCCACTGATTCAGTATCCATGGTTTCAGTTATACACAGATACTATGGATACTGGGACACCTAGTAAAAAGACAAAGGTAAAGGTTTCCCCGTGACCGAATGGTCTAGTCGTGACCAACTGTAGGGGGCAGTGCTCATCTCTGTTTCTAAGCCTGTAGAGCTGGCGTTTATCCGAGGACAAGCTTCTGTGGTCATGTGGCCAGCATGATTATACTCCGTAGCGCACAGAACGCCGTTACCTTCCCGCTGAAGTGGTACCTATTTATCTACTTGCATTTTTAGGTGCTTTCAAACTGCTAGGTTGGCAGGAGCTGGGACAAGTGACGGGAGCTCACTTCGTCGCATGGTCTCGAACTGTCAACCTTCTGGTCAACAAGCTCAGCTCAGCGGTTTAACCCGCAGCACCACCATGTCTCTTGTAGAAAGATAGGGGAACATTAAACAAATCTCTTTTTTTAACCTTATTGCAGCAAAACCACTGATGTTTCCCTATTTTTAAAAAGGTGCCCCCAGTATCCACGGTTTCAGGAATCCACTGGGGGGTCCAGAACAGAACCCCAGCAGATACTGGGGCATGCTTGTACTTCTGGCAAGGCGTACGTTGTTCACACTTGCTCTCTGCTTGCATCACTATAACTCAGAGTAGGACTTCTAATTCATAGTGTGTGATATGGATGTAGCCAAGTAGGTTGAGGATTCGCCACCAGAACAGGCATTTTACCAGATGATCTTCGTGACCATTCCTTTTCTATGTTTTCGAAGTCATCATGGGCAAGAAATACTGGGTAACATTGCTCTATATAGAAATGGTTCCCATACATTTTAGGTCCCAAAGAATGGACCTACTTTTTAAAAGGACACTCTAACAGGATCCACCTAGCTTTACGAGACTTAAAAAAGATCTAGAAAGACATATTTTATTTTATTTGTAAGTAATAATAGCCAGGAAAAACCCATCAAACATTTATCTCCCTATATTTACGCATGCTTGCAAACTGCAGGAGCTCAGCTCCTCGTAGGGCAGTTGGCCCTATCTTGCAAACTGAAGAAGCTGAGCTCTTTTCAGGGTAATAGCTGCAGACTTACAGCTACATTATCTTATTTTTGAATAGCCTCAGAGCTTGAGGCAATTAGTTATCTGATCCTTCCATCACCCTTTGGCGATCCACAAAATATCAGGTTGTGACCCAGCAGTGAGTCCCAGCCCACAGTTTGAGAACCAATATGGGAATAGAAGTCTCCTCGGGGATATTCTTCCAAAGTTTGTAAGTATGTTTTAAGAAATGAAATATACTGATAGCAATTGAAGGCCATGGTAGAAACTAGCCAGATTTACTTTGTCTTGAACTAAGGAAAAACAAAATTATTACGTTGTTAAGTTCCCCTGTGCCTACTTTTAGATCCACTGCAGAATTGAGAAACAAGTAGCTTCTCTTGCTTCTTCCCTAGTCCTTTCAACCACGCGCACATTTCCCTGCCTGCTATGCAATAGACACTGTAGCAAATAAAGGAGGGTAAATTGATCAGGAGAAGTTGCAGCTTTGTTTCCTGATTCAACACAGGTTTATTATGGGAGCAGTAGCGTTGCTAGAGGAGGCCACAGCACTAAGTTTTTCAAGTAGCAGTGGTGTCCCTGGGGGGGGCCAGGCACACACCTTCAGGGGTGCTGCCCCCATCTGGAGCTCCCCCCCATGCCCACTGCCTCCCCCAGATGTATTCTGAGGGCCTAAGAGGCCTTCTGAGTCTGAGATACGTAACTGTCACTTCTGGGTTTTAGCCGAAAACCAGAAGTGACTATTTTCTGGCCCTCAGAAAGCCTTCAGTGGCCTTCTGGAGGCTGGAAATTGTCACAGGCAGGAGGGGAGCAATTTTGCTGCCCCTCCTGCCTGCTGCCCTGGGGCATTTGCTCCCTGACCCTCCTAGGTATGCCACTGGCAAGAGGCCCCTCCCCTGTAGAGCTGTTCTTGGTGGCTAGAGCAAAACAATCGCTACATTGGGATGCTTTCAAAACTTAGTGCCGTGACCCTCTTCTAGCTTCTCTACTATATGGGAGGATTCTTCAGGTTATTATCTTGTTACCTGAAGGAAAGATAATCCCCCTGCAAAGAAGAGGAAACATGTTTCCTGAGGAAAAAAGTGTTGTGTAAACTGGTTTCAGAAATCGGAAACTACAGATTTCTGAGGTACAGCATCTCACTGGGACTCATGAAGGACTCCGCTTTGCCACAGAAGATGTGGCTCTGGGAACTGGGAACCCAGTCACTCACCCACCTATCGCGCCTGTACTAATAACAACTGTTTTGGAGTTCCCTGTGTAATTTCTCCATTATTGTTATTTTTGAGGTGACATTACTCTCGTTTGCAACAGAATCAGAGCACACATTTCTGGATTACATCAAAGGAGGGTAAGTGGCATCTCTTTCCACCCAAATTTGGTGCTTGGTAATCACATGTTGGGATAGGGCCATTGGCTATTTCCAGTCGAATAAATGTCTCATGGAATTGAATCCATTCAAAAAGAAAAGCATCGTTGGGTCTCTTTTTTGCTTTAGGATGGCCTCAGTCAGATTTTTAGAGTTAACTCCCAGGTGTGGTCTACAGGCGCAGGCGCAGTGTAAAACACGTTGCAAATTAGACAAAATAAAATGCTGCTGCTGCTTTCTGGCCAACTCAGGATCTGTCTGCATTAGAATTTAAACGAGCTTTCATATCATCATAAAATCCAGCAGAGTTTCAAAACATGATGGATGGATTCTGAGATGTGAATTTTATCTGCGCACCTTAATATTTCCGTCCCAGAGTTCTTTGATCTGTAGTTAGAATACAGGAGTACATAGTAACTGGCACGACTCTCTTTGTCTCCCAGAAGAAGAACCCAGATATTATATAAGCACATTATAAATAGAATATTTGGTGCCCTAGAGCTGTGGTTCTCAAACTTGTCTGTTTCCTGAGCCCTTTCTATTCCTGACGATGGTCTTGGGGAGCCCCAAGAACACACATTGGGAAACATTGCCCTGGAGCAAAGAAAATTTATCTTTTAGTTCCTCAAGCTACTTTTTGACCAAAATGCTGACGTTGTCACCAGAATTAATAGCATAGCCAAAGGGGGGGTTGCTGCAGGGAGTACTGCTGGCACAGCAATGCATCATGTAAGCACTCCCACTCGCTGTCTGAGCCATTTGGGGCATTCCCTGCCCCGAATGGCTCAGATGGTGAGAGGGAAGGGCTGCTTTCACGGCATGTTGAGGCACCTCCTGTATTTACTGCACAGCCCCCCCCTTCGGCTACGCTACTGATTCTGGTGAGAGATCCAAGCATTCTGCCCACAAATTCAAAACACAGAAGTTTGAGATTATGGGTTTCCGCATCCAAAGAAAACAGTGAGTGATTCCCACCCCCAAAAAAGTGTGCTTCTGTACTGATTTTCTGGAAAATCTTGGTTCTGTAACAACATTTTAATACCTGGATTAGTAGCATCACTTCATATTAGTAACTCCAGTTCCTGGGGAACAGCAAGATACATTCTGCATCTTTTAAAGATTTAACCCAAGGTTTTAAGCAAGGACCAGGGTGGATGCCTCCACAATTGCCATCAAATCTCTTCTCACCTCACGATTTAGTGCATGCCCTAGAGGAGGCCACTGTGCAGGAAGCTGAGTGCTGGACTGCAGCCAAGACCACTAAGCCATCAGGAACACTGGGGCAACTGGGCTAGCGGTATGGTGGTGTGGCCAGTACCGTTCTGCTTATGACAATCCCATTTCAGCTGGGGGGTGGGGAACGTGACCCGACAGCCCCTATTTTAAGAACACCCCCTCTGTTGAAACATTCTGGTTTGTGTTAACATCCTAGCTAGGGAGCCTTGGAGCTGGATCACAATGAAGCTGTTGTCAGGGAGCTTGGGCTAGAGTCAGTCTGAGAAGGGACAGCAGACCACATCAATAAACCAGTTATCTGCTCTAGTGTTCTTAATGGTGGGATTTCCAGAGTCTTCAAATCCAACAGCATGCAGACAGGACGGTTGGTGCTTCAGCAGCGCCAGCCGCTGTAAGCCCATTTGGGGTGGGAAGAAGCGGGGAGGGGAAGGAACCAGACGGGGAAGAGGCGGGGCAGCCCTGCGAGGGGGTAGGACCCAGTGGCCACTTCCACCACCAGATCTGATCCCCAGGGGTGGCAGGGGCAGCCTGATATGTGGCTGCTCAATTCACTGCTGGCAAAATAGCCAGCGGTGAGCTGAGGAGCCCCATTGTCATCTTTTCCCGTGGATCTACCGACAGCTGCCATTTTGGTACCCCTGCTCCTACGGGAGCTGGGCAGTTCAGGATTGAGCTATTACATCTCTTTTCAGTAAAGGTGCACTTACTGAGAGGCCTTCTGATTATAGGTGCATTTTATAGTCACTGAGTAGCTGACCATCTTTTCCTCAGTGCTCTCATTCTTTGTACCTGAAAGCTTTACATTTGACTCACTGACAAAAGCTAGCCCCTGAACTAAAATAAGAAGCCAGAATTACAACTTTCATTTCAGTTTGGGAGGGTGTTCTGAATGAACAAAACTACAATGCCAGAAATTGGCCCAAACACACACTTCTGCCCCTTTTTCTTACATGATCACATGGGTGGACAATAATAAAACCTGTAGTTCTGAAAATGTCTATCCTTACACTTCACAGTGCAAGTTTCAGGTCTTTAGGTGGGGACAATTTTTTTTTAAAGCCTTGTATTAAGAACTGGGTGTGCATTTAAACTGGCTATAGAATATGTGATTTTTTAGAAGTGGCTAATTGTCTAGACTCTGACTATCGTGCCTAGGTTGTGATCATGCCCAATTGTGATCAGGTTGAACACAGAGCATATGAAAAATAAATTCAGCCCACCATTCTGAAAAAACATGGTTGAAGGTGCAAAATTGTAACAAAAAAGGATGCAAACTAAAAGCAAGAATGTCACCTAAATATCTACTTATACTTGCCTATACAGGAGGAAGTAGAATATAGACTCTTTCCTAAACACCTTTGGAGGTTGAAAAGTTGCTGCAAATAAACGGGCACCCTGAAAAAATGACTAGTGCCATTCTAAGCATGCTTACTTGGAAGTAAGAGCCACTGAATTTAGTGGGGATTACTCCCAAGTAACTGTGCATAGGAGCAGTGCCAGTCTGCAGGCAGCACCGGTCTGGGAGTCGTAGCGCCAACACGGGGGTGTCACTTGGCGCCCTGCGTCAGCGCTAAGGACCGCCGACACAAGCACGTTGCATCGGGGCTATGTCCCTCCCGGGATTGCGCTGCCCCTGTCATAACCAGTTCCCTGGAATGTACTTTCATATCATTCTTGAGCTGCACAACCTCAGGATTCTCGGTCTGCAAGAACACAACTTTGTCCAACCACAAAACAGCCTGTCAGACATAAATTTCCGCCTCCTAAGATTCCACAGATCAATACAAGTTCATTCAGAGCACTTCAGAAATGATCACATTCTTAGCCCCTTATTACCTTGTCAGAAGACATTCCTAAAAGAACCAAACTTAGATATGGTGAAAAAACATAACAGTCTCAGAGATATTGTGAGCAGAAAGTTTTTTTCTGGCTATTCAGTAGCCAAACAGCATGAATAGGCAGTGATGTCATCTGGTAATGAAGAATGGGAACTCTGGGCGGAACTTACGCATGATTGGCAGCCCGTCTTTTCCGTTGCGCAGCTGCCCTGGCCTCGGGGGGGGCTGCCCCTGGTTGGCGCGCCCCGCCGCTGCTCACCCAGGCACCCGGCACACACACACCCCACCCGTCCCCGTCCCCTGGTGAGCAGGCGCACCGCCGAGGCCAGGGCAGCCGCGGAACAGAACAGACAGGCAGCCAATCACAGTAAGTCCCGCCCAGCGTTCCCGTTCTTCATTACCAGATGACATCACTGTGAATAGGGCTTCGACAAGGGCAAATGTCTCAAATTGCCCAGGAATGACTGTTCCTCATGTGCATTCTTTCCACAACCAGAGTTCAGTAACTCCCATGGAAAACTGTGTTTTATAAGATGTGGCAGCTGTGAAGATGCGACAGCTATAGCTAGCGCTGGTCTGGGAGAATTAGCGCCGACGCGGGGGTGCTTTGGGATTGCGCTGTTAAGAGTGGCACACAACCACTCCAAGCATATCATAACCTGCAAGTTTTTGGCAGTGAGGGCATTGCATCATTGCAGTTACTTCTGGGTCAGACACTTCTGGGGCTGACGTTGTGAGTCACAGCCCCAAGTACCAGAGGTGCCAGCTATGCTACTGTTCTTACGGTCTCAAATATCATATACTCCTTTTAATTATGCTTCAGTTTAACATCATGTTAAATATTTATTTCCTTGCATTGAGTCATCAATCCTTCCTCTTGGAGGAGAGAAACTGAGTTTCCCGTCGGTACTCCTCCACCAGGCCTATTTACATGGTTGTTTCTCACTGTTTCTGATTGAGGCCTGGAGAGCAATGAGCCAGCTGTGCAAATACTGATTTTCTTTGAGCATTAGTTCTATTAGAGTTATTTTATTAGCATTGATCTGGCACATTCTCGAACTGCCAGCAAAACCAGCTCTGTTTCAGTCTGGTCCCTTCACATTGCAAAACTGCCACTGACACACTCGGTCTCCCTACTGCTTTCCCATTTTCTAGCACTGCAAGTGCTCCTGTGCTTTAAACATATCAAATGGGGCACTTTATTCAGTGTTCTGCCTGCAGACTAGGAAGCACAAATGCTCACATATTGCCTTGTTTGCGGGCTAGAGTGTCGTTGGCACATCGCCAGGGAAGGGTGGCAGCATCTGGCATGCTGCCACAGGCTCCAGGAGGTCTTGGGCCTGCCTGAATGGGTAAGACGTTTTATAAATCTTTGATAGCTTATACAAATTGAGGGCACAATCCTAACCTGGAGTTAGGCCGGCACAGATTGGCTGTCACAAGGAACACCGTAAAATGCAGTCGGACCACTTTTGGAGTCAGGAAGGCCAGCACACAGATGTGCATCATCCTCCCTCACTCTGAGAGTGGTCCAAAGGTGTTTCATAGTGGTCCTGATGCCAACCAAGCTAACTGTGCCAGCCTAACTCCAGGTTAGGATTGCACTCTGAATCTGGGAGTGTTAAATATGCAGCACTGAATTAATAAGAAGCATTTGCCTAACCAACTGAATTCTCCAGGGAGTGTTTGCATGGGCTCCATTTCTAGCGTTACTGGGAGGAAATATGAATCCCTGAGCAAACACAAGTCTGACTTCCCATCTTGGTTTTGAAACTGACCAGTGTGGTTTTCACCAATGGTCTTGGCTCTCACCTTTTCCTTGGGTCCCTCTCCCAGCCTCCTTGGAATGCTCCTGCCCTGATGGCAACATCTTCAGTCTTTTTGCAGGGATCACTGGAAGTGCAGTTTCTCAGCCGCACGTCTTGTCAATTTGATTACTAGGACAACATCTGCTTTTTTAGTCGCCCAAGCACCACAACTAGCATGCTCCTCGTCCAGAAATGACCTGTTAATGATAGAGCTACTTTTCTCGTTCCCCCTTTACAGTGGATGCACGTGGCTTCCCTGGCCCTCAGAAGGCCTACTGGAGACCAAAAATAGTCATTTCCAGTTTTGGTCCAAAAACTGGAAGTGATGCTTTTTGGCCGCCAGAAGCCTCAGAAAGCCTTCTGAGGGCCAGGGAGGCTGTGCAGGGCTTCTTTGGCTCTCAGAAGACCCGCAGGGGACATCCTTCTCCCCCACTGCTTAAAAAAAAAGGCAGACAAGAAGGAGGGCAGCCCCTTGAGCAGAGTGGCACAACCGAGGGTGGGAGGGGGGTGATTTTGCCTCCACATCAGGCACCCGGGGGCATTTGTCCCCTGACCACCCTAGGTACACCACTGGTGTAGGCTTGGGTGCAGTGGGGGGACTTTCAACATTTCCAACATTGTTTTCCCTCTTTCTCCTGTGCTACTTCGACACCTTTCATTAGCTGCTGAGTCCATTGGACAATTAGATGTGTTCAAAAGCAACAAACAGAAGAATAACGTATGGAGGTCTGTAAAGCAGCTCTGTTCTGCACAGCTAGAGGTGTCTCCTCCCCTCTTCCAGGCTTCAGGGTTCTTCCTCAGCCTGAGCAAGTCCTGCAACACTGGTGTATCTCCAAGCAGCAGCATAACAAAACAATTTTTTCCCCATTGGCCTTGTCTCTTCCTATCTAACCAGCAGTTAAAATGTTATCTCCCATTGACAGCCACATTCTTTCATTAGGATTCTTGCATGACATCTGAAGGAAGGGTCTGTCACGGGAGCCATGGAGATTGACTGAGGGTAGGAGATGACAGGCGAGGAATCTCATCTGAGAAGCCTGCCAGAGAAATGTCTGCAGGCAGCTGCTTCAGTCGTCCCTTTTATCAGCACTAATGCTAGCTGTCCTCTAAACTACAGCTTCTCATCCACTGGGATGGGCCCAGCACTGGGACTTGGCCTGCTTCATACCGGTCTTGCGGAGACAAGTGAACTAGAATATGTTACTGACATCCTACAATACTGTACTAGCATGAAGTTTGGTTTCATTTAGCACAGGCACCTTTCAAGTATAATTATTTATTGGTCCTTAATCATTCAGGAAATAGTGCAAGACTCCAGCAACACAGGAATACTGTAACAGGTTGGTAATCCTGTATAGTATATTCTTACTGAAAAGTAAACCTCATTGGACTAGTTTCGAAATAGGAAACCTGGGCTCAGGCTGCAAGGCCAAGTGGGCTCTTTGTGTTTGTTCAATATTGTGATGTGTAATGAAGCACAATCATACTGCTGGGCTGGGCTGTTTACTCTTTTCAAGCATTCAAACAGGTTGAGGACCATTTCACAGGACTTAGAATCATGGAGTCAGAAGGGACCTGTAAGATTATCTAGCACAGAAAGTCCTCATAGAGCAACTCCAGAAGATGCCTGTTGAGCCTCTGCTTGAAGATCTGCAGTGAGGGAGAGTCCACCACCTCTCCCTGCAATCTGTTCCACTGTTGAACCACCTTGACAATTAAGAATTTCTTCCAGATGTCCAACCAAAATCTCCTCTCTTGCACTTTGTACCAATGAATCTAGTTCTGAGAATTATGTTTCTGGTAATTTGGGACAATGCAGCCAGAGCCTTCATAGTTGTCTGATTCTAATTTGCTGCTGTATGGAGCTTGAAAGAGGCAATTCTTTTTTCTTGTGCCCACTAAAGAGAGATCAGGAGTTGAATGAGCCAGTCCTGGAATAGCACAAAACAGTGTGAAGCAGTTATAGAGATTTTAGTTGTGGTTTCAGTAGCTGCAGAGATTGGATGCTGGAGTGGGGTACCTGCCACTGCAGATCATCAGCCAGTAAGCAGGTCACTCTCTTATTTGCCTTGGACAAAAGAGATTCTGCATCTTACACATTTCGGCTTCTGCTAATGAGATGGAGACACAGAAGGCCATTTGCCATTTGAACAATCCTGTGCTTTCCTCTGCCTGAAGATGGAACTTTATGTAGCAGAGTAGACCTGCACCTCTGCCTGCCCCCAGATAGCCATCAAATGATGGAAGGGGGCCATAGTTGTGTTGCAAATAATGTGCGTGTTATGCAGGAAGTCTCAGGTTCAATTAATGGCATCTTGGAGCAGGGCTGGGAAAGACCCTTGTCTGAAACTCTGGAAAGCTGTTCCCTGCCAATGTAAGTGATGCAAAACTAAATAGAGACCAGTTATTTGATTTACGAAAAGGCAGCTCCATATGGGGGTTAGGGGGCAATTTCCAGGGAAGATACCATGTGGTGTGTGTTCTGAACCCTTCCCCTCAGTGCCATTTCCCCTTTGCAGTCCAGCCCCCATACCACCCCAGTTTACTCCCAATCAGGCTGTGAGAGTGAAAATGAATGTGTGTGGAGGGGAGTGATTGGGGAAGAGCTTGATGGGAGGAAACAGCAAGTGGAGGGAGGGTTCTATGTTCCTGCTCCACCACCCACTTACTGGCGTAGCTAATAAAAGTGTAGCCCGGTGCAGAGGATAAAATGATGCCTGGGAAGTGACATCACAACAGGAACTGACATCACAGTTGTAGTTTCATTTTCTTGGTTTTTTTGGACCACAATGTTTGATAGGATGAAGATACTACATTCCAATTTGTTTCATTGCATTCTGCATTACATTTCATTGCATTCCTCATTGAATGGTATATAACATGATAGTGTTATTCATACATACCACGGTTTTCACAATTTTGGCCACTAGTGTCAAGCTCAGCTTGTTGTCCCCCTAAAGCTTGTTGCCTGGTGCAATTGCACACACCCCGCACTTCTTTAGCTATGCTCCTGTACCCACTTACTGTTCTGCTTGGCCTATGTTTGATGCCATAAGTATGCCACCGTCACGTCACCAAGCCACAATGTCAAAAAGCTCCAGGAAATCACTGCCAGTGGGGATAGTACTGTATCTCTGGGTATCAGCTCCAGGTTTTGGATGTACCTGATAGGAGGGCTTTCCAGGAATTGAATCCCAGTATGAGTGACCAGGTTCTTGGAGTGGAGGCAGAAATGAAAAGAGAAATGGCAGATCTCTATGTAATGGGCAAAATGGAGTCCTAGATATTTCTTTCTGTTTCCTCATTTTCTCTCAAGAGTTCTGGGCTATCAAATTGCTTGGAGATTTTGCCAGTCTGAATAGTGATGGCAATTCTGCATCTTTTTCCAGGACACAGATCAATTTCACTGTGGCCATTGACTTCACTGCATCTAATGGTAAGGTTTTTTCCCCCTTTTTTATAACACTGGTTTTACAGGGCCCATGTTAAATGTGTGCTGGCTCATATAATTTTCCAGGGCTTAAATTCTAAGGTATTTGATTTACATCTTTATTGAAGCCATTGTAACATGGACGACATCTTGCTAATCTTTTGCATCAGATTAGGTATTATCGTTCTCTTACATGAAGTTTAACTAAGGACCAAAGTTTTTTTTACCATGTTGGGAAGAAAAGTGCCTCCAATCATAGCTCACGGCAAGGCAAGGCGGGGGGAATTAACCTCCTCTTGCACCCGTGCATATTTTGTTATAAAGTTAAACCTATCCACCCATCCAGCTTTAGGCCCAAATTGGGTAGACATGTGAAGAACAGGTGACAGGTTGCCCCAGTCATGTCTGGCATGATTTAACTGGATTTGGGGGTCATTTCACACAAATGGCAAAACCGTAACATGTGAGCCATAACTATAACCAGATCATAACCAGACTATAACCAGGCAAATGCATAGTTTGAATTAGATATACACTAATGTAAAAAGGACACAATGTAAAGAGGGATGTGGTAGCGCTGCGGGTTAAACCGGTGCTGCTGGGCTTTCTGACCTTAAGGTTGGGAGTTCGAGACCACGCAATGGAGTGAGCTCCCATTGCTTGTCCCAGCTCCTGCCAACCTAGCAGTTCAAAAGCACCTAAAAAATCCAAGTAGATAAATAGGGACCACTTCGGTGGGAAGGTAACGGCGTTCCGTGCGCTACGGTGTATAGTCATGCTGGCCACATGACCACGGAAGCTTGTCCTCGGACAAATGCCGGCTCTCCAGGCTTAGAATCGGAGATGAGCACTGCCCCCTACAGTCGGTCATGACTAGACCATTCGGTCTTGGGGAAACCTTTACCTTCAACATAAAAAAATGATTGTATGTGCCAGTATCTCAGCCATTGGTTCGGGGCTAATGGCTATTCAGCCGATTCTCTGAAGATGAGACACATACATTCCTGATGTTACTGAGTGGTCAGTCTTACTCAGCTGGTGCAAGAAAAGGAATAAACCTAAAAAGAAACAGGCATGTCTTAAGAGAACACGTGCCACTAGGGAACAGCATATTGTATAAATCAGCTCAGAATACTTGAGCCTGCTGTGGCAAGATGAGCTTCAGAGGACCTATATTCTATATCCTATTCTATATCCCATCACACTTAGAAGCATGTTGGATGGATACAAGACCCTTTTCAGCAATGGCACAAAAACTGTGCAAGGCAAGTCCATTGGGCTCTCTTCTTCTTGCATTAACAGTGCAATCCTATATGTGCTTACTCAGTAGCAAGCACCACTGTGTTCTGTGGGGCTTCTTGCCATGTAAGCTTGCATAGGATTCCACCCACAGACAGCCTTAACATTCATATTTCAGCATCTTCTGGCCTGCACCTCTCTGAACTGTTCTCTTTTTTAACCAATGGCTGCTCTAAGGTAAATGTATATGTTTTGAGTTGAATATTCTCACGTTTCAATTCGTTGAAAAATGTTTATGGTGTTATGTTTATGGTTACACTTTAATATGTTGTAATGTTTTTTAAGCTGCTTTGGACATACTTTGTAATCGAAATGCAGAATTAAAATTGATTTAAAAAATAAACATATCTGATCTTTTCTCTATAAGTGCCACTCATGAAGATACTTTCTCTGATTGCTACTGCTACCTTCTAGACAGAGAATCAACCTCTCTCTCTCTCTCTCTCTCTCTCTCTCTCTCTCTCTCTCTCTCTCCCGCACCCCCAGGCAATCCCTCGCAGTCTACTTCCTTGCACTACATGAATCCATACCAGCTCAACGCCTATGCGATGGCACTGAAGGCCGTTGGCGAGATCATCCAGGACTATGACAGTGACAAAATGTTCCCGGCGCTTGGGTTTGGAGCCAAAATTCCACCTGATGGGCGCGTGTCTCACGAGTTCCCCCTGGTACTGACACTTCCTTTGAATCACACTAGCACTCAAGCACAGCATCTGGGCTGTACGTTCTTTCAAGTGGGACCTGGTGCCAAACAGACTGGGCCAATCTGCCAACATTCTCTGATGCCTCTTCCTGATGAAGCAAAAAGCCATGTGCTCCCTTTCAACAGAAGCATTGCTCAGCTGAAAGCAGAATCCCAGAGTCTTTTGGCTTTGCTTTCCTGGCTGAGGCCTCATCCTTCAATAACTGTAGTGCTCTTTCAGAGGAACGGCTGGGATTCCTGGCACCGAGGCTAGACTTGGGCTGCAGTCCTACACGTGTGTATCTGGGCTTATTGAACTCAATAGGACTTACTTCTGCGTAGTCGTGCACAGGATTGCTCTGTTGGTGTGTTTTCTTTCTCAATAGCTTAGATTCCAGATCTGTAACATGAGCTTGAGAGCCAAGGCTGGCTTTTCCTCTAAATGCACAGATCTTCCTGTCCCTTTGACTCTGCTCCCATTGCATCTGGCTAGTCTAATTACAATGCAGTCCTATGCATGTCTCCTCAGAAGTAAGTGCCATTGTGTTCAGTGGGGCTGACTCCTAGAAAAGTGAATAGGAATGCAGCCTAACAGCCCAGCCACACTACAGCATGCAGCCACACCATTAGAACACACTCTGCATTCTGTGGGGAGAGGGAGCACAATCAGAAGGCCAACCAGGGGTAAGAAAATCACATTTTTAATTACTCCTGGGTAGGCAGTCTGGCTGCCTAGCGGGTCTCTTCAGACCCATACCAGCTATTTTGCTGGTGCATATCCAAGAAGAGGAAGGGGTCAGAATGGGCTAGAAAATTGGGGATAAGATCCAGCCTTTGCTGTTGACATCCACCCCCCTCTGGCCCAGTCCCCATCCCTGGCTTTCCCCCCCTCCACACCCCCAGAACCTCTCCCTCTCCACCCCTGCTGCCAACATGCTGACACCAGTGCAGCCTCTGGGAGCCACTGGCATGCATAGCACACCCCTGGCTGCTTGCACCAGCAGCCTGGAAGCATGCAGTGGCATCCCAGCTTTCGCCCTGCTGGAGTCAAAGGGCCTTGCACTGCTGGAGTATCTGTTCTGGCAGCGCAAGGCTGTGAGTGCCATTTCAACCCTTAGCTGGCTGCATGCTGACATATGCTAATGGAAAGTTGGGAGCCAAAGGGGATTTTGAGAATACATGGGGGAATTCAAAGAGGGTGAGAAAGCAGGCTCCCCCGGGAGACTCTCACATTAGCCGTCTCTCCTGTTCCCTGCTGCAGAATGGCAACTCTGAAAATCCTCACTGTAGTGGAATCGAAGGAATCCTTGAAGCCTATCACGACAGCCTCAAGACCGTTCAGCTCTATGGCCCAACTAACTTTTCACCAGTGGTGAACCATGTGGCAAGGTAGGTCCCTTGAGAGCAAGGGCTCATCACAAAGCAAGGGCATGAGCTGGCAGCGGTTGCGAGTCCTGAGAGGCCTATTTCTAGAACTGTGAGCAGATGTACATGACCATTTGCATTCTGGTGCTTTCTTTGAAACTTACTGTAAGCGAGTTGCATAGAGATATGGTCATCTAAAGTGTGCACCATGCAATGGGGCAAATGCAATCATACCCCTGTGACTGAATGAAAAGATGAGTTCTTGAGGACATGGCAAAGCCTTATTTTCTGCATAGCTACATTTTTTATGTGACTGGCTTTCCACACCTGCAGTTCCCTTGCACTGAGGTCATAAACAGCCTCCATACTCCAAGCACCTGTAATTTTCTCCTGCTTCTGGTGACCTCAAAGCAGGTGTTGTTTCTGTATTAGGTTGAGGGGTGTGTGTGTGTTGTATTAGGTTGTATTTTGTTTTGCATGATTCTGTTCAGTCCCCCATAAAGTTGCCAGAGGAACAAATTCCTCTCTGGTGCCTGCTGAAGAGCCTGCAAGGGTAAACGTGACCCAGTCACTGTATGGCCTTTGGCTATCCGCTCCTGCAGGGCTTGTGCATTTGGGTCACAATGGGATTTCTAGTACAGAATTCCAACTCCACTGTCTTGTATTCCTATGATCTCCCCACTCAGGTATGCTGCAGCAGTGCAAGATGGGACCCAGTATTTCGTGTTGCTCATCATCACTGATGGCGTGATATCAGACATGGCCCAGACAAAAGAAGCCATCGTCAATGTGAGTAGCACATCCCTTAGACATTCCAAAGACCCATATAGGACAGGGATCAAAGCACAACAGAGAATAGGCTCTTAATGAGGCAGTTGAGTCTGCAGTAGCCTGCCTGTTTACACAACAAAGGAGAGGCTCTTAATGCAGTCCATAGCCTGCAGCTGCAGCCAACCAGTGCCTATTTACACAACAAAGAACAGAATGTTTGCATATCGACCTAATGGAACTTAGACCTTTACAGAGCTCAGGTTCCTAAGATCTACTTCTAGCTGCAGAAAGAGACATGGCCTTAGAGCCATGGCAGAGACAATTTTGCCCCTCGGCCCAAACCTTAAGCAAGTAACTAGCTCAGAACACTGAAACGCCCTATTTAATTCACCTGGGGAAATGTTGAATGGTTTTGCTCCTTACCTTTTTTTTTCAGCCCCCATATAAATATTATTATGGTTATGGCACTTACTTCTAATAAGATTTCATTCTAATATTAATATTTACTTCTAATAATATTTAGCATTCATATAGTGATTTGAGTGCTTCATATAATGTCAGTGAGCTTAACCACAACCCTATACGGCAGTTCTTTTATTACAGCGGAAATGCTAAAACTGAGAGAAGCAAGCCTAAAATAATGCAGTGGGCAGGTGTTTAAGCTAATGATGGGAGGTGTTTCTAATCTGCTCTTTTAAAAACCATTTTCTACAGGTGATGCATTAGAACAACATTGGTAGAAATGCAATTTCCAGCGCATCATTGGTCGAAAATGGGTCCCACTGTGCTACATCAGCTCTTACTTAAGATTTCAACAGAGCCACCAAAACAAATCGAAGAATGAGAGACTATTACTTGCTTGTGCCATTTAATTCAGTTCATGGCTCAGGTGGACTTTGAACTCGTATCTCCCAGCCTATTTTGACTCCCTTAGCAAATGTTCCTTTTTATCCAGTGATTGCAACGACTTCCATATACTACTATGTACAGCACTTTGGGTTCCAGTGGTGATGAGTGTTAGCAAGAGAAGGATGCAAGCAAAAAGCTCTGATTATTACCGTTTCTGTGTTTAACAGGAAAAACAATCAGTGATTGCTGAAGGGGAAGAGAAGGGAACTAGATAATTTGATAATAAGGTCGGAGAAAGAGTGTGTTAAGTACAAACAAGGTTCCTAGAGGCATTAGGCAGGCAGAATGGAAAGGAAAGCACAAAGTGTCGCTCTGATCTCTCTGCCCTTGTAACAAGTTACACAATGGCAAAACCTATTAGCAAGTAAAAGAGCAGTAGGGTTCAGGGGGAAGGTGCAGGAGGGTTTATCTATATGCCAGCAGAAAGGCTGAGCTTAATAAAATGGAAAAACCAGAGGGGGTGGTGAGATTAGATGTGCTTCCTTTGTTTGTGGTAACCAGCTGCAGTTCCTTATTCTGATGATGGGCTGATTCTGATAACAAACCATTACTGTATTTGCTTATCCCTGTACAGAGGATGAATCACACATGCACGCGTGTGCACATGCACACACACACACACACACACACACACACACTCCTTCTCCCCTGACACTGTTCTCAAAATGTTTAGCTAGCTATTTTGTGCATTATAAAAAATCCAAAATCTGCAAGCAGGAAGCATAGTTAGAAGGAAATATCAATGATACCAACAAAATGCACAACACTAGATTGATCACATGTGATAGCCAACGGCAAGCTTAGCAATCCAGAGTGCTTATAATCACATGTGTCTCACATGTATAATCACATGGACAGAAACCCACCCACCCCAAGTTCACATTCAGGCCCCACAATGTTGTTTTTGCAAGAATCAATCTTGTACATTTCACAGACATCCCAAAACAACACACATTCTTAATGAGTTGGCATGGCTTCGGATTTCACTGTCACCACCAATGCGCTTCCTAACAGAATTCCCAAATAGCACATATTTGTTACCAGAACATGTATTTGGACATTTAAAGTAATATAAATTGTTATATAAGTGAACCACTATGTCATGACAGTCTATAAAAAGCTGATATCAATCTTCAATTTATAATTTGAACTTATTATGATAATTTTATAACTTGATTCTGGTTATCTTAATTTTTTCTGTGCCAAGAAACAGCGCTACTGATCCCATGTGCTTCCCTGTTATCTTTACTCTAGACCGGGCTGGCCAGCCTATCCACTGTAGGGCTCCTGGACCTTTAACAATTGTTTAGAACAGTGGTGCTCAAACCTTTAAGACTGGGACCCACTTTTTAGAATGACACTCATGTCAGGAACAGAGGTGTAAAAAGGGTGCTGCGAGGCAATGCGGCGGGAGTGGGCACAGTGGGCGGGAAAAAGCAGAACACTTTTTGGCTGCCCGCCCACCTTGACGAGTCGGGGAGCAATGGGAACACTCATTTTGTGATGTCATGACATCATGCAGTGTGCCTGGGGTGCGGAAAAGCCCTGGTACACCTCTGGTCAGGATCCACCAGAAGTGATGTCATTAACTTGGAAGTGATGTCATAGTCAGAAGTGATGTCATCAATCAGAAAGCACAGTCATTACGACTTAATCAAATGACACTCCTGAAATGCAAACTGGCATTCTTGGACTGCAGCTATTGCACAACCATGAAGCATCCCTGATAGGAAGCAGGATTAGGACAAAATATTATGGAAAGAGCACTGAACTAAAAACAAAATTCAAAAACCCCTTCACTTGCAAATTCAAACTGAACACTCACAAAAGGAATATAGCAAGAGTAAGGTCTGCAGCTTCCGAGATGGTTTCTCCCAGCTTTCCATGACCCACCTGACAACAGGTCCTGACCCACAGTTTGAGAAACACTGGTGTAAAAGAGGGAATTTCAGCTGGTGAAGCTTGTCATCTCATAGATGACAAGCTGCACCTGCTGAAATTCCATCTTCTACACAATTGTTAAAGGTCCCAAAGCCTTAAAGTGGAAAAGTTGGCCACCCCTGCTCTAGACATTTACACTAAGTAGTGTCAGCTAGCTTAGGCTAGCTCTGAACTAATTTCCAATGCATCGTATTTTAGCTTTCCATCTTAAATTCATACTTTTTCCTTTTTCTCTTCTCCTAGTCTCACCTCTAAGCTTCACACCTATTTATTGTTCTTTTTTTCCTGCTGCCTCTCAGGCTGCCAAGCTTCCAATGTCCATCATCATTGTGGGAGTTGGACAGGCAGAATTTGATGGTAAGAAGCTAATTTATGTTGAATGAATTCATTTCTCTCCAGTAGTGAAATATGAGGATTTTCCACGTCCCTTGCCTGTGGTCCTGACATGCTGGCAGCTGCTGTACCAGGGCTAGCACCACTGTGATGTAGTCACAGTCATTAGCCAAGTCAACTGCACCCTGTTCATAAACCAGTGCTAACGTAGCGGCACAGACAGCAACGTCCATCACTCTGCCACCACTCTGAACCACAATAAACATGCCCCAGCCTAAGACCTTTTGATGCCTGGGGCGGCATGCCAGATGCTGCCCCCTTAAAGAGATGCACCAGCCTTTGCTCCTGTCACTCTCCAGTGGTCTAGCTCAGCAGTCTCTTCCCCTCCACGTTCTTTCTTGCTCTCTGTCCCTCTCTTCCTTTTCCAATCCAGGGAGTGGAAGGAGCAGTAGCTGCCATGAAGACAAGTAGATGGCTGCCTGAGATGACCACTTCAGTTGGCCTCATGGATGGGCTGACCCTGCCTGACTTCTTTGGTTCTCCATGCAGCTTGCTCTTTTCTGAGTTGCTTAGGGGGGGATATAAAGGAGGTCCAGATGTCCTACTTGGAAATATGGTCTCTCCCTCCTTACTGACCCCACCCTTCAGCGTTGTCATGCAGCCAGAACGCTGGGCGGGAGGAACGAGTGAGCGGCAGCCCGTCCGTTCCATTCCGGTCTGTTTCGCCGTCTTAGAACAGTCCGAAAGACAGCGAAACGGACCGGAATGCAACGGGCGGGCTGCCGCTCACCCGTTCCTCCCGCCCAGCGTTCCGGCTGCATGAAAACGCTGCCACCCTTGCTTACCTATGTGGGGGACCTGGTCTTGCACCATCCATGGAGTCCAGGCTCCCGAAAGGCCTTTCTTCCCAAAACGCTGAGGCAGGGCACCTGTAAGCTTCTTGAGAAGACAAATGGATGTAATTGGCCTTTCATTGCTATTTGTTTTCCCCAGCGTTGGGTGTTTGTTGCTGCTGCAAAATGCTCCTTCACCAAGTTCCCACTTGTGTGCTGCTGGTTCTGTAGATATGGGGGCAAACTGTTGTAGTACCTCTTGATATTTGAGGCCTGTGTCTGCTCTAACTGGCCTTGACCCCAGCTGTCCTTCCGTATGCCTCCTTAAGTTCGTTTTTGACATTCTAGAGCCAGCTATTCCTGAGCTCAGTCATTCCTGAGTTTTGTTGAAAATCTCCAAGGCCTTTTTCCCTGCTCTCCCTTTGGGTAGCTTATACCCCTGCTGTATTTCCCCTCCTATCCCCAGACCTTCTAAAAAGGACATTAGGAACATGCTTGTCTACATGTCCAAGCGTACAAGTCAGAGGTGTGCAAGTCTCCTATTTTTTTTTGTCAGGCTTGTTACAGATTGCACATGTCTAGGACAACTTAGGAAAAACTGGGACGCACTCAGCAGACCTACACTTTGGCCAATAATTATTTGAACAGGCACCACAAGTTTCATTTAATAAAGCATGTTTTGCTCATTGCCACGTGTGCTGGCAGCACTGCAAAGCTCCAGCTACCCTATCTCATCGATGCGTTCAGCCCACCAATTACAAATTTCATGTCTCGTGACCCTCTCCAGGGCAAAATGTGCCCCTTGCCAAAAGGCTGCATAATGCAATCAACGCATGCAATACAACAGGTTAATTAGACCTTCCAGTGAACAATGAAAGATGGGCACTGATAGAGCTCTTAGCAGAGCCAATTGAGAGGGAAAAGTGGAACTCACAACTCCAGCTTAACATGCTGAAAGAGGAAGGTTGTGTCATTTTCCAGATGGTTTATCTGCAAATTGGCCTTGGCACTGGGGTTTGTAGGGGGCTTTTTGGACCTGTCTCATAGTCTCTGGCACTTTTGCCAAAGTGTGTATTCCTGCAGTGTGAGTAACGTTTGTTAATTCTTGCCCCTCCCTGCAACGGAAAGCTATGGTAGAACTGGATGGAGATGACGTTCGGATCTCATCACGTGGGAAGGTTGCTGAGCGGGACATTGTCCAGGTAAACAAAAATCCTCTGACCTGTGTGACCTTTGCCAACCTGAAATTATGTGACAGTCAGGGCAGCCAAAGAGTCTCTGCCCATAAAAGTTGGCTTGTGGTGGTATGGTAGGAGCTGTCAAACCATCTCCAGTGTGGGAGAGACCCAAGTAAGGGTCATCCACATTGCACAAGCCCCCAAAATGTATCAGTCAGGAATCTCTGAATAGATAGCATAGCCCTGTTGCAATTATGGCTGCATTAGTTCGTGCGAACCGCTGCTGCTGGGCTTTCTGACCGGAAGGTTGGGAAATCAAGACTGTGTGACCAAGTGAGCTCCCGTCATTTGTCTCAGCTCCTGCCAACCTAGCAGTTCGAAAGCACCTAAAATGCAAGTAGATAAATAGGTACGACTTCAGTGGGAAGGTAATGGCGTTCCGTGCGCCTTGGCGTAGAGTCATGCTGGCCACATGACCACGGAAGCTTGTCCTCGGACAAACGCCAGCTCTACAGGCTTAGAAACGGAGATGAGCACCGCCCCCTACAGTCTATCATGACTAGACCATTCGGTCATGGAGAAACCTTTACCTTTTTAAGTCTTCTGAGCACAGACACATACAGGAGAGAGAGACAATGGTTAGGGAGAGGAGGAATGAAAAATAATACCAGGGCAGCCATATTAATAATTGAAATGTACAGGCATGTCCTGGTATCTACTGGGATTCTATTCCGGACCCCACCGTGGATACCTGTAACTGTGGATACTTTATAAAGACAAGGGAACAGCAGTGGTTTTGCTGCTGCACCAAAAAAGATTTCTTTAGTGTTCCCCTGTCTTTTAATAGGTTTCCTGGTATCCATGGATAACAGTGAATACCAAATCAGTGGATATCGGGCCATGCCTGGATCTCTCATCCCCCTCTGAAAGCTTAATAGCACAATCCTGTGCATATCTACTCAGAAATAAGCCCTGTTGATTTCAAAGGGACTTACTCCCAGGTAAGTGGGTATAAGATTGCAGCCTGATAGCCCAATCTTATCCCTGTCCCCTGCTGGTGTAGCTGCACCAAAAACAGATGTAGTGTATGCAACAGGAGGGGGAGAGGTTGGGGGGGGGAAGGGGGATTTAAATCCTCTTACACCTGCTTAAGTCTCCTGCTCCACAGTGGGTCTCCTCTGACATTCACCAGCTCTGAAGCTGGCACAAGTCCAAGGAGAGCAAGAGGGGTTAGGATCCAGTGTGTGCCATCACTTATGGATCCACCCCCATGCAGGCCTTGGTTCTTGTACGTGCCTTGAGTCAAGTAGCAATTTAAGGGCATAACCTATCAAAAGATATTAACTCATCTGAAACAACTCACTCATATATTAAAGGCTTTTTTTTGTCCACCCTACCATAATGGTTACTGCTGTAGAAAGCAAATTAAGAGCCCCAGCCTATGCATGCCTGCTCAGAAGTAAGTCCCATTATAGTCAATGTAGTTTAAAGGTAAAGGTTTCCCCATGACCGAATGGTCTAGTAGTGCCCGACTGTAGGGGATGGTGCTCATCTCCGTTTTTAAGCCTGTAGAGCCGGCGTTTTGTCCGAGGACAGGCTTCCGTGGTCATGTGGCCGGCGTGACTCTATGCCATAGCGCACACAACGCCGTTCCCTTCCCACTGAAGTGGTCCCTATTTCTCTACTTGCATTTAGGTGCTTTCGAACTGCTAGGTTGGCAGGAGCTCGGACAAGCAACAGGAGCTCACTCCATCACGCAGTCTTGAACTCCCAACCTCCCGGTCGGAAAGCCCAGCAGCAGCAGTTTAACCCGCTGTGCCACCACGTCCCTTTTTCAATGTAGTTTACTCTCAGGTAAATGTGGATAGGATTGCAGCCTCAGGATGCAATCCTAACCCACTTTCCATCACTGACCTAGCTGTGCTGGTGGGGCATGTGCTGCGTCCTGCAGTTGGGAGGCAGTCACAAAGGCCTTCTCAGTGTAAGGGAATGCTTGTTCCCTTACCCTGGGGCTGCACTGCCCTTATGCAGGTGCTGGAAAATTTGTTAGCAGTGCACTCTTGGTTTTCTTGCAAACCTTTGCTGTCCTTAGCTGGGAAGGGTTTGCCATTGCAACATCACCTGTCTGGTGCGTGGCTGGAATTTTCCACCCCTGACCTTTCTGTATTGTTTGGGTGGATCAGAGAAGTCCAAGTTACATGAAGCAACGCTGACTTTGTAGATGTGCTCTTCTGTTTTGTTTTTTCATTCCTATGACTTATTATTTTCTTTCAGTTTGTCCCATTCCGGGATTACATTGACCGCACCGGAAACCACGTCTTGAGTATGGCCCGGCTGGCTAAAGATGTCCTTGCTGAGATCCCAGACCAGTTCATCTCCTACATGAAGGGGCGCGGCATCAAGCCCAACCCAGCCCCACCTCCATACACCCCAACAGGCCACGCCCTTCAGACAGAAATCTGAAGACTGGAAGAGGGAGAGAGAGAGGGAGAGAGAGTGTGCACTTGACTCGGGTGCCTGCAGGCCACTCTCTTGTGTCCGTGATGGGTTTTCTGTGAGCAAGCATCAAGGCAGTGGTCACACCGCCAAATGCAAAATCCGTACTGAATGCTTCCCCCAAAAGTCCATTACTGGGACTGGTCTAAGCTGGAATTCTGGCACACCAGTATGCATAATTGGAAGGACATGTCTGCCTTGAGACACGAGGACCTGCAAAAAATGTGGGTTCTTTTTTTCTTTTTTCTCCTTTTTACAGTCGTTGGCAAACATCCTTCAGTGTACCAGGTGCAAGGGAGTGGCAACAGGATGCAAGCATCTTGTTGTCTCATGCCTCCCTGGGGCACCTGGTGGGCCGCTGTGAGATACAGGAAGCTGAACTAGATGGGCCTTTGGCCTGATCCAGCAGGGCTCTTCTTATGTTCTTATGTTCTTTTATAGGGAGGTCAGCAAAGTGAGAAGAATGAAATCTGAGCTGGCAGTTTTCATAAGCAGGCCTCTATCATTCATTCTGCTTATGATTCATATGACAAGCCAGTCATTTCCCAACTCTTGCAAGTACTTCCTCCCCGGATCGCTCTCCTTATCAGGAGTTTCTGAATGAATTGCTTTGGTTTCAGCATCCACGTATAGTCAGTGGTGTCATCCAAATGATTTAGAAACCGGTACTCACTTTTGATTGGCACTTGTCCAAATGCCAAACAAATAATGATTTAGGCCAGCTCAACTTCTAGAAACCGGTACTCGCATAGTGGTGCGTAGTGGGTGCATGACATCACTGCGTATAGTCCACTTCAAGTCTTCTGCCTTTCCTCCTTGCTTTGTAATGGCTCAGCTTCTGGATTGACTGGCAGGCTGAATATTGTAGTCAAGTAACTCTGTGATGTCTTCTCTGATGCTGCTGGTATTGTTGCTACTCCTTTTACTGCCTACTGCCCCTGAATTTTGCAATACCCTTTCTTCTTTGTAAATCTTGTTTGGCAAATATTTGTGCAAAGCCTGGTTCGTTTGTGCGCCTATATTAAGTCCCTTTTCAATTTGTGTAAAGTTCTGGTTTTCTGCAAGTTGCTGTCTAGTCTTTGATACCTGAAAAAAAAGCTGTGCAGGGTTTCATTTAGATGTTTTGAACATGAAAGTGGGAGCAGAACGTAAGAGTTGGGCATGATTTTTAGACATTGCTACAGTTCTGCCCATCAGGTCAACTGTAATAATCAGTCTCCTCTGTCAGGATGGTCTCAAGTTTTGGCCTACGAATGTAAGTGCATAGACTAAGGGATGGAGAAAGTCATTTCCTGGCATTGAATAGGAATAGGATCCATTTTTGCAATCATGTCTGTTGTACTTTGATTGAGCCTGGTTGGCCTTCCTTTATTTTCAACCTCTGTAAGACATGGGGCCGTGACATGAACGCTCCACAGCCTGAATTACAAAATGTGGCCATAGCTCTTAAAACAATGCATATGCACTCTCGGCAGTTTCCCAAACGTTTCCCTCTCATCCCTGGGAAATTTGTAAATTTGGTGGTTTATTTCTTTATACTGATTTCAGCTTGTATGTCTGTTCGATCCCACAGGATGATCCCACAGGATGACTTAGACTTTCAAAGGATCTCCCACTGCAATCCTCACTCAAGTAGATCTTTCAGTCCCTGAGTGTTTTGCTGGCTCTCAGGGTGAATGAAAGAAGCGCTTAGCCATTGCCTAGCAATCATCCCCAAGGAACTTGGGTATTGCTTAGCAATTGCCCAATACACTGTATACTTTCCTACTACCACTGAGGTACCTGGGATTCGGAATCAGATTTATCTAGAGTTAGTCAAAAAAGTAATGGACTGAGGTGGTGCCAGTATAGTATAGTGGAGGATTCACAGATTTCTCCAGTATCATTCAGCTCACTGCCCCTATCTACAAATATGACTAAACAATCCTAAACAGCGCTGGCGTAGTAAGTCTGCCGCAGCAGAGCTGTATCCTACTAGGAGGCAGCAGCAGCACAGCGCAGGGCAAGGGGAGGTTTTCCCCTTGCACCCGGGTAAGCCCCAGTCAGCCCAATGGGGTGGCTCGGATCTGCGCCTGCTGATTTGCAGGGGCAGCTGAACGTGTGCAGCAGCAGCTTGAATCAAGGCTACTCTGGCCAGGGACAGGGCTTAGGATTTGGCACTACGGCCATTGTCTGTCGCCACCTACTGTGCTGCCCTGTTACACCCCCGGCATGCCTCTGGAACGCCCTCCGTGATGTCCTGCACCTGCTGAGCACTGCCAGCGCTTGACCGGTGCACAACCGGCACAGCCAACTGGCACAGTAGTGCCTGAGCACCGGTGCTGCTGCTTGCACCAGTCCAGCACCCAACCTGCTGGCATAGACGCACCTGACGGCACATTTGCAACAGCACTGGACCAGCACAAGAGCACAGCCCCAGCGCAACCCCAGAATAGGATTGCGCTCTGTGTCTACTTACTAGTGGACCCTGGTTGAATGGACAGCTGCTCGGATCTATGCCTAGTTCTTTAGACAGCTATTCCAGCTAGTCGGGCAGGGCCGGCCTTGATTTTGCAAAATTTAGATTCATAAAAGGGAATTGTTTTCCTATAAAATCTGGGAAAACCTTCCACTGTGAACATGAATGCCAATGAAGAGCAAAAGGTTCCTTCAAACTTTTATTAGATCCTGTATTTTATGTCATCACAGGCATTTTTTTTTCTCCAAGTGGATCTCTGTTCCACCAGCAAAATCAGACAAAATAGGGATAAGCTACAGGCCATAGTCAGATCATCCAATACCAGGAAGAGAAGGAAAAATAGCCTGTCCCTACAGTCGATTTACTGTTTCCTTTCATGGTATCATAAGAGATCTTATATAGAGTTTCATACACACATAAAGTAAGCCCTGGTCTCCTTTCATTCCACTTCAGCTACACTGGATTCAGGTTATGCCTGTCAAAGTGACCTTACTATTGCTGTGCCATTTCACTTCTTGCACAGCTACTTGAGAGTTGCAATTCTTGGCTGGCTCATAAAATTTTTGCAGAGCTAGTCTGCCAATATATTTTTAATGCTCTCCAGAAATCAATGGTGAATGTCTTTTGTTGCTATAGTTGGTTTTGCTGGTTAATTGTCACTTCCCTTCCTGATTCAGATTCTCCATTGATGTGGGATTTGTTTGAAATATATTTTAGCTAGGGATTCTGCGATTGGGGTTGAATTATCGTATGGAAGTCCTTGGTCCATGCACACAGTAACAGATACCCAAAATGAAGAACTAATTCTGATCAATGGGAGCTTGCCATTGCCTGCACTTGGGGCTGTGGCTTGTACTCCAGAACTGCATTCTCCCTACACCTGTCTTCCAAACACCAAAACAAGTGTCAAAACAAGAGAGGCAGTGAAAAGCTGACTCTTCCTTGGATCAACCCCAAATTCTACTTAAAATCGGAAGCCTCTGAAGAGAAAACCGTGAGAAGCATATCTAACACAATTGCCCTGTTCTGAAGGAGTCCTGAGCACTGTTTGCCTGTGCTAATTTGTACTCCATTTCTGTCTGTGTGATATGTTGTTACAAGCGCAGCTGGGTGCTGCATATCGTGCAGGTTTGTGTGCTGTGTCTCTGTATGAGTCTGTGTGTTGGGTGAAGCATGCCACATCGGTCCCATTTCCAGTTCTGAATGTGCAAGGTGGCACGCATCAGGTCATCTTGTGTCCTGCTGGGTTTGAATGCGGTGTGCAAAGAAAATTTGGCAGGCACAGAGAAAGCACTGGGGATATAAGAGCAGGCATTGGGTGAAGCAGACCTTTTGAAGCCCAGGCCCACGGAACGAGCTCTCAAGTGGTGATGGAAACAACAAGAATTCTCCAAGTAACATCTGACTCATGGAGAAAGGCTGTTGTATGTTCTACTTCCAAAATCAAAATTTGCTCTAGCGTCTGCTGTTTCTTACAACCATTGAAGCATGTTCTTCTCTAACCACCCTATTTTCCCTCTCCATTCACAACTATTTTTATTAGCATGGCAGTGATCTTTATTCATTTTATGCTACCGTATTCTGCATTCAGTGTCTGATGTGATATGGTTTCTATTGGATTGCCTTAAACTTAAATAAATTATTCCTTTTATTAAAGCAGTGTGAGAGCTTGTATTTGTATAATGAGTGAATTAAGATTAACTGAGGCCCCAATTTTATGAGGACTGAAAAATCACTTTATGTCTTCAATCAAGAACTGTCCCTAAATGTTCTCTCTCTCTCTCTCTCTCTCTGTCTCTCTTGCTCTAGGGAGGGAGGGAGATGGGGGAGCACATCATAGATCAGTGCTCCTACAGTCTCTCTTCAGTCTGTTCTCTCCAAGTGATTAATAGCACTGCAGTGGTGTTCCTGGGGAGGGTTGGCGCATGTAGTCGCGCCTCTAGGAGTGTGCGCCTCACTTGGAGGTGCTGTCCTCTCGTGGCCGTCACTCCCCACCCCCAGAAGTGGTCTGAGGGCCAGAGAGGCCACGCGTGACCTCTCTGGCCCTCAGAATGCCTTTACTGGCTCCGGAAAACGTTTAAACGTTACTTCCTGTTTTGGGCAGTGGATTCAAACATGCTCCCCATTTCAATACCCCAAGTCTAAAAACATAACTGTAGATCAAATTTATAATCATCTCTGTCTAATAAGAGGCTGTAATCCTAAACACACTTTCCTGGAAGTAAGCCTTAATGAACATGATGGGACTTACTTCTGAGTAGGCATGCATAGGATTGTACTGTTAGTTAATTATCTACTACAGCTGTGCCTCATTATCCACTGATTCCATATCCACTGATTAGCCTCACAACTTTTACCAGGGGTCCACCTTTAAATGCCTTGTAACAAGGAAAAAAGGGTCAAAATCCCTTCCTACATTCCATTAGTCACTCCATCCAATGGCTGGATGTAGTATAGCGTATACATCAATCTGGGTCAACAATGGAATAGCAAGAAACCTGGAAGTTGGCCTTTAAAGCTATTTTTCCATTGATTTTGGTATCCACTATCCACTAGTGGTTCTGGAATGGAACCCCAGTGGATAACGAAACAATCTGTACTTAATCTTGGCAATTGCTGCTAAGAGGAAAGCTGATTCTGGACTAGTTTTGCAGCCTGTTCTAGATAGAATTGCATTCCCCTTAAAGGATCAGGTTTTCAGTCTTAGCACACTTCCGGATTCAGCTTTGTTCCTGGAGACACAGTCGATGGCTGTGGCCAGCAGTGCCTTTGCCTAGTGATCCTTGTCTTAGTTGCATTTCATTTGAAATTACAGGCATGCCCCGGTATCCACTGGGGTTCTGTTCTGGACCCTCCTGTGGATATCTGAAACTGAGGATACTGGGGATGCCTTTTTAAAGATAGGGGAACATCAGTGGTTTTCCTGCAAAAGGGTAAAAAAAGATTTGTTTAATGTTCCCCTATCTTTTTCATAGGCATTCCAATATCCATGGTATCCATGGATAACTGAAACTGTGGATACCAAATCAGTGGATACCAGGATATGCCTGACCTGCAATGTGTTCTACAGCACATGAAAAAAAAATTTCCAGTAAAAATAATGCATACATACGGGGGCTGTATTGACCATGGTATGAATAAAGCCACCTATCCCTAATGATTCCCATGTGCACTCTTTGGCAAACAAAAAAAAATCCACCCAGCCACATCATGTATTTATATTAGCATAACATGGAGTTTGACCCTTAGCTAGGCAACTCCAGTGATTTTGTCTAAAACAGACCTAGATAACAGAGCTGTCTCCACCACAGAGAGTCAAAAGCATCTAGGATTTCCATTCTATTTCTTGCAAAAGATATCAACACATTCCCTTAGTTATGCAAATGTTGTGAACAGCCCTGTGAAAACATTTTGGGGGGGGGGGGAGGGAGGGGGTCCTGCCTTTGGCACGACCATAAGTATGTACACCAGGGCACAGATTCAAGAGGGTGGGAAGCCAAGGCTGAAAAATACTTTTGAGCAACCCCATCCCCAAGCAAAGTTGGCACCGAGAGCATTCGGGGCACTTCTCAAGATGTCCTCCAGGGCAGTATAATGGCAAAGGAGGACAAAATCTGAGCAATCCCAGTCTGATCTTGAATGCAGGAAAACCTATAGGCAGAGAAAGCTAGTATGGTACGCGGAATTCCAGAACCAGTGATGTAGCTCCAGGGGGGCAGTGCAATAATGTGTAAGTGGCCCCTCCCACTTGCCATCAGAACCATTCCAGGCAGTGATGGCAATGCGCTGGAGGTGCCATTTGGTTCAGCGAGCATCTGCACATTGCTATCCATTGAAAACTTCCACCCCAGAATGCAGGGCGATCAAAGGAGACTTCCAACAGTGTCAGTGAGAATACACACATTTCAAGGCAGCAAAAACAGCAGGTCTGGCCGAACTACTCCATTTGGTAAGTGTCACGCCATGCAGGAGTGTTGCTCAAACCGACAGAGCATCCCGCTGCAGACAAAGCCAAGAACAGGCTACAGTGGACTGCTGATCCCTGCTGTAGTGGGTGCCAGCCTTGGACATAAGAAAGGAAACAAGGATGCATAGCCAGAGACTTTGCTACCAGCCACTGCAGGCTGCAAGAAGCGTGTGTAAGCACTTTCTGGGCTGGGAGTGGGACATAGTTAAGGGGCCTCGGTGACTGTGGAGACATGTCTTTAGGGATGTGCTCAGTGGTGTGCATGAGTCCAATGCGAAAGAGAAAATGGAGGACTGATGCACCCACAACAGGTGTGGGAACCAGAGAGACTGTTCAGTGTAGGTTTTCACAAAGAGAAATAGAGTAATCTGCACAGCCACCCACTCCTGTTCAGCGACAATCACTGCCACACTGGGTGGGTTCTTTTGACCTTTCAGAACATGATCTGAAGTGGGCATGTCACAAAGTGGTGCCATTTATTGCTAGAACAATCTTTGGGTGAGAAATCTGTATCTTGACCTGTCGTTTCCATCCTTCTGAAGGGAGAGGAAAAGGCGTGGAGAAGGCCATCAATCGTGTTTGGCACTTGCTTGCATCACAACAATTTCAGCTATGTTGTGTGTGTTTAATGGCCCCATTCGGCTCTTGTGCTTGCTCGGTTTATTGCTAAAGCTGAACACCACGCATTGTATCCGACTCATCCATCTTGTGAAATGAGTTTGAATGTACATTTCACTGGACTCTCTAGGAAAGTGTGAGCTCCGAGATGTCCAACCAGGGGCTGCAACAAGAGCAGCTGCTCAGAGAGAAAGGAAAACAGGCAGGGCTAATATTTTCAGGCCCAGCAGTCTATGCCTGTACAGTACAAAAGGGGATGAAAAAAACAGATTGGAATAACTGCAAAGATGCACAAGAAAATGGAACTGGGATTAAAGTGCTGCTTGTGTTCTGATTGCTCTTGACATAATAGTAACTTTGCAATGATTATTTCGATCGCTCTTTTGTTAAATGCAACAGTGCCACCTAGAGGCCACAATTCAGCATAATTTTTTTCTGAGATCTCTGAGATCTCATGCAAACCTACATCTCAGTTTTTAAAATGGAGAGACCCACGAGCAGAAGGCTAAATTTACTGCCGCCTGCTCTCCGACCTTTGAGTAGGATTGAGTGTCCCTGTGATCTGGTAATAATAGTAGGGCATAACCCTAAGCAACTTTCCAGCACTGCCTTAGCTGTGCCAATGGGGCAGGTGCTACATCCTGCTGTGGAGTAGTAGACTTGAAGTAGTTACCTCTTCATGTTTGTTCCCTTACCCCAGAGCTGCATTGCCCTTTCCCCGGTGCTGGAAAGTTGCTTAGGATTGCACCCTTAGAGTATTTATGTATTTATGGCTGGTTGTTTTTACGAGTCTGTTTTCTTAGAATTGTAATCTTCCTTGGCCCTATGAAGAGATGGACCAAGGCTAACTAGAAATGCAGTGAATAAACAGACATTTGCAAAATCATTCACACTGCATCATGCAAATGCAGAATTTGACATTGTATGTAGAATTTCTGAGGGTTTTCAATTTCTGAGGGTGCAATCCTAACCTGGAGTTAGGCCAGCACAAGTTACTTGTGCCAGCTCAGGAGTGTTGCAAATGTGCTGTAAAGTGCGTTTGCAACACTCCTGGGCCAGCACAAGGGATTTACTCCATAATCCTAACTCCAGGTTAGGATTGCACCCTGAGAGTATCATCTTTTTTCAAAAAGCAAGTTTCTATCCCCTATGATTACACAGATTGGCTTGGGGTGCTTCTACAGCATACCTGGAGAAAGTTAAAGTGCTAGGGAAGGTTGTTTAGGATCAGTAGCGTAGCAAGGATAGAACAGGGGGGTTGGTCCGCCCCGGGTGGCAACCATAAAGGGGTGCCAAAAGTTGTGACCTTTCAATTTATATTCATCTACTTGCTGTTAAATTAAACACCGCAACACCTTGCTGAATCCAAACACTGCTTCCTTAACAATTTAAAACAAATCTGGTCAGCCACTCGGTATTGGAAGGCTTCTATTTTGCCATCTACTGTACACTGGGAAAACTACAGCCACCCCAGCCAAAACTCTTGTTCTCATTCGCAGTCACAGTGTTTGGTGAGGAGAGATCAGCAGATTTGAAAGTTCAGTGGAGTCTGTGGAAGGAAAGGGAGGAGCTACTGGGCAAAAAGCTCAGTGCGTGGCATTGCAGCAGTTGTCTGTGTGTGTGTGTTTGTGTGTGTGTGTGTGTGTGTGTGTG
>JAJKFI010000055.1:1199361-1223468 GCA_029204185.1 Lerista edwardsae
GAGAGAGAGAGAGAGAGAGAGAGAGAGAGAGAGAGAGAGAGAGATGTGCCAAGAGAACTGTGTATGGAGGAAGAAACTTGATTCACGTTCTTGCAAGTGGCTAAGAGGAAACACTCGTGCTGGCCACTGGTCTCCCTGGAAAAGTTGAACCCTGACCAAGAGAGCCTAATTGGGTGGGTGTCTGTAAATAGAGTGAGGGGGGAGTGTGTGTGTGTGTGTGTGTGTGTGAGAGAGAGAGAGAGAGAGAGAGAGAGAGAAAGAGAGAGAGAGAGAGAGAGAGAGATTATACCTGCTTCTGTTACAGGGCTGAGGAAGGTGTTGAAAAATTATCTAGCCCAGGTTTTATAACTATATCACTGTTAACTATTATTTCCAAGAATAACAAAATACTAGATAACTCTAGATAACTCTTTGCCCCTTCTCATGTAAATTGTAAATGAAATACATGTAAATTGGCCTAATGTGCACAATTTGAATCACATAATTCAGACGCTGCTTAGACTGCTCTGGAGGACACCTTGAGAAGTTCCCTGAAAGTTTTGAAGGAGTAGGAAAGGAACAAGAGGGTCATAATCTGCTGTACACAAACCACCTCTTGGTCTTTTATTTTTATTATTCAGGATTGGTTATATTTCACCCATCCTGCCAGGAGCTCAGGACAGCATCCAAGTTTCTTTTTCCCTTATTTATTCTCACAACAGTCCTGAGAGATGGTGGCTGAATCCAGGGGCATGCTGTGAGCCTCGTGGCTGAGTGAGGACTGGAACTGTAGTAATGACCGCTCCTGACCCAACACTAACCACTGCACCTAACTGCCTCTTACTAGGCACAGTGTTTTCTATACAAGGTTTATGCAGAAGTCATGACGTTCAATAACACAATGATATAGCCCAGGTAACAGGTTCTCTTCACACACCTGAGGAATGAATACACTGTATTCACAGCAACACCTACAGCACATGTGCTCAACCATCCAGAGAAAGTATCTGCAGATACTTAAGTTGTTAGTGCTCAGAACTGCAACTCAGAGAAAACAAGATCAACCCATGGCTTCTTGAGGCTTCCTCAGTTGAGAGGCTGGATATAAAGAAATATTCAGTACAAACCTGTAGGAGTGATTTGTTTGGTCTCAGTAAGCTTTTCCAAATCACACAACTTCAGCGCACTCTCTTTAAACATTAAATATACATTACTTGGATGATAGCTCTAACAGGAAGTCCTTGGAGAATTGAATACTTTAATTTAGAGATTAAAGCAGTGGTTCCCAAACTGTGGGTCAGGATCCACCAGTGGGTCATGAGCCAATTTCAGGTGGGTCGCGATGCACCTAGAGCAGCCATATTGAAAATATGGGAAGAGGGGATGCTGGAAAGGGGGAGTGCTGTGTGGATGTTTAGCTTGTGTCAAGGTTGTAACTAGATTTTTTTTCCTTTCTGATTCACTTTGCTATTGGAAAATGGCTGAGAAATAACCCAACTTATTGCTGCATTCTCAGCAGCAATTTGCTTACTGTGATATCACTTCTGGTGGGTCCCAGAGAGATTGTCATTCTAAAAAGTGAGTCCCAGAGCTAAAACGTTTGAGAACCACTGGATTAAAGTATATGTCTAGGCATTCCTTCAGATTTGCTTCTCAAAAGGGCAGAGATTGGTTTCGGTATGCTTCTGCTTTTCTGATTTTTTCAAAATGATTTCAAAGCAATTGACTTCAATGAGTTACACACATGCTTATTTTGTATCTCATTCCCTCTGAAGCAGCCACAGACTCCAGGGACATGCAGTGAGGGTGTGGCAGGTGAGGCAAAATTGCCCTACATTAGTTCTTTGAAAAGTGCCTCCACTGCTGCTGCAGTGGCTGTGATCCTGCAAACACTTACAACCCACTTCACCTGTTCAGAGCTGAAAAGTGGGGCATTTTTCAAAGAACACTGGTAGGGGAGTTCTGCCTCACCTGCCACACCCTGACTGCACATCCCTGATGGACTCTGCTCCTGATGCTGAATCACCTAGAATCCCTCATGCAAAGAAGCTTTTTCAGGCCAGCCTGAAACTGATCAGACAGGGAAAAGCAGAGGATGGGGCTCACTGAGCAGTTCGAGTAAGCCAATACTGTGGATACACAGGAGGTGACAAATGCCAAAGAAGTCTGTGGAAGTCTGTGGACTGCTGAGAGGTAGATCACCACTGAGCTTGGGATCCACATCAAGATGAAAACGACTAATACAGTCAGAATCATAACAGTGGCTTTCTTGTTGAGTCTAACGTTCACTGATGAACGGACCGCCACCTTCCTTCGGAACCAGAGTGACTGGACAATTCTGGCATAGCATAAGACCAACAGAAGCACAAAGGGGAAGAAGGCCACCCCCCCCAAAGAGGACAAAATACAGGTATGTTTGCCTTGGTGTCATCAGGAGCATGCAGTATCTGGCATCATCAATAACCATGACTCCTTGGTGCATCCAGTTGGGGATGGAAACTGTGAAGCCCATAAGCCACATCAGTGCACAAAGCAGGAACCTCTGGAGTCTATTTGTCGAGAAGGAGCATGTTGGATGGAGCACTGCCATATACCGCAGGATGGAAGTGGCTACCATGCTGTAAAAGCTACAGAACATGGTCCACATAGAAAAACTTTGGCTGCTTACACACACCGCTGCCCCCATCTCCCAGTCCTGATAGACGAAGGTGAACAACAGCACTGTGACATTGTACAGAAGGAAGATCAGGTCAGAGATGGTGATATTGACCATGAGAGTAGTGGTCATGGTGGATATGGAACTGGAGCTGGAGCTGGAATTGCTGCTGCTGTTCTGGAAACCCTCAATCAGGATTAGCAACATGAACAAGTTGCCGACAAAACCAATCAACAAGATGAGGCCACAGAAGAAGGCAAAGATGTATCTGAGCTGTACCACTGTCAAGCCACCAAAACTATAGGAAATCTCATGTGAAGAGATGTTGATGCTGTTATTAGAAGCAAGAAGGTCATCCTCATTGGTTGCTGAGAGTTCCATTATTCTCACTTGGTAGAAAGAGGACAATGAGCAGATATTCAGCTAAAAGAACAACATGTAACAGTTTCCTGATCCCCATTACTTAATACTTGCCTGTTTTTCCTCAACTTTGGGTCGAGGCAGGGCCATTCTAGTGTCCAAATAGGTCAAGACAAAATTAGTGTTTGCAAAATTACTGTGGCAATCTATGGCCACAGCGCAGTAGCCATTTTCCTTCCATGTGATTCAGGTTCCCTATGAGTGAAAGGCAGATTCTCACATTGGAAGTTATTATTTATTCCTTAATGCTCATAAGGAACTTGAATACTCTGGTAGAGAAACCCATAAAGTTATTGAGACAATGTGACAAGTACAGTACAATATAAAACAGGGTTTGTGTCTGTGTTTCCCAGCAGTGTTTTGGAGATTCCCCGTAGACTTGTTAGCCAACAAAGACACGCATCAGAACACAAGCTAGTAACTCACCCTAATGGACACTTGGTCACATCAGGCTGATGTCCTAATTTGATGAAGGCCATGAAACGGCTACTGGATGCAAATTCCAATCAGCAGCTGTCAGTCAGGACCAGAAAAGCCCTTGCACAGGAGATGAGCAAACCAGTCTCCCACTGGTTTTAGTTATTTGGTTTATGAACAGCAGCCTTGGAGGATATGGTCAGGAGTGGAAATGTGGTAGAGAGGAAGAACTGCTGAACTATCCTCACTTCCTATAATTTATCCAGTCAAAATTCTCCCCCTTCCAGTTGTCCTCACCCCCACCCTGGGAGGGAAAAGATATACAGTAGGTCCACATATCTTTTCCCCCACAGGTGAGGAAACAGCAGGGTGGTGATGGTTTTGAAAAGACAGGTGGTCCGATCCTACCTAACTCTCCTCCACTGATGCAGCTGCGTCAGCAGGGTGGGCACTGCAACCTGTGGGGGAATGTCAGACCCTGGAGCATTTGTTCCCTTGCCTGGGGGTAACCCTCCACCACCTGCATGGGTCTACCCAGATCTGCTGGCACTACTTTGCTGGTGCAAGTCCAAGTGCACCTGGGAAGGTGGATTGAAGCTGGAAATGAAAATAAGATATTGGCAGCACCTCTTCCCAGGCTCAATCCACACCCCCTCCCCACCAGGTCTCCTCCCCATTATGCGGCCCCCCCCGGTGCCCCAGCCACCATTGGATTTATGTAGCTGGGTCCAGGGCCAGTCCTCACGTCCTGCTGCCATTTGCAGCCGTGCTCCTAAAATGATGCGCACGCTGCTGGGAACCGTTTTATGACAGTGGAACTGTGTTCCATCTCGCAAACCCCTTTGCACATCACCCCAATCCTAGCTAGGGGGAGAGTCAGTGGTAGATCACCTGCTTTGCCTGCAGAAGGCATCAGTTTCAATCCCCAGGATCTTCAGTTAGGGCTGAGAAAGAAGCCACTGGGATCAGGGTCGACAATACTGTGCTAGGGGGACCAATGTTTGACCCAGTCTAAGGCAGCTTCCTATGTACTATGATTTAGCCCAGGGATTTGCCTCCTGCAATTCATTCAGACCACAATGATCACCACCACACACACCTCCTCTAACCCACCATTTAACTGCCAAGGCATATGGGAAGCTGGGCATTAGGGCACACAAGTCACTATTGTAGTGCTAGCTGCTACTACCATCACCACCACCACCACCAAGAAACAAGAGGAAAATGCTTTGCCTCAAAAAACTTACCAGGCTACTGAATTTTACTGGAGAGGTTTCAGTGAGGTCACAATTCATTAGCAAATCACTGCAGGCTGATTATGAAGGCGAGAGCAATTCTGCCATTCTCATATACCTTTCCAGAAGGCCTTCTCTTATATTACTTTACCAGGCTTATGGGGAATTGGGGGGGGGGTTTCCTCCCCCAGTCACTGTGGATCAAGTGATGGGGAGGGCTGTTGGATACACACACTGTCAGATCCTCGTGTGTGATAGCACGTGGCTGGTAAGGTGATAGGTGGGGGAAATAAAGAAGCTATTTTTAGTTTCCTGGCAGTGCACAGAAAACTGTCCCCTGTGAAGATTTGTGGTCATTAGAAATCTCATGTGTATGCTTTGCAAAGAAGGGGACTAAAGCCTGGTGGCAAGAGAAATCTATGTTCATGCTATCGCTTCCTGTCCACCCACAGGACACGTTTCTATGGTGCTTGGTGGCTGCTCCTGGGGATGTGTGTGCTGGAATTAAAGGTGTAGGCATAGGCTCTACAATAATTCTCCAATTCCTTGTTTTTTAATCCAAATCTTGCTTCTTGCTTCCTTTGGCCTCTTTGCTCAAGATCTTGGAAGCCTCTGATTTTATAACGGACAAATGTGCCCTGTGGTGCAAAATACTGCAGGGCAACTCTAGCACCCTGATGAATGCTCTATGACTCCTCCCAGCTTCAAGCAGGGTCTTCGTTCTGATACAAAAAACATGTTAAATAAAAGCAGTTAAAACAAACGCCAGTCAGGCAGGTAGTCAATTAGAACTGCTGTTTTCAGTTTGCCCTGAGAAAAAGTGAGACCTTCGCCCTGTCTCACTGAAGAATGGCATGTGAAAGTGATTACATTCCACTCTTTCACTTTCACATGCAATTCTTCAGCAGGACAGGGTCTCAGAGCAAGCTGAAAATAGCAGTTCTGAAAAGTGCTTTATAGAATGGGGATGTGCTTTTTCCCCTTTGCCAGAGATCAGCATGGTCCTGATCTGCGGTGGCCGTCAGTGTTGAGTCAAATCAGTGTATAAAAAAGGTGGAGTTTTTATCACTTTCTTTCAGTTTACAAAATCAGGTACTACTGCATACTCAGAGAGTCTGCCAATTACGTAGAAGTCACTCCCTTATGTTTGATGCCCTCGTTTCCTTCCAACCTGCTAGGAAACAACAGTAGTTCAGGGCCTATTAGAAGAAATATTTCTTTAAGAGTGCAATCCTAACCTGGAGTTAGGTCGGCATAGTTAGGCTAGCAAAGTTTGGCTGGCACAAGGAACACCATAAAGTATGTCTGGACCACTCTCAGAATCAGAGACCAGCACACAGACATGCACCATCCTCTCTGACTCCGAGAGTGGTCCAAATGTGCTTTACGGTGGCCCTTGGGCCAGCCAAACTTTGCTGGCCTATCTGAGTCAGCCTAACTCCAGGTTAGGATTGAACTCTAAATTCAGGAGTATGGTGAGCCAAAGTAAAGCTCATGGCAAGGAAGAAGTTTTATCGCATGGAGTCTGCTAGGAGTCTGATGCTAGGAGTCTGAACATGCAAGGGTAGACATGGTTAGGCTGCTGTACAGGCAGAGCAGCTGTATGAGTTCAGAGGCTCAATGCAATGAGATTGGAGATTTCCAGCAAAACAACCTTCGAGGTCTGTAGAGCCTCTGACCTCGTCTTGGCCCTGCTTCGGTACCTTTTGCAGCTGATTAACACACAATAATTTCCCCAGCACTTTCTCACCAGACCGTAAAAGAACCACCTGCCAAATTTGAGAACTGCCTGGCAGACAAACAGGGACAGGAGCAGGGCTGATTAAGAAAAGATGGGAAAGATGGCAGGTATAAGGGAAACAGAAGGAAAAGTCTCGTGGGCTAAGAGGCCCAGGGCATGCTGGGCTTCTCAAAAATCCCGCTACATTCATGAGATAAATAGCAATGTGTGGGTGGGAAAGGCTGCCCTTTTGAGACAGGAATTTAAAATTGCTCACATACATAAATGGTTTTTGCCTTATATTAGGAACAGGATGAGATGGGTGGGACTGCTTGAACCCTAAGACCAACCACCTCTTCCTAACAGGTAGCTAATGGAACCATTGAAGGCTGTTATATTGGATGGGGCTGCTGGAAGCAGTGTCATAAGCTGGACAGGGCAAGCCAGTCTAGGAAACCTGGGCTTGTGACAAGCCAAAGGGTCCACTTCGCTCACCTTAAGAGAGATTTGGCATTGATCAAAGGTGCTGAGTCTGGACATGTTTTTGGAGGTGTCACAAACATAAGATCTGTGGGGCAAATAAAGCCAACCTCGATAATCTTCCCCTCCCTCAGAGAATAAATGGGGAACAAAGTAGTGCTTTCATTTGGAGTGAAAGAAAAGCTTCTAAAGATCCAAAGCAACTGCAGTAGCCTGAGGAGGGTAAAGAGGATGCAATCCTGCTAGATCCTCATGCCAGCTTTAGGCACTGGTTCTCCCCTGCCCTCATTTCCCCTTAGGCTCTAATTTGCTCTGAACAGCTCAGGCACAAGGCAGGCCTGCATCATCCCAGCTCCTGTGCCTGCCTGCAGCTTTCCCTCCCCAGGTGACTGTATTGCCATAAGCAGTGTAAACTGCAGCCTTCAGTCTCCACCAGACACTCTCCATTCCATTAGGCAGCTGATTGCTCAGGCTTCTGGAGCCTTGCCAATGATAACACGTTGTAGAGGCAACATAAATGCCAATCATTATTTTATTATCTTCTTCATAGTAAACTTTCAAGGCACTCAATTTCCAGTTGAGACATAGCTGAACAATTAAACAGTCTCATATGAGCGCATACAATACATATACAATCAAACGTATGTACTGTAAAGCATATTTAGTGAACCTTAGATAACCATTGGTTAAATCAAAAATAAAGATGACCTGGTGATAACAGATATATATTTGCCGCATTAAAGCTAAAGGAAGAACAAAGAGGTTATGTGCTTTAGAACTGGGGGGGGGGGGAACCCACCAAATTATAGGGGCAAGAGGAGGGGCTTAAACATAACCATTTTATCTGAGCTCGTCTGTTTCCTCTGATAAAACCCTCTTAAAACATGCATTGACCTGGGGACCCCAAGCCTGAAAGTCACAGGCTCAAAATACCTATATTGGATATTCCCAAAGAAAAATGACACAAAGTTGGGAGTTGTGACATCTCAAACTCTCGTGTCTTTTGGTTCCCCCCCCCACAAACCAACCAACACAGCTAACTACTATTTTTTAGTCCCATTAAAATGTAATCCTGCTTAAGTTCTCACTGAAATCAACAGTACAAGTTAGCACAACTCACTGAACTTTTATTGATTTCAATTCTAGAGGGTGTCTCAGGCAGTAGACACAACAAAAGAAACCTTAAAGATGAACAAATGCTGATTTCAATGGAACTGAAGCATGATGAACTTCAGCATTTAAACTGGTTTGAAATTAAACTGTCAGAGATTTGCCCCCCCAAAGTTCTACACAGTTTTGCGAGGGCGTGGATAAAATATATTCGGTAGCTATTGCATGATCACAAAATTAGCTTTCACAGAGACTATGGATGGAAGCCATGACAGTTAAAGATGTTTGAAAGGTACATGAGCTACACTAGTTTTGACATAACCATACACGGGCAATGCATGGAACTCCACCACACAACGGAAGGTACCATCTTATATAATTGGATCGATAGCTAGTATTTTTAAATTTCAGTATAGTTAGGAAGGAGTTATTGCATGTCCATGATAGGTTGGCAACAGGTACCACATTCTGACATAGAAGTTGGTAAGGAAGCGTAGCCCAGGTCAAAAAAGAGGAGGCCTCCACATGAGGAAGCTTCAGATAAATATGTTATATGGGACCTCAATTTAGCTGCTGATAGTAAAAGAAAGCCAGCAACTGTCTTCCACTGCAGGGTAGAAGCACACCTCCATTTCTCACTGAGACCTCATTAGCACATTTTACTAAGCAATAGATTTCACAGCTTGAACAATAAAGGTTGTTTCAGGGACTTCAAATTCCCAGTCCGGAACCTTCAGCACAATTAATATTCCCTCTAGTCATTCCTTTCGGTTGTTGCTACTAGAACCATTTTGAGTGAACAAACATGTAATATTCCATGGGAATGAATCAGTGTCCAATTAATGGTACAAACAAACAAAAAATAAAAAAAACAAGTCAGCAGTCACTGAAACAAAGTACCAGGAGACACAGACAGACAGACCGACAGGCACACGCAGGTACACACACGCACACACACTCACAAACAGAGAGAGAGAGAGAGAGAGAGAAGCTAAGCAACCATTTCCAGGATGTATTCTGGCAGAATGAGACTGCACAACCATAAGCAATTTTGAGGATCAGCAATACAATTAAAAACAGAACTACTCCATAATAAGATATTATAGAGAAGGCAGCCCCAAGACAGAGTTTGAAACCCCCAAGTTTCTTTAATCTGATTAAAAACTGATTAAAAACTTCCAGAACTACAAGGGTTTTCACACAAAGAAACCTGCTAATTCAAATATTTTCGGCCAGTACAAATTCACAAAGGATGAAAGTTGTGTTTTTGCCTGTAATTGTTTTTTTTTACCACGTGATGACAGAGGATTTCATAAGGCAGTCTATAGGGAGAAAGGCCCGTTGTTCCACACATTATCCTAGCCCCACGTCTTTTGGCTTTCTGAAGGCCTAGGACACACCCTCAGCTTGCGTGCTACCTATTACAATGTTACCCACGCGGGTGGGACCTGCTGGCTGAATCCGCTTCCCTTTCCACCTTAGCAGGTTCCTCAGCCTGGTTTGAAATTGGCGAGAGAGGAAGAAGCAGATGACAGGATTGATACACCGATTCGAAAAGGCCAGGATGGACGTCAGGTGATAAGCCAAGTAGGCAGGGACTGTGGTTAAGGACCCATCAAGCTTGGTAAAGAAAACCAGCAGCCAATATGGGAGCCACATGGTGACAAGGGCCACCATGGTGACCAAAGCCATCACCGTTCCTCGCCAGTTAATGTGGAAGCTGGCCATGGTGTATATGGATAGCATCCTCCTCCGAACCTTCAGGGCAGCAATGATCCTTGAGTAGCAGAAAATCATCAGTAACATGGGAGGCAGAAAGCCCACCCCTCCCAGGAGCCGCAGGTAAAGATTCAGTTCCTCACTTGCCATTTGATTCACACACAACGTCTTTCCCTCCACCTGAGCCATCTTATAGTGAATCCAAAGTGGGGTGGAGAACAAGAGGCAAACCACCCAGATGAGCACGCAAGTCCCAGCAATTTGCTTCTGAGAGATGGGCAACACCTGCATCGGATGGAGTACGGCAATATAGCGAAGCAGGGAGACAGCCAGCATGCTGTAGAAGTTCGCAAAGGAGATCCAAAAGGACACGCTGCTGTTGGAGACACAGAGCCAGTAGCCCAAGCGCCAGTCCTGGGAAACAGCTTTGCCCAACATGACAGGGAAGCAGTAGAGGAAGAAGAGCAGGTCGAGAGCCACAATGTTGATGAAGAGCAGCTCGGTCAGGCGCGAGATGTGGCTGCCGCTCTTTCTCCGGAGACCGCGGATCAGAACCAAGAGCAGCAAGATGTTTCCAGGCAAGCCCAGGAGGAAGAAGAACACGTAAAAGAAAGCAAAGACACTCCTGCTGTAGAAGAGGAAAATGTCACTCAGGACAGAGTGGGGATCATTCTCTGCAGTGGAGTTGGAGGCCATAACAGGACTGCAGAGGAAGCAACAAACAGTAAGCCTAATGCGCTCTGTGCCATACAACTGACCACAGGTTTGATCCTTATTCTCTACCCTGGAAACAAGGAGATCACATTGGGGTATCTTGTGGTATTAAAGCAGCAACGTTCAGGATTACTGTTCCAAATGCTAAAAATCTACTGCTGTTGCAGAGGGTGACCATATTAGATGCATTCAAAAACCAGAGATTTCTGGGGCGGGGCCTGGTGGTATCGGAAGACTGCTGACCCATGAAAAATGGGGTGGGGGAGGGATCGGGTACAAGGATGGAGCATATGAATGGAAGGCTACAATGATTATTTGCTTCAGAAGCAAAATAATCCAAATAAGATCATCACATCTTCGTTCTGCAAGTCATGAAACTTTGCCAAGAGGCAGTCTACCAGAGGCTCCTCTTCTCTGTTCAATTGCAGTGAAGGAAACCTGTGGCCTAAGACTAGATCTGGTCCTCGGCAAATTTGCAATGGCCACTTTCAATTTGGCTTTTCTTTGCTTGGACCAGATTCACCTCATCTCCACAGGTCAAGCAGGGGCTTTAACTGGGCCTTTGACTCTGGGGGGTTTTCTCCCAAAGGGAGATGCAAAAGTGAAAGAACACAGGCTCCAACATTAGCAGCCCCTTGAACTCCAGATGGCAAATCCTTAGGCAACTCGGTCTAAAGAGAAAGCTGCCAGTAATGAGGGAAGGCAAAGAAATGGGGAACGAGAGAAACCACTTCCCACCCATTGCTTTAACCTGCTTGGGGGAAGGGGGCACTGCCCCATGAGAAGAGAGAGTGTGTATATGTGCATATGCATTATACTCTGGCGGGCATTTTTTATTACAGTTTGGGATGATAGAGTTTGGTAGATTTCTACTGAAATGGAAGACCTGCTAGAAACTTCAGATAGTGTACAACGTGTTATGACCTGTGCCCGGTGGCTTGACTCTGTCACTCCAATGTATATACCAACTTTGCTGGACATGGGTACATTCCCAAGTTGTTGTTCAGTCGCAAAGTTGGGCCAGACTCTTCGCGACCCCATGGACCACAGCACGCCAGGCCTCCCTGTCCTCCACTAGCTTCTGGAGTTCACCCAATTTCATGTTCATCGCTTCGGTGACACTATCTAACTATCTCATCCTCTGCCACCCCCTTCTCCTTTTGCCTTTGATCTTTCCCAGCATGAGGGTCTTCTCTAAAGAGTCTTCTCTTCTCATGAGGTGGCCAAAGTATTTGAGCTTCAGCTTCAGTATTTGTCCTTTCCAAGTACAACTCTGTAAGCCTGCACCTGGAAACTTGCAGACCCCAAACTTTTCAAATGGCGGCTCCCTTGACCTTCTAGGCCATTAGCCGCACCTGTATTGTATAAGACAGTGAGTTTTTCGCAAGGATTTTGTAGCTCCCCTGGCTGGTTTCCATGACCTTCCTACAGGTTCCACCACCGATAGAAATTAGCTGGAAATGACCCAGGAGAAGGCCGTCATGGCTTCTTGCATGTGGAACTCTCTGACATTAGAGAGAATGTCTGCCCATTTTTAACAGCAACTGAAAAGCCACAGTATTTATTTCTTTTTAGCTTTGGGGTTTTGTTGGACGGAAGCAACCTGTTTGTTCTTGACTGCTATCCTGAAGATTTGTTTTGATTGTTCTCAATGTTGTAGTGGTGGAAATGATAATGGTCTTATTGTATTACTGTTTTGACATCTTGCTGTGAGTCACTTTTGGCAGCCCAGTAGGGAGGGAAAAGGCAGGATATACAAATATTTTGAAATAATCAAATTAAAAAAAATGTTTTGATTTCTACTACTGTCTGGTTACTGGTTTTATTCCAGGACTTGTTTTTATTGTTGGGATTGTCTGCTCCAAATTGTCAAATCAGGGGCTGATTTTCAGGGGGAAAGGGTCAGACCTCCCCCGCCCTCTTCCTGCACCACACACCCAATTTGCATCCTCCCTGCTACTTTTATGCAATGAAGGGATTATTCCAGTATTCTCCCTGTCTCTCCATGATGGTTTAACATAATCTGTCGTTTGACACACACCCCCAGAAGCACCCACAGTCATAGCACCTTCTATGTTCCAGGCAGCTGGCCAGATAGCTTGGCTTGGGAGAAACACAAAATGAAGGGGGAGGAAGACAGCCCTTCATGATATATTAAGTAGCACACAAAAGACCCAATTTAAACTGAGCTGTAAAGGGCCAAGCAATAACCTGATGAATGGAATCTGCATTTTAAAATCCTATTCACCAAAATGATGAAACGTAGCCAGATAAATCCCTGATCAAGTCTGTTAAGATGTACCAGATATTTGCTTGCTAGGAAGAGTGAGCTGTTCCCATTTACTGCGATGCTTTTCCTCCTTGGAAAACACCAATGAGGAAGTTACATAAAAAGGCTGCCGTGGAATTGCAAATCTGCGTGGGCTTCTTTTGCAAGAATGAAACACAAACAGAAGCCTCTTCTCCTCCTTGCACCTGATGTATGAGTCTTCCCCGCAAAATCTACAGGGACTTTGAATTCTAATATAAAACTTGGTGCACAAGTATTCCCCAAAGTTCTTTTTCCTCTGCATAAGCACCATATCCCAAGCAGCCCAGAAGTATTTTTCTTGCAAAAAAAAATTCAACAGCATTTTGCCTGAAGGAAGAGAGCTTGCTGGTGGGCGAGGAGTCGTTTGCTTTGTCCAAAGTTAGGAAGAACAGCCTGCGGAACAGACTGCAGTTTGGCAGAACAGACTTTCTCTTTGCAGGAGAACCTCCATGAAAATAGACAGTATTCACTTTCACTTGAGTTTTAGGTACACAATGCAAGAGACACAAAAGTGAATCAGGATTGCAGGCCAGGTGCACTCTAATTGGAATTTTGAGAGATTCAGGACATTGTAATCTCTTTGTACAGATTAATAGGTTTTAGGTTTCTTTTAACTGACTCCTACACTATACTATCATATAGAGCAAATACCTGGACCACATAGGAGCCTACAGATTTTCTGTATGGAAAAGCCCTTCTGTGTAGCAAACCATGATGGCAAGCGCACATCAGATCCTCTGTGTGTGCGTGTGTGTGTTCATGCATGCACGCAGGGGGCACATTATGCCAGGGTCTGGGGTGAAAAGGGGGGCCCAGGAGCTAAATTCACATTTGAAATGAGAATGGGCCCCAAAGAAACTTTGTACCCCCTTATGAAATACCTCTCAGTGGCCCTGGCACACATAATCTAGATGACCACGTGTGACCACCTATGCTCTTTTTTCCATGTGAAAATGTATCATTTGTAGAAGACTTGTCACATATGCAATGGACCACGGTGGCAACAGAAAAATATTGGGGAGTTAGAGTGCATTTTGGTGGATAGTAGTATACTAATTTCATGTGTGTTCCCATCCTAAATGTATTTTCTCTGAGGTTAGTCCTATTGGTTTTGATGGAGAGTTAACTCTTTAAGCATAGCTGCTTAGAACGGCAGTCTTATTTTAACAAGTATATGATTCAGCCATGGGATCAACAAGGGGTGAGAAGCCATGTTCCTGTAAATGCCTCTCTCACCATCCTTATGTCACTGCCGGTGATGTAACTTCTCTTCTACCATCTCCACCCCCCACCCTCAGTTCTTTACATGACATGGATTCCAACAGAATTTAACATCGTTAGAAGAGCCAGATCCCCCTAAACCCATTCAAGTACTTTATAATTAATACCCCCCCTTCTCTTTCTGTGGATCTTTTGAAACAAAAAGGCTGTACCGTATTGTTGCTGTCGTCTGGACATCACTTGGAACATAACTGATGGCCGGATTATGCTACACACAAGAGCATTTCCTGATGGCCCGTCTTCATCACATCTCAGAATCTCTGCAGCCTAATTTATAACTTCACTTAAAAAGGGGAGAGGGAGGGGTGAATGCTCTTTTCCTGCAGCTGACGAGCAAGGCCTGCCTATCAGCATGTCTCCCTCTGTGCGCAGACAGCCCAGTCACAGGAAATCATTTGTCTCTCTCCTCACCTTGTAGCAGAATTGCTTTTCTCCCTAGAATGGACTGAGCCATTTTCTCCCCTGCTAATGATACTTTTTGTTTATTCACTCCTGTGATGATTGCTCCACTCTATTTCCCCGTATGTTTCCTTAAGGAAAGTCTCAGTGTAAATCAGTGCCATCTCAGAAGGATGGAAATGGCCAGGCAGGCAGGTCACTTTGCAGATGCCGTACCTTGTCTGGTTTCCCCCAAAACAGTATGCTCTGGCCAGCCCAGCTGTAGGATTGACATGCACCAGCTGATTAAGTACCTTAACCCACCTGACCAGGTCAAAGATTATGTAGGGCTATCCATGTGGTCATAAAACATGCAACAGGATGGGACAATTTTATCTTCAAAGCTAGGTTTCTTGGCCAAGCCCAAGGACATTTGTGCGTCTTTTGGCTTGGCTCTGTCCAAGAAATGACTTCTGTGTGTCAAGTCCTTACCTGTCTCCCTGGGGATCAGAAAGGTGCAATGGGCATCCCAAATTGGAGTAAGTACTATACAGTTAGGAAACCGTGAAATTTAGACATGTTAAGATATTATTTTGATTTTAATTTTGCCTGTAATCACCTTCTAGTATTTTTGCTAAGATACACATCTAGGCATTGCCAATGGGTGCCCTTCAGGAAGAAAGGTGGGGAAAAATTGAATAAATAATAATAAATAAATACGGTAAATAATGTCTAAGCTACTTACAAGCTTGTTTGTTTTCTCCTTTCTTCCTTATATTAACTCCCCCCTTTTTAATAAACACTTTTGACATTTTAATTATTTAGTTGCCTGTCTTTGGTTGAACTTAGTCAGAACTGTGCCCCAGTCAGCCTTGATTCTTGGCTACACGCTGTTAGGCAGGTTTGGGAGGAATTCACAGGCTTTGAGAATGATCTTTCTCTATCTGGCTTTGTCCTCGTGGTACCAGCAGAGTCTCCCAATTCTAGTCAAAGCATGGGGCAGATCAGAGGAAAGAAAGGGGCGCCGGGGCTTTCCTCCCCTGCTCCATCCCTGCAATTTCATACGAAGAGCTTCAGATTATAGTTTGTACTTTTATTTGCCTTTTGTACCTGGACAGTTTCAATTTTAAGGATGGGATTCAGGGAATAGGTGTGCTAAAAAAGGGGTGTAATACTATACGTTTTTGACTAGTGTTTTGGGAAGTACCTCCCTGTTCTCTTGTGTCAAAATGTGTGCAATCATTTCCGTTCAGTCCATCCTGCAGACGGTGCATTCCCCCCCTTTTTTGCAATTTCCTGTTCTTCAAAGTAGAAAGAAGTTTAGGCTGCAGTCCTAGTCACATTTTCCTGGGAGTAAGCCCCACTGAACTCAATGGGATTTACTTCTGAGTAGACATGCATAAGCTGGGGCTGCAAGTCTCTGGAAAAGGGGTGCTGTTTAGGTAGAAAGTGACAGATAAAAACAGTTTCAGAATCTGATTCCTTTGCAGGAAGCAAACATATTTTAGGAGTTTGGGATGCAAGGTGCAATAAAAGGTCATCTAATCCACTTCCCAGTATTAGCAGCAGACTGTATACCCTAACTTTCCTCCAAGATGCTCAGGAAAGCATACACAGAGCATAGAAGCAATCAATCAATCAATCACTAGTATTTATATACCGCTTTTCAACACAAAGTTCACAAAGCGGTTTACAGGCAAATAATAACATTAAAGTTAAATGGCTCCCTGTCCCAAAAGGGCTCACAATCTAAAAGAATGGAGAACACCACCAGCAACAGCCACGAGAAAGACACTGCTGGGGGGTGAAGAGGGACAATTGCTCTCCCCCTGCTAAATATAAGAGGACACCACTTGAAAAAATGCCTCTTGCCCACTTAGCAGGGGTTAAGAGAGCATAGAGAGCATTCTATGTTCTCTCATCTAGCCCATGATGTACGTTAAACTAAGAGATAGTGACTGGCCCAAAGTCATCCAGTCAGCTTTATGGCCAAGAGGCCATAACCCAGGATCTTAACCCAGGTCTCTCCAGTCCTAGTCAAGCACTCTCGCTCTTACCCATACTGGCTCTCCAGTTCTATTTTGAGTAAATGTTTGCTTTACCCATTTAAAAAAAATTACATCAAGAAAACTCCACCCTTCCTTGGTTCTTTTTCTTCATTACCCAAATATCCCAAGAGAAATTCATCCAAATGATTTCCCTCAACAGTATATGAGGTATTCTGTCAAAGACAATACTACCTAGTATATAAACAGTACAGGAAATTCATTTTGGCTCCAAATCGGCTACATTTACAATTTTAATATTGTACTTAATAACTTCCATTAAACTAACACGTTCTCTTGGGCAAGAGGCTTTCAAGCTTGCAAGCTAATTATTTCCTGTTTTTAACAGAGACCCTGACAGCTGTGATGGGGTGGTTGTTCATTAATATTTCCACTGCATTTTAGTGTCATTTTTCAAGTAAGTAAATTGCATACAGTACATAATTATACTTTACTAGTTTTGTGTTGAAGAGCTCCTATTATACCAGCTGTTCTAGCCGTTTTTTCATCATTCCCTTGCTAGCGATATTTAATTTCTCAAGGCGCAATCCTAACCTGGAGTTAGGCCAGCACAGTTGGGCCAGCAAAGTTCAGCTGGCACCAGGGCCACTGTAAAGCACGTTTGGCCCACTCTCTGAATCAGAGAGGCCAGCACACAGACATGCACCAGCCTCCCTGACTCCAAGAGTGATCCAAACGCACTTTATGGTGGCCCTTGGGCTGGCCAAACTTTGCTGGCCTAACGGCTCCGGCCTAACTCCAGGTTAGGATTGTGCCCTCAGATATCTAAGTCATTGGAACCAGAGAACCCTCTCTTTTAGGGACAGATTTTAAGAAGTGTCCAGATTGAGGCCCATGTTCAGTAAAGACCTCATCTAGCCCTTTCTCCCATGACTTCATTTTATTTAATGATGTACGGGAAGTGGGGTCTACTGCATTGCAGCAACTAGCCCAATCAGGGATGAGGCAGGGCTGGGCCAATGCAACTGGGAGAAAGGGTGAACCCCTGTTCGTTCTATAGCACAGTCCCAAGCTAGATCAGGCCCCACTTGCAAGTGCTTTTTTACATGAAAAAGGGGCAGTTCGGGCTTACTTAGGAAGCAGTAGTCTAGCCAGAGGAGGGGCGGCACGGTAAATACTGCAGGCCCTGCAATGTGCTGTGTAACATCGCCACTGCTGTCCGGAATGTCTCCAATGGGGAGGGGCTGCTTACATAGCAAGTTGCAGCAACTGCTGTACTTACCGCACCGCTTCCCCTCTCCCCGGCTTAACAGGTTTAAGGTAACACGTTGTTTGGCTCTCCTTTCAAGCTGGTACAGGGATTGACTGGATTTCAGAGCATTGGAAACGGAAGTCTTGCTAGCACCTAAATGCATGGGATGGATGGGGTGACCATGTGCCAAGATGCGCATTGCAGCATGCCATGATGAACATTTCTCTAATGCTACTCATCTGTTCAGCAAAGTCAACCAAGAGTACTATCATTCCTTAAAGGCAAACACATTTGTCCCAGCAAAAGTTGTGTGAACTAGAGACCACTTATCTTTTCCAGCTGTAAAACACTAGTTCAGAAAAGCTTATGCTAAAATAATGTGGTTAGTTTTTAAGGGGCTACTAATTCCTCCTGGAGCACAGGACTTGACATGATACAACCTGTTCCAACCACTTGAGAGATGCTAATGAAGGCTTCACCGTTTGTTTTCAAGCAAGTAGTTCCATGGCTCACATTCTTTGTTTCCCCCCAGGCTGTTGCTTATTCTGGGCAAATCTAAACTTGTTATGCCAACTTCTCCCACTCAAACATGGGCATAAGTTTCATACACGCTGTTGATAACAGGAAAAAAGGAGGGGAGGGCAAAGAATGCAAGTGCCACTTTTCAGAATGGTGTTACATTATTTTGTAAATGTGCCACAAAAGGAAGAAAGGGGACAGGAAAGCTTTGATAGGGAAGTTAAAACAAGAAATAGGACAAAACCACTGGTCTCTTCTGCTCCCTAAATGACTGTGCAACTTGGTCCCAAAAAAGGAACAAAGCATTCAGTGGCAAATATGGATTTGGGGCCTCTGGGTGGGGTACCAATTATAAGTGAGAAGGGATGGCAGAGATGTGGTCTGTTTAAATCGCACTTTGCTGCTTTTTAAATATTTGCTGTAACATTGGATGCACCTGAAAGGGAAGCAGAGGGAAGACTCGAACACCCTACCTTAATGCCTTGCCCCTGAAATTAGTCTCTCTCCTTCCACTTCTTTTTACAAAAGAAGTAGTGGCCTGGAATTCCCAGACCCATATATGCCAATATATGCCAAAGTCCACCCTAAAACCTTGCTGTAGCAGCAATAACATTTTTAGCATAGGACATACTGACTGCCATACCAGGGCAACATCTAAAGTATAGGGATAGGATGCCCGTGTGCAACTAATGTGGACCTAGACATTACAGCTGATTGTATTGCTTATTTTGGATGAGCTCATGAACTGGATCTGGCAGTTTGAAGGCACCAGCAGCTTCAACCTGTGCCAGGTGTGTGGTTTGAGAGCAGGGCAATCCAACTTTGGGCAGCTGGGGGGGGGGTGCATGACCAGTGACCCGTGGCTGGGCCGACCCCCCTGTTAACCTACTGGCAGCAGCTGAAACAGCTTTTATTTCATTCAGCTTTCTCCCTTTAATTTTGTCACTGAGCTTTTTAAATATATATTTCTCTATATATTTCTCTGGGGTTGTTTTAACTGTCATTTTATGCTATGCTTTGTATATTAAATACAATTGTAAATATGTTGCTAGCCACCATAGGCACCTTAAATTTCGAGTGAAAGGTTGTATATGAACAAAGACATCATTAGTAGGTATAAAGAAAGCCCATGACCCTAAGTTATTAAGTGTTATTACTTCTGCACCAAGGTTAGCAGAAATGGCCTCAGTACATAATGATAAAGGACAACTCAGTGCATGCAAGTGAAGTTGATCTGTTCGCTTTGCCTGGATTTATTCAGAGATACAAAATGACAATCAGAAGCTCTTTGGAAAAACAGAAGTACTGCACTGGAATGGCTTTGCCACCCAAACACTATTCCAATTCTAATTCTCAAATCCAGCCCAGAGCACAGCAGCTAGACAAAGAGATTCTAACAAAGTAAAACAGCATTATAGGAGATGCTATTGGAGGAAATGGGAGCTGATTGGCCCTTTCCTAGCCAGAATTCACTGCTTCAATTGGCTTCAATAGCTGTCAATCAACCTAGGATTAAGCGGACTACAACAAATCAGAGAAAAAGGATGTATTGCTATAGGCTTCACACACAAATGTAGCAGGAGCAGGCAATTATTTGAGTTGCTTCAAGGTGAAATCAAGTGTACATCAATATGAAGTAAAGGTGAACTCTGCCAAATTTATTCAATAGTTCTGATTGAAGAAAAGAAGTATCATTCCCCATCTAATGAAAGGGCAGCCTGAGAAAGCCCAGACAGATGGGCACAATATCTCAGGAAGTACAGGGAGGTAACAGCAGTTTGTAAGTACAGCACAAAGATGTAGACTGATCATGAAAACAACTGCAAGGAAATCAAGTCAAAGGATGTTGTTGCTCAAACTATCCAGAGTTCCCATGACCCAGCCTCGACTGCTTCTGTAAGTAGTCTGGTATCGTTTGGCCCAACCTGGTGAAAAATGGCTCTGTAACATGACAGTCTAGCCCCAAGTTTAACTTCTGAAACAGAAATCTTCTGAACAAGTATCACTGCGTTTCTCCCAATTACCCTGAAGCCAGGGTACTGCTCTCATATCAAAGTGGCTGTATTTTCACTTGGGTTTGGAATTAGCTTTGTGCCACATCCAGACTGAGGCTATAAGAGGGCCTGCATGATTCAAAATCATACGACGGTTACAATCAAAACTTGATAAGACAAGCATGTGGAACAGCTAAGCATCCCAAGTCATGTCGTCTCTGACTCTTTATTGACTCTAGTAAAAAGGCAAATTTGCCAAATAGCAGCAACACTGAGAGGTGACAAAAAGCAGTAGCGTAGACCAATTTCAGTTAGCAGCATCTTTTGGGGGTAGTCAGTTCACATTGTGTTTATTCGTATTTTATTGTTGTCGTCAGGGATTCTGCTGCTGAGACGACTCCCTGCCCAGAGCAGAAGTAGCCCAACTTGCTGCTCACTTTATTCCCTTCCTTCTGTGTGAATTACATATTGCTTTGGCTCAAAGCTCCAGCATGGAGAGGTTTTCTCTAGGATCTCCCATTTGTTGGTTATGGCATTTAAAGCTTTTTCCTCAAAGCAAAAAGAGAGTCTGAGCAATTGTAATGCAGGCTGATTCACAGGACGTACAACCATGGATCACATGTGACAGGAGAGTGGGATGGACAGAAACTGAGAGGATGAGCAAGGGACCAAGTGTGATGCAGTGGGGTAATCTGCTATAGCCCTTTGTGGATCTCTTCTGGATCCATGAGAGAAAAACAGCCAATGCTAGATGTTACAGGCAGAGACACAGCGACAGCTCTACCCCTTCCATTCAACAACAGATGGTATCGCCAGCCTGAAAAATGTGGCTAAACAATGCCCAGGCTTGCTCTTCATTATTGTGTTTCAATTCTTCAGACCATAAGCTGGCAAACGCTGCCTTATAAGAAATTTCATGCTTGCCTCACCCAGAGTAAAGTTAGACTACAGGTCCATTAAAAGTCCAGTTTGATTTTTATTTCTAACCCAAATATTGCAAATATACAGAAAAATACCAGTACAAATTTATAATATAGCCAGGCTTATTTACAAACTCTGTACATGGCTCCTTTCACCTTTTTCCTTCTGCACCTTGTCCCAGACTGTACATCTTAGGAAATTCTGTGGAGAGGAGTGTATTCACTATGGCTTTTGTTAAGTGATATTCTACAGCCATTCTGTGCATGGTAGGGATGGAGTCTTAAAAATCTGGTCAGCTTTGCAGGCATATTGGGAAGACAATAATGCTTCAAAGCGCATGCAATGGCAACATCTGCATGGCTGCTTTGTTGCTTGGGCAGCACTCTTAAAGCAGTAAGGACAATGGAAGATTATCAACATGTTCAACAGTGGGAGGGAAAGGTTACTAGTGCATAAGGAAGCAAGCAGCAGCCAGTAACCCCTGGTTAGTTTAATGGGATGTTTTCGAGTTCTTTGGAACATTCTCACTGCATCAGCCAATGTATGTTATGACAGACATTGCTATCATGAAAAGCAAGGCTGGAGCCCAACAGGAATGGAGCAATGAAATTGGTCATTAGCCTATCTGAAAAGTACCCAGTGATAACCAATTTTCCTGTCTTAGCACATGTTGAAAAGACAGAGAGATAACAGGAAGTGTTAGTAGTCAATGAACCCTTTATATTGGAGAATGTATCCATTCAGCTGCCCTATTACATTACCAGTTTCAGGACCTGGAGTTTGAGAAATCACACACCCAGCAGAGCAACTTGAGCTTGGTTGAGCGCTGGACAATTGGTACAAAAACTTCAAATTTATTAGGAACAATTTTAGAGCATCTCAACACAGGATTATTTAACCGCCTTCAATTCAAGTCAATTCCCATGACTTTTAACAAGCATTCATTCACAGTCAACACTTTTATTTACATATCAAGTGTGCTTTCGTGTTGCCCTGTAAGCTATAAATAAAGTCAGTGGAGTCATTTTCTGTGGAGTGAGAATGGAAATTGGAACAGGACTACACTACAGACACTGCTTAGGCAAGCGAGACAGACAGACATTGCTTCCCAGCACTTGTCTGTTCATGAGCCTGCCTTCCACAAAGTTCTCTACAATAACAAATTCTACCAGGAGGAAACCGAGAAGTTGACCATACTCCGAGGTATAATCAAATGTGGTACAAGTAGGAGGCCTTGTCACAGCCTTGTCACTTAAAATAAAAAGAATAATGTTTGGGGAGAAAATGCAGGACAGGCATTTACCACTGTGACCTTAGCAGCATGTTCTAACCACTTGGATGGAACTGACAACTAGTGCATATGGAATAAACTCTACTTAATTTGATGGAAGTGACCAGTGATAGGCTAGCCAATGCTATGTCTCAAATATTTTCATTCTTATAATTTACAACAGGATTAGCTGCATGGGATACCTGATTAACGACAATAAGGAGACAAATGGTAACAGTTCATGAAGAGCACTTTGCCATATGCCAGCAGGAATATAAATGTTAATCACAGCAGAAATGCTTGATATAACTACTGATGTAGCTGAAATTGGGAACTGCCTGGTCCAGAATACAAATTTGTCTAGCTTATACTGTTTTTTTGTACACACTTCTCTTAGCAGTATGTTCGCTATAAAGATTTTCACTTCTCCATTTTGCACATATTAAGATCGTCCCTCTTTATCCATACCAAGATTATCAATATAAGGTCTGGAAACCAGGGGTGGGGTGAGAGAGAAGGACCAAGTACCTTACGGAGGCAAGGTCTACCTTCCATTTAAACAATGAGTAGACCTTCCCTCTCCTTTGAGCTCTGGCAACCGAGAAGGGGACAAATTTGCCTTAAATGCCCAGAAAGGAGATCAGATCACATTTTGGATTTCTCCCCCTTGGTAGACAGAGGTCTAGAAGGACCACCTTTTTTGGGTATGCTTCTGCAAGCTTTCAGGGAAATTCTTTTCAGGACCCTTGGAGGTTGGACAGAAGCTGGGGAAGAAGTGTCCCACTTCATGTGAGACGAACGGTCTGATGAATAGTGCGTCCCCACACACTCAAAGCACGCATGCATTACACACTCCATTTTACAGTGTATCTTGTTTTTGGGCTGCGTTTCTACAAATTACTGTATGGGTCCTAAAGAATAGGAGATGAAAAAACTCATGGGAAAAATAGAAAAACAAGTGTAAGAGTTGCTCATAGTTGAAACTAAAGCTTGAGGTGCTAGATCTCATCATGTAAGGCTAGAACTTTCCAAATATTTTATCATTAACTTTAACAGTTTATTGATGGTGCATAATGTTATTAATTGCTGTTTATTCTATTTTATCATGCCATACAACTTTTTCCATATGGGATCAGGCATTTAGAATGACCTTGAGGTGAATTCTGAATGGCTTGGGAATGAGAATTATTCCCATTGAAATTACTGTTATTATTTTACTTGTTATCCAGATTTTCACTATAAGGGCTGTTTTCAGGAATGAATTAGGTATGGAAAATGAGGGAAGAGTATTATGAAGAAAACTCCCTCAAAAGTCTTCAACAATCTACGCCCATGCAGCTCCTTCCCTGGAAACATGAATGCGGCCATGGCAATGAATATGGCTCCATGGATTCTGGAAAAGGTAGTTTTTCCAGGATGACCAAGCCCTTAAATAAGGGCTGGAAACTACAGCCCTTATTAAGGGGTCTTTGGACTGAATGTTCAGTTGTACCCCAAGTACACAGAACATTGGTACATGCAATTTCTAAGACATCCATAGTATAGATGCTAGAATGTTGGAAAATTATTTCCTAAGCTCCTTGACATCTGGGACACTACCATGGCAGCATTCCAAGCACCAGGGAGAGTCATCTCAGGCCAGTTCAGACAATACCATCCACTGCTTCCCAATCCTTGCTGTTGTGTTATAGGAAGAATGGTTTTTCTCTAAGGATTGTGGGATTG
>JAJKFI010000055.1:1223478-1263092 GCA_029204185.1 Lerista edwardsae
TGATCATATTGGTCTGCGTGTTCTCCCTCGCAATCGGTAACACGGCACTTGCAATTAAAAGCAAGCACTTTATAGCATTTAAACCGTATAAGAGCTGTTCAAGCATTCTAGACCTGCATGTGACACGTAGGTGGGAAGGGCACAGCCTTGATTTTAATTACACAGCAGGCAAGCCCAGTGGATGATGTCATCCTAACCAGCCCAAACATTTGCTTCCAGCAAGATGGCCCTTTGTTGCGCTGCTGCCACCATGTAAGGGGGTGGAAAGGAAACAGAGCAGCAGGTCAGGGGCTCACAGGGGAATGGTGGGGGGGGGAAATGCAGAGGGGTTGGACCAAACATTCAGATCCCATTGTGCTCCTGATGGCTTCCATCAGGTTCCACTGACAACACAATGGGGCAGGACTTTGGACTGGGATTCAAAAGAATGTGCTGTTTTCTCCATTTTTTAAAAGCTGTTTTTGCCAAACCCAATTCCAATTCATTATTACACTAATAACAAGAGGACTTTCCAGAGTTATACCTGAAGCAACTGTGCCTTCTAGTGGATGCAGTCCTCAGTGACAAGACAACAAGGTCTCCAAAAATCAAAAGCATATTTGTGCAAGGCAGTTAAGCTCAAGAGAATTCCTCATTTGCTCAGTAAGTGTCGGAACACATGATTTTGTTTTATGCCAGCTGTAGCAAGCCACTCCCCAATGCTGGATCAGAACCACAACCCAAGATGAGCACAACATTATGAATTGGGGTTTACATGGACCAGTTTAACACACATAATCACTGTAAAGGTCTTTTAATACAGAGATGCTTCACTTTACCGAGCACCTAAAAGTCTTGACAACGGAAATCACGAAACACCAGCAAGTATAATACCAGTGGTATAATACCTTTGTGTTTCCATGGTTTCCCCTTAGCAAGAAGCCCTCCATTCTGACTCCAATGAGACACTTTCCATTGCCATTCCCAGCAGACCAGATTTTAGCAAGAGGGTTCCAGAAACTTTTTAAATAACTCTGGAAAGATGCACTTCATAGTCTCTGAATGTAACTGGAAGATCATGTATGATTCCTCAGGAGCAACATACTAGTTTATCTAAACTGAAAAGTATGGATTGGTAAAGCACAGTAGCAGAGAATGAGTTGGCAGCCACTGATCTATTGCTTTCAGGAAAAGAGGTGCATAGTGAAAAACACTGGAAAACTTCATGGGTGCTGCTTGCAGATTAGGGAAATTTTACTTCAGGAATCGGATCTAAGAGCACCTAACTTCTGTTACTTCAAAAGATCAGAACATACTATTCCAAGATTGGTACCACTTAGTCCTACAATTAAATTATTCCCTCCCCACTCAAGAGTTCTTTTTTAATTGGTGACGGCACACATGCTGATGATTTCACAGTTTAGTTCCTAGGAATAGAGTCCAGCCACAGAGCTACTCCTAGCCCTGGAATAATCTCTGATTTGCACAGTAAATTGAATACACTGTAGTTAAAACAAAAGGCAAGCCCACTTTGCCACACAGCCCTTTGGGATGCTGGCAAGCTCCCTCAGTCCCTGCCTCAACATTGCATTGCCCTGCTTGCTAGGAAACGTTCTGGCCACACTGCAGCAACTTCAAAGCCATATCAGTACATTGCTGGGGGAGCAACATGCCCCCCCATCTGGGAAATTGGGAGGCTTCTCCCAGCAGGACAACAAGTCGTACCTAGTATTGCTAATGATTAGTGAAATGTTGCTTTCACATTCCTATTTAGTTTCTTTAAGAACTGGAAAGAAATCTGATTAAAATAACATTACTTGCAAAAAAGCACTCCCTTCTTCATTCAGACCTGCAGTGTCTCTCCCCACCCCCCACGCAGTTCTTGCAGCCTTGTTGGGTTTAGGCAATTTGATAGAAGCAACAGGAACACAGAATCTCTCAGACAGGGGAAAGGCATCCAAACTGGTAGGAAAATGGACCGTCGGCGTTCACGTCCTTCTGTAGCAGCATTCAAACCCATATATATCTAATTGTAGTGATGTATCATATCACTACTCCAAGAGGTCCTGAACAGAAAAGAGAAGACTTCATGTTAAAATAAGAATTCCAAGATAAGGATTTTGCCCAATTTTGGTATGGCAAATGTATCCCAAGCGTTTTCTTATGCAGTCCCTTGTTCCACCCCTCAGTAAAATAATTATTGCTTTTCAAACCAGCACAAGTCAAAGCCGAATTCACTACGCCAGGATCAGTGCCAAATACTGCTTAGAGAAGGCTCCACAGTACCCAGGCACAGGCATCCACAACAATCACTTGCCTCATCAGAATCATCGTGGTAACCAGCCTTACTGGCATCGACTGTGTCAACTCCTTCAAAACCATTTGCTTCTGCATGTTGTTGCAGGACTGAATATCGATGGACCAGGAACCTGGAACACAACGAACCCAGATAAAAGGAACTCACTCTAAAGAACTCAAGGTGCTGCATACCTTGGTCTGAGGAATTCACAGCGCAATCCTACACCCACCCACCCTGAGCCAGCACAAGTCTCTTGTACCTGAGTGTCGAGCACATTCACAGGTACTCAGGAGCAGGCTAGGCCAGCGCTCCAAACCTGCACTGGGACAGGGTAAGTTTGTGCTGGCCTGAGCAGACCAACAGAGGAGGCAGGAGAGGGTGGTGGGAAGCATTTTTGGGTGGGGGAGAAGGTGGCCCAGGAAGCAGATTGGCCCCAGGAGGGGCCTGGGTGACTTAGGCCAGATCCTAACCTCTGACTCGACCTGCATTACATGGATTGTTTGGATTTGCACCTGTGAAATTGCAGCCATAGAGCAAGTATCCCCTTAGGCTGTCTGGCCCGTGACATGAAATAAAATCCACTTACTCCAATTGCACCCCAGCCTGCTCTTAACTTGTCCTGGATATACAACAGGCCAATTGGCCTGCCTGTTCCAGCACAGCTTAGGATTTCATAGTGTGCTTTCAACAGAAGTGAAGGTGAAGCCTAGAGGCTTTAGAAAAAGCATGTAGGGTGCTGCTGCCAATATGGAATTTCTTCAAGGTGAAGCACAATGCCTTATGGAAACAGCCCACTATGCGACACACTATAAAGGATAGTAGTGGTAAACGAAGATATTTTCAAAAGTGACATTATTGGAATTGGGCACAGGAGTGGGATCAATCAAGGTGATGATACTATACTAAAGTGTCACGTAAACAATGACATCATCCTGAATCTAGGGGGTCTAAGAAAGGATGGTTGGATCATTTCAAACAGGTACAAAGTGAGAACAGGGATGGGAGGTTTAAAATGGAGAAAGGATAAGCTGGAAGGGTACAGAACATTCCAATGATATACAGTATGATAGAACATGGTAGGTAAGCAATAATGTACCCACCAGATTGTCACCCGGGGCCCGGGAGCCCCATAGGCCGCTCCGAAGTGCAAGGGTCTACACGGGTAGGTAGAAGGGGGGCGGGCACCCCCATGACCACCCCGAGGCCTCAGACCAAGGACGGGGGTCCCACTTGGCCACAGGAGGCCGCAGGAGGTGGATGGTCAGAGAAGTCTGGCCAAGCTCAGAGAAAGCCTTGGGTGACTCGCTGAGTAGAAGCGAGATCCTGCAAGGAGTCAGCCAAGTCTCTCGAGAACTGGGCCTGGGAGTGAGACTGGAAGGGGAGGAGCCTAGAGAGGCTGGTCTGGGCCTGATAAGGAGCCCAGACAGCGAAGGGACAGGACGTCCCTCCTGGAGCTGGAGGGTAAGAGGAGGAAAGGCGCCCAACGAGCCAGGCAGGCCGCCTGGACTCGCACCGGACCGTGGCCTGAAAGGGGACCATCGAGCCCCGCTCCTTGAAAGGCTGAACCCCAGGACCGGATCCTCGGGGGGCTCAGCCAGAACACCAACTTACCTTTACCCTTGGGGTGGCCTAGGGGTGCCTCCCCGAGAGACCTTCTCCCCAGCCAGTCCCTGGCCCGCGGCCCACCTGAGCAGGCATAGGAACAGGGAGTCTGCTGACCCTGAGCAAGGGGTGAACAGGACGACCCCCAGGGACCACCCGGGCATCAGCGCACAAGCCGGTGGCTGCCATCACGCCCGACGAGGACGAACGCCGAGGAGTGACCCCACGTGCCGCCACCCACGGCGAGGCTCCATTTGAGGACTTTGGGAACGGGGCCCTGTGAGGTAACAGGGTCCGAGGACCCTGAGCCGGGGGTCCGGCTTACGGGGGGCTCCATGAATGTAAAGTCGCTCTCCAGATTAAACCGATTGTGTCCCACGCAAAAGGTGTCCCGCTGCATCTTTTCCCAACATCGCGAGGCGGCCAGAGCGAGGCGGGGGGGGCACCCCCATGCCCGACCCCGGGGATCAGCCCCACGGGGATACCCTGGACTCACACAGATAAAATGTGGACCGAGTTACAGGGCAGTGCTCTACTGGGTTCTAACTGAAGATAAGCCCAGCCACAGAGTCTATTATAATATTTGTGCAAAAGCTTTTTGACTGATCTAAAGTAATCAGAGTTATCGGGCTAGGTGTATGAAGTATTAGAACCTGTATAGGACAAAGACTCAAAATCCTTTGCTTGCACTATTTTTCTCCTGGGATGAAGCATGTGTCTTTGCCACTAGCATACTTTGGATAAATTCCTCTGTTTCAGCATCTGTGTAGCAAACACAAAAGTGTGTACATTCACAACCCTTTTCAACTCGTCTCACCATCTCTTCCCAAGCCTTACCTTCCCCCACAAACATATTTTTTGATGACGACTACTCCAGCTACAGCAGTGGCAAGCATCAAGCCTATTACAGCCAGGATGACTGGAGTGGAGCTGGAGGAGGTAGACTATAGAAAGAAAGAAGAGAGATTTGTTTAGTTTATATAACACACTGTTAGAGATAAGTTCACTGCAATTACTAATCTATTTCTTCATCCTCCATGCACACCTTCAAGGTCCTACAATTGCCTCTTGCATGGAATATAGCAGAGCTGCAAAAATTTGGGAGGACAGAATAAAACCGCTGATTCTGGAAAGGGGGAAGGCATCGGTAATCGGATTCCCTAGTTTAGAATTCTAAATCACTGCATCAGCAGCTGTTTTGGAAAGCTTGTTGATCTCACTTGCCTGTGCAGAGACGAGGTTAAAACTGACTGAGAATTTGAAGAAAAAAACCGCTTCTCAGATATTAACTATTAGTGGTCAGTTTTCTGAGTTTACTTCTCTTCACAATAGCTTCATTTTGCCATCTTCCTCTTGCCCCTACAGTCTTCACATTTGTGGTGGTGTTTTGTTTTTTTAAACCTACCAACTGGCTTTGATTCAAGTAGTTGCTAGTACATTTCGTTTTCAGTTCAATCTCTTCACGAACAGGATTTTCTCCACCTTGACATTTGTCTCCTGGAATCTTCCGATATCTGGAATTACCAAAAAGGTTCAACAGATTGTTGAGAAATTTCTCTATGAGCAATCTTTCAAAACTAAATTAGGACTACCTAATCCTTTCATTCAAGTCTTCCCAAATAGTATTAGGAGGGTGGAGAACATGGTCTCATCATTAACAAACTCCAACCGGCCCACGGCTTTCATATCAAACACAAGCCTATTTAAACAATAAATGTCCACAGAATTGTACAGTAATCCAATAATTATTCCTATCCATAGAATTTATAAACCAAGATAGTTCCACCCAAAGAAGGAATTATGTTTTTTCCAGACATTGAATTGTCTTAAAGGCATAGTCTACTGCAGTCGTCCAGTTCTGTTATTCTGCTCTAGCCACTGAACTACACTTTTATGGTCATAGTAATAAGAAGCAGTAGGAATTTATCAATCTCACTTGATCCCAAGGGCGACTCTTACTGATATGTTCAGAGATAAGCAAAAGATTGTCTTCTAATGTATCACAATACTTTGAAATATTGCTCAGTCAGTTTCATCTATCAAAAGCATCTGGATGCTAAGAAAATTACCTCACATGCCATTGCTAAGGGAATAGAATTTTGAAACAAAATTACCCGCTGGTCGTTAATCTCTCTTGCTTCCCATACAAACAGAACTCCAGATCATGACCCTTCAGCTCTGGCTGTTCTACACACAGAGACTCGTTTTCTGGACGGAAGTAGCCAAAATCACTGTAGCACAATATCCAACAAGAACACAGATATTAAAGCCATCCAGATACAAATTTACACTGTACCATTATCACTGAATTTAAAGAACTGTATAATTAGAACTAATGATACACTCTTAATGGCCACTTAAGAACTAATTGACTGACAGAATACCAAGCAACATCAACAACCCCAATACTCATGCAAATTCAGAAAAGAACTTCAGCCATCTTCAGCAAAATCCAATTGCATCACCTCAAGGTCTAATTTGGGGATGGAACACACTCCATATGCATGTAATTGCCAGATGCGAGGGAATGGCAACAAGATGCAAGTATCTTGTTGTCTTGTGCACTCCCTGAGGCATCTGGTAGGCCACTGTAAGAGACAGGAAGCTAGACTAGATGGGCTTTGCCTTTGGCCTGATCCAGCAGGGCTCTTCTAATCCAAGGACCCAATCCTAGCACCTTCTAGAAGGACTTTCTAGCACCAATGCAGCCACACTGCAGCACCAAGGTAAGGGAACAAACAGTCCTTGTTTTGAGGAGGCTTCCATGTCTGCCTCCCCCCATGCAGAATATGCCCCATTGGCATGGGATAGGATTGGGCCCAAAGTGTGATATAATAAGATTCAGTGCCAAAAGTGAAGGCAGGTGTTTGCTTTGAGTTGTCTGAACACATGGGTGTTAGGACAATTTTGACCAGGTGTCTTTTATTACTGAAAGTCTGGAATAAAAATTACATGGGTGCTGACTGAAATTCATCAATTGCAAAAGCTATATGTACAAAACTAAAAGAGAACAACTAGAGCAGGAAACTGACTATAAAGGCATTCTACAATGATCCCTTCTTATGTCTTTTCAAGCAGTAATCAAGATCTGCCTGATAATTGCAACCAACCAGACTTTGTCATACATCTGTCTTCCTGTTTTGGTCAGCCTCCAAAGGCCTTTCAAAATAATTATTTATGCTTACAAACAGCAGTAACTCTAATATGGAGAATCAAGAGTTAATTTTATTTTTTTTTGCCATTTCCCTAATTCTCAAAACACTCCTGCAATAAACGGTGTATTACGGCTTGTGGTTGTGGAGGAGCAATGAGCACCTATTTGCAGAGTTGGGAATGAGTCAATGGGAATGAGTCAATGAGTCTTTGCCCCCTGCAACTCTACTTGTGCATGAGTCCTAATGCGAACACGTGGTGACTTGACATATGGAAATTCACGAGTCATTTTGACTCAAGTCAAGTCTTTTCACAACTCTTCAAGGGGAGGGGTGCAGCAAGGACGAATGTCACAATTGTCCCCTAAAGCGGGGAAGTGCAGAAGCCCTGCCCTCAGGGAGAACGTTACAGCGTTCTCCCAAATGGCAGGGTGGGAAAAAATGCACTGGAATGAAGCAGAAGGGTCTGCGCATTGTTTTTTCAATGGCTCTAGGAACCACCTCTCCCCTGCCTCCTCTCTGTGAGCTAAACAATTTTCTCCTATACCCAAAATACTTGCCCAGTCCTTTGGGCTCCTCCTTCTCTACCCTCCCTCCTCCAGAGCCAAAAATCAGACCACCCTTCTTCATCCAATCCTTCAGAGGAATCATCCATTCCTTCAGAGATAGACAAGAGAAGCAACTCCCGCCTCCCTCCTGCTTAAGCTGACCCCTATGTATTGTGTTCTGCCTCCCCACATCTCATGCTCAATGCAGCCAGCTACCCAAAACCAAAAAGAAATACATGTTCACATTTCTTAACCCTTCCTCCTCCCCTCACCCCCTCTTCAGCCTTGGCTGCATCACATTCTGTCTAGAAGGGAAATCTATTGTTTCTCACAACGACTGTGGTGCCTTCTGGATCACTGCACGAGGCCTATCATGTGATACGTAAGCAGCAGAACAAAATAATGACGAACACCCAGATTTGCTGATTCGAGTTCCTGAGATTGCCGACTCATTTTCAAGTCAGTGGTCTGTGTCTTGAGTCAAAGCCCAAGTAATTGGTACAGGTGACTCGGGTGAATATGAGTCAGCCTAGGAAACTTAACTCTTCTCAAAAACCCAATTGCTAGCCTTTGTGACTTGAACACCAGAAGAAATGCTTGAACACCATGCAAGCAGTGTCTGCTAAAGGCATAGTATTGGAGGTTTTTGAGCAGATCATCCTTTGATCTAGAGTTGAGATATCTGCATGACTAACTTTCTATCCTCCAAAAGCAGTCTTTGGGCGCAATCCTAAAACACTAACACCTGTGGTTCACTCGTACCGTTGGTGCCAGGTGTTGCAAAAGAGCTGTGAGGCACGCCAGAGCAGGCAGTATGAGCATACTGTCAGCGCTGAGGCCAGTGTCAGTTGGTGCTGGGCATCAGTGCTGGGAAAATCCACTGCTTGCACTAGTGGCTGATGGTGAAGCTTCCCACAGCAGAGGAATGCGGGCAGGAGAGAAGACTAGGCCCGGGATGCGGTGGAGACAGTGGCAGACTCAGCTGCCAAATCCAATGACCCCTCCCAAACCTTGGAGGCCTACACAGGATAAGGGAACAAACATTTCCTTACCCCAAATAAAAGAGAATCCAGCTGCTGCCCCGCCTAGACCCTTTGGTTACAGAGTCAGCTATTTTAGCACCTCTGTTCCTCTGGCCACTGCCAGGGCTTAGGATCAAGCTGTTAATATATTTCTTGCATGGGCTGTCATAAATTTCCAGCTCCTGTGCAATAACTTTAAATCCTGCAAAGAATGCATGTTTAGCACCAGAATAATGCAAATTTACACATAAAGAGGGCTGGTGCCACTTTGATCCCAAATACATTATGCAAGTGTGTATATGCATGCAACAGCGCATATGTGTGCATGACAGCCCATGATCTCTGTTGGTAAAAGACTTGCCCGTTCAAAATTTACATATTCTTTCACATGCAGAAAACAGGCCAACTTATACAGCTTGCTGGTTGAAATGCATGCTGATCACAATTACTGATCACAGTAATGCAAAATTGATAATTTTGTTTAGGAAGCCTCCAGTTTAGTGGATTACGACCCCCAGCTGATTTCCAGGGGGTCACAGAGACTTCATTTACTGCCATTGATGCATTTACGCTACATTTAAAAAGCTAGATTTTTGAAACATTTTCAGGGAATCTCCAAAAAGAAATATGTTTCTGAAAAAAATTTCAAGGTGTTTCCACATACCTGAAAACAACTGTTGTATTTGGTAACCTATGTTAATCTACATTTTTACAGTCACAATGATGTAACTTTCTGCTTAACTTCTGATCCAATGTGTGGTGGTCCCAACAGTTTGTTGTACCTAAAAAGTGAGTCTGAGTGCTTCAAACACTGAGAAGCACTGCTCTAGTTAAACAAAGTCACTTGACAGCCCTCTTGAAATATTTCTTACTTTTTCCCGGCAGAGCTACAAACTAGAGTTTCACCTACCCCAAACAACTGTCCTCAAAGTTGCATTTAATATTACATGGGAACTCAAAGGAAAAATGGTGGGGTAACTCACGAGCCATTTTAGAACACTAAGACACAGATATGCAGGTGAAAGAGGGGAGGAACTACTCAGACCTACCAGAGGAAGTCATCTAAGGTGCAAAGACAGATGAATGGTTGCTTGGTCACCACATAGTCACGGCCATTCTGACAGACAGATGATTTGCGAAGGCGCAAGTATTCTTCCTTGTAGCCCAGTATGCAGCCATCTGTAGCCTTACTGGGGTCAATGGAGTGAGCCAGCCATTTTGTGTAGTCCTTCTCTTCACCTAAGGAGGGAAAAATAATTAGATTCTTCAGATAGCCAAAACTACTAGACATGGAAAAAACGGCGGCCCTTGAATTCTCTTTCTGCTAAAGTTGGTTCTAAACCAATGATGATATGACATGAGTTTGACATGAAATCTACAACATGAGTTTCAAAGGTGACACGCCACAACATTTGGGGCAACACACCAGTGTTCACCAACACCTGACAAAAACTGAAATTGTTTTAATCATTTTTCATTTTTGTAATTATTTGGTGTTTGTTTATACAATACAAAGCACCATGCATGATTGGATTGTCGTTTTAGTTTAAATAAATTAATATAAAGAATTATTTGGCTGTTTGGGGGGGGGGGTTGACACACCAGCAGAGTCAAGTTACCCATTTCCCAAAGTTCTGACACACCAAAAGCTTTGCCATTACTGTTCTAAACTCTACTCCTAACAAAATTTGGTAGCAGATCTGAGGCTCTCCTGAATAATTCTACAGTGGAATCTTCCACGTTCTTATTGGGCATGTGCACTTACTGGAATTCCTACAAACCAATGCAATGTAGGGTCTCTTTGGCTTCTTAGCTACCAGCATGGGTTGATTCCTATGCTATAACCACATTTGATCTAGTGCAGTGTTTCCCGAACTGTGGATTGTGACCCACCAGTGGTTTGCAACTCAATTGTTGAGGATCATGAAACTTGACAAGCTGATAGTTGCCAAGGAAAATGTGCTGCGTCCCAGGAAAAGTGAAACTGAGCCCCATGTGTGTTTACTTGTGAGTAGACAACTGTGCCTCAGTCCATTCTGAAGGGCAGATTGCGAGGAACACAATGCCACCAGAATGGTCCTGATCTGACGAATGTGGGGCTCGACAAATGATCCAGCAGATCCCCCACACACACACCATTGTAAATATAGAAACAGAGGTTTTAGTAACTGGTAAGATGAAACTTTACAGTATCACTCCAGCAAAATGATACACAATTTTAATTCACAACTATGTATTTTTGCACTAGTTATATGCAGAGGTATGATTTTTTTCAGTGATAAAGTAACACCACTAAATGCACTTCTCATTTTTGTAAAATACAAAACCAAAAACACAAAACTTGAAATCTGCAGAAAAATGAATAATGGGCTGAGTGTGTGTGTACAAGGATAATGACTGTGGCTGCATCTGCTGACACTATACCACCCAACTAGTATACTTTTAAAGCTATTATTTATAATAATTTATAAAAATGTGCCCTTAGAATAAAAGCACATTACATCACTTTCTGCATTTTTCCTCCCTGGAAAATAATGAAATCTGCAAGAAATAAAAAGGTTTATGAACACCTCTATTTGCTCCGTACACAAATACAGCCCAGTCAGTCTGATTCCAAGCAGTCTGCCAACATTCTTTTTTGTTCCTTATGATAAGGAAGAGGTTACTCACAGTCCCTGCTGAGGAGATCATTGAAGTCAATGGTATATGAGATCCATTCAGGGGACAGGATGCTTTCCTTAAAGCCCCAGATACTAACATTCATTGACTTTGCTCCTGGCTCTGAGGCCAGGCCAGTGAAGTATATTGGTTCCTTACTGAAAACATAGCTGTGCCAGCATTGTCCTTCATCTGTTGAGAACCTAAAACAGACATAGATTTGGAATGAGATTTGGAATTATCAATATAGTACATTTAAGCCACCAAAATGCTTCACGAAATCTTTTGCAACCTCCATATTGAGATTGCAAAATGTCAAGTACCTATACTGTACCTATACTGTATAGTATTCTGAATACTCTGAATACTTAAGAGTATTCAGTACTCAAAACCTTGAATATTGAAACCTAGACGCTATTTCTTCTCGGCAGTGCAGCACCAAAAGACTGAAAGCTGACGAAGGGCAATTAGTGCTTCAATCCTCATCCTCCTCACTGCTTTTTCCCAGGCTAGTGTTCCAGGTGTGGGTCATATAAACACAACTTGAACCTTTCTTCTAGAAAGGTTCATCGCAGATTACAAGCTGTGATGGGTATGTGCAACCTTCTGGTTCTAGAAGTAGGCTATCTCAGAATGACAGATGCAAGGCAACTTGCATCCTGTGCAACAGGATGCAGGTATTGTCTTGTGTGCTCCCTGAGGCATCTGGTGGGCCACTATCAGATACAGGAGCTGGACTAGATAAGCCTTTGGCCTGATCCAGCAGAGCCCTTCTTAACCCCTAAACAATGTTAAATATATAGATTGTTTTAAAAAATAGCAACAGGGAGATTGGTACACCTGAAATCCTCTTTCCAAATCAATAGCTTCATTTTTTTTCATAGTAAGACTGGCCCTACTTGTCAGTTTAAAATGCACAAACCATTAGGGCAAACAGCAGGCGAATTTCTTCCCCAAACTCCTAGAAGAGCGAGAGCTGGTGCCTTAGCTGTTAAGAAGCAAGAAAGAGTCCTCTGGTGCCCTCCCACCACATGAGCATTGGTGAAATTGAGCTCCTGCATACTTAATCACATTGATAGGATTGTTGGTGTGCTCAATGGCCACAATGATGCCCCCTGAATCCAAGATGGCATAGTGATGGGGTCCTTCAAGCATCCGTGCCCAGGTGTAGCCGCCATCATCCGAAATGTATACATCGGGGCTCATGACCGAAATGGCATCCCCCACACTTCCTGCAACACAATGTTCAAAACTATGAATGTGAGTAAAGGTGGGGTCTCATAAATCTCATTATACACAGAGGTGTTTGAAAATGCTGTTATTTTACTCAGAAATAAGCCGATAGGCTGTTATCCGATCTTACTCACTGGAAACAAATACCGCTAATTATACATTTCCCCATATGCAAGTCCTCAATTTGCTGAGGAACTAGAGGTAAAAATTCCCTTTGAGGCAGTAAACCTACCAGTATATCTTCATACTCCTCTGCACTCTTAAAGGGGCATCATTATTCATTACATTACTGTCAAATTCGGCATTGTTGTCATTAATTGGAACAAAAGGGAGAGTAACTCCCAATTCCCACCTGCTTCTCTCTCAGGATCCAAATAATGCTGCCATCATTTCCTGTTAGGGTTGCAGACAGAGTGCTAGGCTCTCAGCATTCCCTCCACTGGTCAACAGAGGAGGCAGCAGAGGATGCTTAGTCTTCTCCCTTGGAACCCATCATTACCACTGGACACTGGAGGACAGAGGCAAGTGCAGCACGGAGGGGTTTACCTCTCTCCCTCAGCATCAAGAACCACTGCCATTCCCTTTAATCACCACAGAGGGAATGCTGGGCTTTCAGCGTTTGCCAACCACCAGAGGCAGCAGCAGTGGTGGCACTGCTAAGCGCCAAGGGAGAGAGGTAAATGGGGGACTTGCCCATTTTCTTCTTGCATGCTACAGTGCAAGAGGATGGAGCTGGCCTGGACTTCATGGAGGTGGCAGTCTAGGGGAGGCAGTGGATGGGAGCTGGGTACCAAACTCAGCCCCTCCTCTAATTTGCTAAATGACACACATTTCTCAACTGATGATGGGCCGCCTCAGAGGGCTATACTGATTTGTATGTATTCAGGACTGCATGACACTCTCTACAGTCCTTATCCCTACCTTATTCTATTGTTTCTTATGAGATTAAAATCCCCTCTAAGTCCAATTAAAGGCAAGGATATAAAGTCTGCTTTAATCCCTATTAATATTATTTCTCATGGAGAAAAATTCCCCATATAGGTTGCTTTGCTACAAGTCCAAGCTTTTTGGTCCCTAACCCCAATTTGGGTACACTATTTTTCCTCCTTAGGGAGATTTACCACATGTATTTCTTCCAAAGTTTTGCCCACTCTTATCAGGAAGAAAAAAAACTGGTACATAGGTCAGATCTATGAAATACACAGGACAATGAAGGCCTCCATTACTTCATGCCATGCATCTATAGGTTAATTCATTACCATGAGCAATGACAATTCCAACAGCATTGGGTTCAGACAGAGGCAGCATTGGCACTTTCAGCTTCTGGGAGATGCTGTAGGATGCATGAATGTGAAGGCTGCACTGTAATGTATAAAACAATCCAAATAAGAAAAGGAGACAAAATGCACAACAGATCTGCTCTCAATCAAAGCTAAGCTGGCAAAAATTGCTAGAGTCTTAACTAAGCTGCCACTGAATAGGGCTTTTACTGCTTGAAAGCCAAGGCCATGTGATCCTAAGTGTAAAAGTGACGGTAGTGAGCGGTACATAGGAATCTACCTTTCTCCTGAGTTGGGCCACTGGTTGGTCCATCTAGCTCTGCACTGGCTAATAGTGACGCCTTCAGCCTCTCTCAGCCTAAACTAGAGATGTCAGGGATTGACACTGGGACTTTCTGCATACAAGGCATGTGCTCTATCATTAACCTATGACTCCTGCACTGATCAGTTTACTGACATGCCCAAGACAGTTTCTGCCATGCATAGTCTCACTCGTTCCAAAAATCAAGAGATTATTTTAGAAGGAAGATGCTGATTGTCACAATTTGGCTAGGTTGGACGCAACTGCTCAACTTCAAACATTCATTCAGCAATTCAGTCTTTTTGCCAGACAGAAGTTAAACAGTTTACTTTTACTTCATTTACTATTGCATTTTTCATGTGTTACCCTACCATGCTGTGGAAGACAGGAGCAGTTTTTCCTAATAAACAATTCCAAAAGATCACAACAACCTTAATAGGCTGAAAACCATTTTTAAAACTTGGAAATTGGCATCCACATGTGATTTTCAGGAACTGTGTACTATTATACCCTGACCTTGAACTCTAGCTTTATTTTTGTTTTTTTAACAGATTTATGTACCACTTTTCCAAAGCTCAATGTGGTAGACAAATGAGAAACACATAAAGCCCCTTTACCACAAAACAATATATACAAATACAATGAAATGTTTGCTTGGAAAGCTTTTGAGTTCCGTAGAAGTATCTTAGAACAATAGCCTTGATCTGACAACCATTCCATTGTTGCCAAAATGCATCTTAGACCAACCTTTTCCTTATTTTTGGCTGTGGAGTCACACTTTGCATTTTCAGGTTTCCTCAAGGGTACCCACTCCCCTCCTTGATCAAAGGTGATCACTGACTGAATCGAATTATCTGAGTAAGGAAGAAAAAAAAGATATGCAAATCTTGCCTATATTCAATATTCTGGCAAGCAAGTTGGCCTGGACCAATCTGACTTTCTCAAGATCCTCAGGTATATTGGAGAAAGTTGCATCACCCTGGATCATTGATCTCTGTCCTTTGAGCTCTGCTGTTTCCTCCCCTTGGCTCCCTGAGAGCAAATAGAGAGGACTCCTCTTTGGCCCCTAGCCTGGCTGAATTTCAAATGCCTGCCAGCAGAGTTGGTGATAGCTTAGCCTCTTCCCACTTCTCATGAGATTTCCTGGCTCTGCCATAGAAGAAAGTGTCCTTTTTGTTTGCGTTCCTCCCATCTGTCTCAGTATATTCTCATTTGCTGGGAAAACATTAAGGCCACATGTGCAAAGTGCATTTTCTTTTGAATGGTTGAGTCACTAAGCCCCGTCCCACCATCTTTGCCAAGCAGCGATTCAAGTCTGTAGTGAGATGCCAAATACATATTCCATGCAGTATATTCTCTAAAGCCAATTTGACTTTTTACCAGGAAATGGCATGTGTAACATTCAAACAGTTAAAAAAAGGCAGGGCATCTCTCCCTCAGAATCAAGCCCATTTTCTAAACTTTCACAAAACTAAAGTATATTTTTACTACCAACAGCAATGCCACGATCTCAAAAGCAGAAAGAAATGGTTCAGATTTTCAAACCAAAATTAAAGCAGAAAAACACTTCATATGTAAAAGTAGTTTACATAATGGAACACTTCAATTATGTAAAAGTAGAACATACTACATGAAATTGGTTCAGAAGAATATAGACAAGCAAGAAGAAGTTCCTTCGAATGAGGGTCACCAAACTTACTCTTGAAGAAAATCAGTTTTCTTTCACTGGTTTTACAGAAAGGAGAATTGCTCTTTCTAGAGTAGTGGTTCCCAAAGTATCTAGTGCTGCAACCCACCTCCACAGTAGGTTGCTCTCTGCTGCACCACAAAGCTTCATTGAGAACCTCCAGAGGCCGCTTCCAAGTAGCTCATGGCCCACAACCCACTCCATTGGCTCCAGAATGCCTACAAAAGCAACCCAGAAGTTGTGGGCGCAAAACAGAAGTAGGTTCCAGTCACTTCCATAAGGCCCATGGAGGCCAATGGAGTGGGTCGTGGGCCCAGCACAATCCAGAAGTGGACTCCAGAGGCTCCAGCAAGGGTTTGCGGTACAGCAGGGAGCATCAGGTTGAGACCCACCACACATTGTGTCATGACCTGCCAGTGGGTCACGACTGGCAGTTTGGGAAACACTGTTCTAGAATATGTTTTCTGAAATAGGGAGTTTAGACACAGGGACTACAGACACATAATATAGGGCTTTCCTTATGGATGTTGTGCTGTATGAACATAGGTATGTTCTTCTGTGTATCATACATGACCTGAATTGAGCTTGCACAACAGAATGGAAGTAGGTCCAGCACTGTTTGCCCTATTTTCTTTGTCACCCAAGATAGAATATCATGCAATTATCTATTCTCTCAGAAGGTACTTTTCTTGCATATGTAACTTGACAATGAAGCTCCAAAGTAGAGGTGGAAGAAGTTCCTGCATAGGTTTGCCACCTTTCTGCTTTGAATAAGACGAGTTGGGCATCTGTGCTGGCTCCTTACTTGGTCTAGCAGTCTAAAGACATTCAACCCGGAGCTGAACTCAAACAGTTCTATAGGACGGAGCATGAACAAACAATTTATAGTCACAGGCTTTGATTCTACTTTGTTCGCACTGATTATTCCTACCAAATTCCATGAAAGCAGAATTGGACCCCAGACATGTGAACATGTGACCCCAGACATGTTCACACATGTGAACCAGTGCAGCAAACAGCTATGAGAAAATCAAGCCTCAATATAAGCTCATGCACCACAAGTCAGCAAACAGAAGCTTTATGGTGAACTCTGCATGATTCTGCTGACTCACAAATATTCCTCAACTATGATCCTTCAATTCCATCCAGCCAACCAGCAACCACCCTGGGACCATGAAGCCATCCTGAGAGTTAGCAATCAATCAATCAACCAACAGTATTTATATACTGCTTTTCAACACGAAGTTCACAAAGAGGTTTATAGGCAAATAGTATTAATAAAGTTACATGGTTCCCTGTTCCAAAGGGTTCACAATCTAAAAAATGCAAAACACCACCAGCAACAGCCACTAGAAAAGACACTGCACAGGGGTGAATAGGGACAATTATTCTCCCCCTGCTAAATATAAGAGGAACACCACTTGAAAAAGTGCCTCTTGCTCAGTTAGCAGGGATATGCCCAGTTAGCAGGGGTAAGCACTCACCTTCAGAGAGCACACTAGTGATATAGATGCCTCGTAAGGAGGTCACATTGGTGAAATCAGTCTCTCCCCTAGTGGTGGTGTAAAGATGCCTTTCTAAGGATTTGGAATATATGATTCCTTGATCATCGGAGGTGTAAATTGTTCCATATCCAGTATCTGCAAGAAAAGCAACAGATTTACAAGGGAGGGAACAGAAAGTCATCACAGAACAGGGCTGTTGATGTAGCTCTACAACATCCCCCATTAAATGGGAAGTTATCAAGCTTTGAATGCTGACTGAAGGTGACCCAAGTCAAAATGGCTCTGATAGTAAACAAGAGCTATCAGAACACAAGCGCACAGACCCAAAAACAGTGTCCATAACTGAAATGTAGTAGTAGTAGAGAAATGAAGAGAAAATAATGTCAAATATGTGTGTATACTAATGTTTAATGTTAATAAACACTTTAACTTTTTTAATGTGTTTTTAATGTTTTGATTTTAAATTGGTTTTGTATTTAATGTTTTTTTTTATGTTTATGGAATAAATGTAAGCCGCCTTGAATCCCCTTCAGTGGGGAAAAAGACAGGATATAAATTATCTAAATAAATAAATACTACAACTAACTATGTGGCTTGTAAGAAAGACAATTTGAAAAATTTCTTTTAGTCAATTTAGCAGGTGTAGTATAAACATTTATCATCATTTATCACACTTCTTTAAACAGAAAAAGCAAGTGTAGTATAAACTTTACGTGTCTATGATCTGCATCTAATTCAATGTATACCTATTGAGATCTTTAAATCAACAAGTACACACCACCAACACTATTCTCTCTCTCTCACCTCCAGGTTCATCCACATGCATGAACACCATGTCATTATTAGCTGCCAAGATGGAGTAAAACTGTTCTTGTCCTACTGATGGTAGTTGGGCCATGTTCCAGGTTTCACCTTGATCCAGAGACACATGGATTCGCCTTGCATTACCCTACAAAGACAATTACCACATTATTGACCTTCTAGTACTATCCACACTGATGCTCTTGGTATCAAGAGCTGCATAAGATAGCATAAGATACTTATTCTCGTGTTGCATAAGAGAATAAGAAACAGCAAACAAATACCAAAAATGCCACCGAGATTGCAGAGATTCTCTCTCATTGTTTGCATAAAGTTAAAGTTAAAAAAAAATCTATTTCCCCTACCAACTGATTTCCACTACCAAAACTGATTGATTTTGTTTGCTGGTTAAGGGAAGTTCGTCATTTAAAGGGTTACTTTATCACAGCAGCTGTTGCCTCTGTTTATGTCAAGTTTTTCTTAAACACTATTCATTAGTATACCAAGGCATGGTGATTTTTTAAACTAGTCAATTCTTTGTTGTCTTTGTATCTTTATAATACTATGAGAAACATTATTTGAATTTACTCACAGGCCTGATTTGTGGTCTTTTTCGTAAAACTTTAAGTGAACTAATAAGGGTCAGCAAAGGAGACACAGGATCTCCTTTGCTCTCAATTTCAGAAAAAAAAAATTTCGGAAAAAAAAAAAGAACTTATGTAACAGTTCACCTCACTGGGCCAACAGAAGTCCAAAAGGAGAGTTTCTTACCTTTTCTGTCATGACAGAAGCAAAGAGGAAGCGTCCACCCAGACCAAAAGAATAGATTTTTGTTCCTATAGTCTTGAATGTCTTTCCAAGGTCTTTAGTTCGCTTTAGCTCCAATAACCCAAGATCAGCTTCTTGAACAAGAAAGGAACGTGAATTAAGATCGCTCAAATTGGAAAGATATAGATTAGGAAATACACTAAAGAAAAGCTGAGAAGTGCTGAATCTCTTAAGCAGGCCCAAAACAGACCTATTTGTGCTGGTGACGGCACAATATAGTCCTCACTGCCCCTGGCCTCCAAGGCCACTGATTCACACCTGCTGGAAAGGGCACAGGCCGCCCTTCCTCTTCTTCAGCCACTAGTCAGCTGCAACAGCTGTTTAACATTCACTTCTGTAAAAAAAATACCACCAACCTTACTTATTTCTGATTCAGGAGTACCATTTCTGAAAATTTCAGGAAGAGTCATCTAATTGAATTTCATGTTGAATTCATTCTGTTTCAGAAACCCCAATTTGATTGTGGCCTCAGTAGTGAAGAAAAGCCTTTGGTAGGCCAAATCCATTCTATTTTCTTATCTTTATACTTGCTAAAAAAACCACCCTATGGTCTATGCTACTGTGCTTTGACACTTGGTCTTTCTTTGGCATCACACATTTCATCGCTTACTCTGGCTAGAAGCATACACCACAACTGCCTGTGCCAATTCATGACACCATGAAGTCCAAAGTGGAAACAGATAATTCCCTTGCAACTCCTTAAAAAGCAGGGGCTTAATATACCATGACCAGTTTAATACAGACCAGCAGCTTGCTTCTCTCCACTGTACTGTGACCATCACTCTCAAGCAGTTTATTACCAGAAACGTTTTATGAAATAAGACTTCCCATTATTCTTTCCTTTCATCCAAATAAGATGGATAGGGGAATTTCTACAAATATGACATGTTATTGGATAGGTGACAGGAAGAAGTTGCTATATACACACAGATAGAAAGGGCATGTTGAAACAGTTTTATTATTTAAAACGACCACAGATGGTCCATCTTGCTTCCTCTTGAACAAAAGTGCTCTTGAGTGCAAACGATCCATTGCCTACCTTAAATTGATTTATTCCGTTCACTACTTAAGAAGCTGTTAAAGCTTTTGTAGGATTGTGAACTCAATAGAAACTCTCCATCAATCCAATTGTTACACTCAGATCTGCTCTAAGATGCAGCATAATTATTCATCATAATAGGGCTTGGAAATACTTACTACAAGAGCCATTCAGATAGGTGGTGAAGAAGATGGTTGTATCAAAGTCCCTAGAAATAGTCAAGAGGAAAGACACACTGCTTATAGTGCTTGGAGGCAGAAAAGCCACCTAAATGAAACATTCTTGACAATGAGACTTTGTTTCAATGATAAGGCAGAGCCATGACAAAACAGATGAAAAATGACAGGGTTATGACAATGCATACTATATTGGATTTTGTTAACAAAAGTGGGGATTTCTGCTCTCTTTGAAAAAGAAAAAGAAGTTCTACACATCTGCCAATACACAGTTCAAGGAAGTTCTTCACAGGTCAGCAATCATAAGCACAACTCTTTAGGCAAGATGTAGGCAAACAACAAACCTTTTCCTTTTTGGAGAGAAGTACAATGAGAAAGCTCTTGAATTCTTGGACAGAGACCTTTTCTGATAGGACAATTATATAGCTAAAAGTTTAGATACACTGATTGCTAACAAAACGATTAAGAGATTGTACACTGCCAAGAACAACTCAAATATAATGGAAAACATGGGAATGTTCCAACCACCAGGTCAAATGACAGCCACTGCTTCCCCACTCTGGCAACCTCCTCCTGCCTACCACAGAGAGGTTCTCTGCAGACTGCAAAGAACCCAGGAGGGGGCCTTCACTGTGCCAGCTCTGAAGCACAAAGATCTCTTTCCATGCAGAAACATGTGGGGAGGAGGTTGCATTTCAACTTGCATTTCAGGTTCTCAGTGGACTTTGAATGAGCAGAGGCATACAGTACTAGTACTAAGAAGTACTGAGAAGGACCATTTTCCTTCTCTGAAACACAGTAAGAAGCAAGAGTCCAAACCCCTTCCCAAGTCTTTGTCCATGCCAGAAAGCTAAGGGACGGTAAAAAGTTGGTGGCCACTACTAGTAAGCCACACTAAGATGTCAGCTCTACAAAGTTAGAAATGCAGTATGTACAAGATTCATGTGCAAGACGGGCAGTGCAATCCTGCCCCAGATGTAGCGTCAACACTACATCATTAGCATTGACGCGGGGCGCCGAGCAGCATTCCCATGTTGGTGCTAAGGCAATGAGACCATCCCATTGCGCTCATGCTGCGCCTTCCTTGCGTTGGCCAAAGCCGGCCTGCGCAAGGGAGGCGCCATCTTGAAACAGGGCAGGGCAGGGCAAGCACTTTTGGGTAGGCGGGCGGTGGGCTGGCTGGCCTGGGAGGGAGGCCGAATAAGGTCAAATCCTAGAACCATTCAGGAGGCTGCGCAGCCCCAATTCAGGCTACATGATCTCCTCGGATCTGCGCCTGCTGTTTAGCAGCATGAACATGCCCTTGTCGTGGGGACACAGGCCAGCCGCCTCATTCCAGCGCAGTATATGATTGCACCCTCAGTGGAGTATTGATTCAATACTAGGGCTCAGCATTAACTGCAGGATCTTATGGCTGTATTTATAAAGAGATGACTTATACCAGCGATGGGATCTACAAATGACCTGGGGGAACGCTGGGCGGGACTTCTGCGGGGCTTCTGCATGATTGGCTGCCCGTCCACGGCGTTCTGCAGCTGTCCTGGCCTCGGGGGGGGCTGCCCCCGGTTAGCGCGTCCCACCGCTGCTCGCCCAGGCACCCGGCACGACCCTCACCCGTCCTCCGCAGCGAGCAGGAGCCCCCCGAGGCCAGGGCAGCTGCGGATCGCCGTGGACAGGCTGCCAATCACCTGGATGTCCTGCCTAAGTCCTGCCAAGCGTTCCCTCAGGTCATTTGTAGATCCCATCGCTGCCTTATACTGAAATTAGTCCACTGGTTTCTCAGCCCTGTGTTTTCTACTCTGATTGGTAGCAGATTCATTTGGGCAGGCAAAGGTATTCCCTTGCTACTGGAGATGTTGGAGATTGAAACTGAGACCAGAGCAAAGTATGTGTTCTACCACCAAGCTACTGGATCTACTTCCTCAGAGAACCTTGAAACCTTTAAAGCCAAAAATGTGTGAAAACAGCAAGGTAACAGCTATAAACTTGGTCCTTTGTTGTTCCAATAGCGCAAAATGCTAGTGGAGGTTTAGTCTCCCTTATCTGGACAGCTTGGGACAGAAAGGAGTTTGGATTTTGGAATAATTGCATAAATATAATGAGAAATGCTGCCTCTTTCTCTTTTCACTCTTATCCATACAAGTGCCTACTGGCCTCTGACATTTTTCAGCAATGTCTGTACAAGTACACATCACAGAGCAGAGAATAAAACTTACAGCCTATACTTGGGAATGAGCACAAGACCTTCTAGTGTTCACACCACATAAAGTTTAAAAAAAATATTGGACAAAATGTCTGGATTTTGGAATAGTCCAGTTTTTGGATGTCCAGATAAGGGCTAATCACACTGAAGCAGTCACAGCAACTTTCCTTAAAAACAAACTACAAGCATGACCATAAAGAAAAGTTTTCAGACACCTGGTTAAAACTGAGGAAACAACAGTAAACACTTCATCCTAGTTATCTTTGCAAATAGCTGGTTCTACCAGGAGAATATTATACTAAAAACTATCCCTTGTGAATGTTTGTTTTTCAACTGCTCACCATTTTGCCAAGCAAACACCTTTGTGGATATCGTCCCATTTCTCACCAAAGTTTTTGGATACCCAGAGGCTGCCCTGAAATAGAAAGGATTGCTTGTTATTTGATGCATCGCTACCAAATCATGAAATCTGCCATGGTGTTAGAACTACCACAATTCTAACACGATCATGACTTGATTGCACAGAAACTACAATGGTATAAATTATTATCACAAAGGGCCACTCAAGAGCAACCCACCCCCACAATGACTTTATTACCACTACACCAATGAAGACATGAACACACAGGCAGCTCAGGCTCCCCAATCCAAAGTCCTCCTTACCTCAGTGCTGAGGGCCAGCAACAAATCAGAATTCTGAGGATGATAAATTATTTGAGTTGAAGGATGGAAAGGGAGATCTGTCAGGACGAAGTTTTTAGCAAAATCATATGATCTGAAGATTTTTCCAGCTCCATATAGACCAGATCTGTCCCCTGTCAATATCACCTGGATAGAAAAAACACAAGATAAGGTCACTTCTCACTTTGGACATACAAAGCTCAGCCACACTACAAGTCAGCAGAGGCTCATTAAAAACTGGAAGCTAACACTATCTTAACATCTGTGCAGACATCTTTCCAAAGAGCGTAGTTTTAAAGAGGTCACATGTTCCCCCTGCATGCATATACTATGAACAATAGGGTACAAGGGCATATTATCTATCTAGATTGACAAGCCAGACCCAGACTTTTTTCCTTAACACAAATTGCAGTCTACATTTATGCAAAAGCATGTGTTCCTATGGTACGAGCACAAGCTACACTTCGTTAACAAATGAAACTTTTAAGAGAATGCAACATCTTTGCCTACACAGCCCTGATAACAGTATGGGAAGAAAAGCACTGTACTGCACGAAATGTAGTATCCAGCCTTGATGATCCAGGATGAAACCAGTGCTGTTTGTAAATGTTGCAGTAAACTAACAAGAGTAAAATGCACTAGTTTTGTGACATTCACATACTAATACTCAGAAGACTCTGAAATTGCATAGGCACAATAATTATTTTAATCTATAGTCAGCAATGACACCAATTTACAAGTGGGGAAATTGAAACAAGAAGTATGATGTCATGTCTCAAGGTCATATAACAAGTTAATGAAAAATAGGCTGGCTAAACTGGAGTAGAGACGCTATGGCACAACATCATCTAGGCCATGTTGCACCATACGTTACATGACTTGTCAAGCAACCATTAGATGAAGAACTAGGAACAAAGTTCTAATCTAAGCCCCTGGAATATTATTACACAAACCAGGTCTCAACTCTGCCTTTTAATATTAAGATAAATTGCAGACATGCAACTTCTTGTGCCTGATTTTATTTTAAGGCTAACTTCACATTAACAGGTATTTCCTACTTTTCCTGAATTCTCTGGTCCAATAGCCATTCCAAATTCTGTTCTGATGAAAGTGTTGTTAATGAGGTATGTGATATCTGAGAACGTTTTCCCATAATCTTCACTAAAATGCAAAAAAAATAGTAAGGGTAAGTATTTCAATACAGTTTATTCAAAATAGGCAAAGTTGTTACTGGCAGAGTCATAATTTGTGTTTAAGGGCCTTGTAAAGCAACTGAGCATACCGTACTAAATAAATGAGGAGCAGCAGCAACATTTTACTGGCACTATTTTACATCCTGACATAATGAGACATTTGTGTCCAGTAGTTCAGCACTTCCCAACGTGTGGTCATGACTCACTGGTGGGGTCGTGAGCCCAACTCTTGATCCGAGCCCTTCCGCCCACCCTTTGCACCAGTTTGGCTCCAAATAGAAGCCATTCGGGAAGCCCCATTATCTACCAAAGACTCCAGAGGCCCCTCCCAGCTCAACCCACTCTGTCGGTTCAGAATGACCCTCAGAAGCCTCTGTATGCCACTTCCAGTTTTTATAAGCCACTTCCAAATGGATGTGGCTTGCAGAGACTTCTGAGGGCCATTCTGAGGCCTGTAGAGTGGGACACTGAGCCAGGAGAGGCCTCCAACACCACCAGGAGCTTTGCAACCCACCACAGAGGAAGATGGGTCCCCTACCCTCCCTGGCCTGATCTGCCCCATTCCACCACCCTCCACCCTGAAACAACCCACTCCGAACCACCCTCCTAACACACCTCCGCATCCTGGCACAACTTTTTCTGCGCTGTCTGGTAGAAGGCCTGGATGCAGCTTCGGCAGGGGTAGACAGGGGTCCCCATTGGTACTGCTTATTCTCCGGGTACGCAATCATGCCTTAGGCGTGTTTGTGACACCCTCCGCCAGCACAGGGACCACTGCACCAGTGGTTCTTCAGTTTAAGACTGAGCTCCAAGTTGCTAAACTCAAATTACATAAAATGGTGGAACCTGTAAATAACTCTTGTAAATAACCTAATTCTGTCAGTGAAGCTGTATTGTCTCACTTAACCTCCCACCCTTCAGTATAATTGAGGACCAGCCTTCCATATGACTGAAGACCAGGCTCCTGAAATGCTAACCAGACATGGGATTTGAGAAATGGAGTATCTCTAATCCCTCAAAACTTTGCAAAGGGCAAAGTCTTTGGCAAGCTAGGAACTGATGGCAGCTTAGATGCGACCAGGCAGGTTAGCAACAGGTATCTTAAGGTTTCTGGACAAGGACTCCCTTGAAGGTTTTGTTCTCCAGTGATGTGGACTATTCCCTGCGGTGACTTCTATCTACACATCCAACTTGCTCCCATACGGCAAAGGGGCTGCAGAAGCTATCTAAGAAGTCAGGCCTTTAGCTTAGAGAAATAGAGTTTAAAATGCTTTGCAAAGCGAAAGAGGAATATGTGCCTCTTCTAGATTGAGAACAAAAGAGTCATAGTAAATTTGCTCCATAGCAATACAGCATGTACAGGAGATACAACTTTATTTCCAAGTCATATCTGTTGGGCTTGCCCTATTTCAAGTTTATTTCACCTATACTCTTGGGGCCCAATCTGATCCAACTTTCCAGGGCCTATGTAAGCTGCAACACAGCCCCAAGGTAAGTGAACAAATGTTCCCTTTCCTCCATGACTGCACTCCCACCGCAGGATGCAGCGCATGTGCCATTGCTACATCATCACTTTAAAGCTGGATAAGATTGGGCCCTTGAAAGGCAAATTGTCCACAGTATGTTCTCCCTTATAAACCAGCAACTGTCTATCAGATGCAGGATTCCTGTTTCGAATCCTGAAGAAGGGACCAAGCTTATTCCCACCAACTGTCCACACAGGAAGCAAAGACTGAAGAGTGCCTGTACTGGTCAGCTGAAACTTGACAGAAGCATGAGGAAAGACAAGCATGTCACTGGTGTTCATTCATGCTCTGGCAGGAGCAACACTTTACTAGAGGGAATTGCTTGCCAAACTTGCTAATCCTTAGTGCAACCAATTTTCTTTTGCAGTAAGAAAGGGAAAGATCATCCCCCAAAACAAAGATTCTAGACACTGGAGTATTTTTGCTTCCTTCTAGCAAGGAACTGAACCCCAAAAGGCAAGTGAAAGACTGTGGCGGTGACTCCCTCCTCACCAGGAATATGATGAAAAACAAGAAAGGGTGGCAAGCTCCTCAAGGACTCCCAAGCGTTTGTTGCCTGTAGTGGTGAGTCAGAACCTCCTTCCCCTGAGGAAAGCTGCATGCTCCACAATGGGACTACTTGAATCTCCGCCAGCTATTTTGCTGGTGGAGACTCGAGCAGTCCTGTGTCAGGCTGCCCAGCCCAACACAGGGGTTGAGGATCCGGCAGTGGAAGCCACTGCTGGGGCCCGCCCAGCTCAGTCGGATCCACTCCTCCCCCCAGTTCTGCCTCCTCCCTGACCTGATGGGCCTTACTGCTGACCAGTGCTTCTGGAGCGCCATCCTTCCATACCATCTGCTCTGGGGCAGAGCATCAACTAGTGCGGCCCCAGCACTGCAGTACCTACTCCTCAGTGCCATAAACATTCTTTATGGCACATTTACGACACCCAGAGTTGGGCCCTTAGGCTGTAAGGAAGCAAACACCTCTAGCTATACCTAAGCAACCTTGCGCCCAAATCCTCACATACATTGCACCCCACATTGCGCCCAAATCCTCAAATACTTTCTCACCTTCGGTAGAGTTTAGACTGCCCAAAACTTACAATGACCAGAGGTATCTGAAATGTGGTCAACACAAGAATAACCTGGAGAGAAAAAAGCCAGTTAGCTTCAACAGTGCGAAAGAACAGCTAATACTTAGATTAAAGCCAAATTACTATTCTGCCTCTAAAAGGGACAATTTGCACATTCATATTCAGTGGATGGTATTTGGAATAGTCAATTTAAATTGACTTTTTTGTGTTCTTTGCATGCTGGACTAATCTTACTAGCATTTCAACAAAGGTGACACACTATAGAAAATCTTCCAGAAATTAATCTGAACCAGAATATGATTTACAAAACAGACTTGAGTTGAAATATGAACAAGATCAGTTTCAACATCCCACACTTAAGGATTTTTTTTGTGTTTAATTCCAAAAATTTTGTTCTATGTTTATAAAGCTCCTTACAACATTTGATAACTTTTTGAAAAAATTATCTCTCAGTGCATTGCTACTACATTCAAAGAACTACTCCTAATGCTTCAACACCCTGCCCTAATGTGACAGTGTGATTTTGATTTCCTCAAGAGAAAGTAATTTGATAATTCTTGGATCCAGGTTTCTGTGTGAATCTCTAATCTCTGCCTAGAAACAAAATATTCTATAACCCAAACTGTTCCACAAAACCTCTTTCCCTCATCAATGTGGTAAATTAAGACATGAGTTTTAGTTGGCACAATACGATTCAAGATGTATTTTGTTCCACTAATCTTAATCTTTTGCTAAGAAACAGAGACTAGACACAGGATCTGTATTCATGCATTTCTGGATTCTTCTCTCTGATCTTCAGACATGCACCAGACATATATATTCCAGACGCTTTATATTCTGACAGCACCTATATTGTTTGTTTCACAAATCATTAATTCAATATGGTGTGCTGAATCCTAGGGGATCCCAAAATAGTTTATAGTTATAATAGGAACTGGCAACTGGAGTGTCTGGAGACAGAATCTGGCATAGTGAAGGCCGCCAGCTGGTCTGAGCCAGGATCACTAACATCATCATCAGGTGACAAAAGGGGTTAGTGCCAAAAGTGAGAGGGCAGAACTTTCTAGCTGACTCTGTCATGGCTGGGCTAAGGAACGGTTATGCATGAATGAGAAAAAAATGAACAGTGTGTGGTTGCTGAGAATCCATGCATATATTCTCCCTCCACTACTTCCTTTGTATCAAGCAGCGATGAGTGAACGAAACAGTGTTATGTTCCCACTTAGTTCCTCTTTCCCCGCCAATCCACAATTAACCCTTCTCTGTCCAGCTGATGTGAAGGTAGCTGGAAAGTTAAACCCTCACACCTGGTTTGTCACCAGGACAGCAACCTTCACTGCCACATAAATGGCAGTAGGAGTAGCAGCAACCCATGCTATTTTCCACCCCATCCAGCTGGATTTGAGGGTGTGCTCTTCCTTTCTGGGATAGAGGAGTGAGTTGGGGATGGCACATCTTTCCAGTATTCAGGACAATGGTGTCCAATCTAGTAACTAACCTAAAGTTACTCAGTCTGAGCAAGAGAGACATGGAGTGTGCTAGGGGAAGAATATAATCCTATCATTTGCAGGACTTATGATTTTAATCAAAGAAAGAAATGCACCTAGTACTGCTAGAGGTTGAATCTTCCTGCCCATTGTGGTGCATACGCAACATTCTCTGATACAAATCTATATATATAAAAGAGAACGTTATGTATGTGTGTGTGTTTGTGTGTATGTTCCGCATAGGCTCTGGAACTCCTGGAGCGATGTGCACCAAACTTGGTACACATATGACTTAGGATCTGGGAACAAATACTGCGCAGGTAAGACCCCCCCCCCAGCACCCCCAGGGGTGGGGGTGCGAAGGGGGTGCCACATAAAAACGATCGAAAACAGCCAATATCAGCGTCGAATCCATAGTTTCCGGGGTCGCCGAGACGAACGGTGACACTCCTGATGTTGTTTGAGTCCAGGTTTGGCCTCCATCGGCATGGGGGGTGAGAAGGGGTGCGAAATAAAATGTCCAAAATGACCGACAGTGTCAAATCCACAGTTTTCGGGGTCGCTAAGCTGACTGGTGACAGTCCCGATGACAATTGTTACCCGGGCAACAAAAAGCTAGTCTCTCTCTCTATATATAAAAGAGAACGTGCATGCGTGCATTCCGCATAGGCTCTAGAACACCTGGAGTGATGTGCACCAAACTACTGCAGGGGTAAGACCCCCCCCCAGCACCCCCAGGGGTGGGGGTGCAAAGGGGGTGCCAAGTAAAAATGATCAAAAACAGCCGATATTGGTGTCGAATCCATAGTTTTCGGGGTTGCCAAGATGAGCGGTGATGCTCCCAATGCCATTTGAGTCCGAGTTCAGCCGCCATCAGCATGGGAGGCAAGAAGAGGGGGCAAAACAAAATGTCCACCATGACCTGCTGGAACGCCTGGAGCGATTTACACCAAACTTGGTACACATATGCCTTGAGGTCTGGCAACAAATACTGTGGGGGTGCGAAGGGAGTGCCACATAAAAATGATCGAAAACAGCCGATATCGGTGTCGAACCCATAGTTTCCGGGGTCGCCAAGATGAGCGGTGACGCTCCCGATGCCGATTGAGTCCACTTTCCACATCAGCATGGGGGGTGAGAAAGGGTGACAAGTGTGTATGTTCCAGCATAACTCTGGAATGCCTGGCGCGATTGACACTAAACTTGGTACACATATGCCTTACAATCTGGAAAGAAATACTGCGGGGGTAAGACACCCCAGGCACCCCTAGGGGTGTGGGTGGGAAGGGGGTGCCATGTAAAAATACTTGAAAACGGCCGATATTGGTATTGAATCCATAGTTTTTGGGGTCGCTGAGATGAATGGTGATGCTCCCGATGCTGTTTAAGTCCGAGTTTGGCCCCCATCAGCATGGGGGGGGTAAGAAGGGGTGCAAGATACAGTGCTTGGAAATAGAAGATCTGCAGCACGCTGATGGTGGCGTACCCATTTGATTTCAGATTTCACAACTCATCCCACTTCTAGAAATACTGTGGGGGTAAGACACCCCTAGTACCCCTAGGGGTGGGGGTGAGAAGGAGGTGACCTGTATAACTACCAATATTAGTGCCGAGTCCATAGTTTTCGTGGTCGCTGAGATGAATAGTGACAGTCCCGATGCCGTTTAAGTCCATGTTCAGCCCTCATCAGCATGGGGGGCGAGAAGGGGTGAAAAATAAAATGTCCAAAATGAAACTAAAAATGTTGTTTATAATCAAGTTCTGAGTTAAATTAATATTATAGTGAATTTGTAAAAGATTTTACTTTACAATTTTTATACTGTACTTATACTTTTAATTTCCTGTACATAAAATTACTTCGATTTTACACTATAGATAGAATTCATTCCTTTTCCTGTCTAATAGAAGCTTGGGATAAATAAATACCTGGGCAACGCCGGGTAAGGACAAGCTAGTATCAAATAAAAACCGTTGTCTGTAAATTCTGCCTTACCCCCTGGGAAGATATGGTTAAGACCACACCATATATTTTTTTAAAGACAGGAATAAGAATGTGCATGTTGCACCTGTATCTGAAATAAAGCATATTTGGCACATGACACATTCTAAAGCAACTTTTATGGGTTTTTCCCCAGGGTCTCTATTCTCAAGAATATGACAATACAGTATTGCAATATTGACATTCCAGTCCTTCATAGTTCCCTAAACCAATTTACCTGCTGGGGTTGGAAAAGCAACACCAGAGTCTTGGAGGCCTCTAATAAGAAACATCAATACCTATAGCAATTTTTTAGCATTTGCAAACTGTGCCTGAATGTAGTTCAGTGTTGCCCTGACTTTGGCTATATAGGTATCTTTGGAGAAATTTGGTTACAGAGGAACAGTCAGTTTTCCTGTGCAGGATGTGAAGAAAAAGTGGTGTATAATTTCTCCCCTGCAACAAAACCTCAGCACTGAGGCAATCTTCACCTCAACTCCAGATGGGCAGCTAGCCATATCTAACCAAACCCAAAATGAGTCACCTAATATACAACACCTCCTTGGGCTGTGAGTAGGACAGAAACAGCTTGAAAGAGAACCTGAATGGCTTGCAACACAATCTGAAGAGATTGTAAGAGAATCACTCATTATTCCATCAGGCAAGATTACTGCAAGAAGGTAATTGAAAATGTCCACACATCAAAGCCATGCCCAAATGGAATTATTTTTTCACATACTATACTTTTGAAACATTTACTTTAAAATCTCTTCACTCCATTTGTATTACTTACCCCAGTACTGTCTCCAATCCACGAGAGGGATACTGAACCACTCAGATCACTGAAGACACACTGCAAAATGATTACAAATATTATTCAGTTTTCTGCTCTTCATGCCAGAAAAACAAATAAACCCCTGCCTTTCATCTGAAGAATGGTGGCAGGTGGTTTCTGGACACAATATCCTTTAGAACCACATTGCCTCCTATGCACCCTGCTCAAGTCAAGCAACGATAGCTACTGAGCCTAGGTGAACAGATCATATAACTCATGAAGAGTCATACCAGCATATCTATTCTGTACATATCATGGGTTAGATTTCATTTCCCCTGAAGGGTTTCTGAATGCGTCTCCGATAAAAGAAAGCTTTCCTAAGTGAAACTTTCCTAGAACAGTGAATGAGTTTGCCATTTAATACATTATTTCATGTGTTGACTCCTCCCACAGCCCTTTGTACATTAAGGTACAGGTCAGAACACTTAGTAGGAGCATGGACATGCAAGTGTTACTGGTAGTTTGCAAACATCACTGGCTTCACAAGCCTCCATAAACTTTCTCAGATCATTCTATTCAAGACTTAGAAACCTATGACAAATAAGAGATTACTATCAGCTACTAGTTAAGCTTTAGCAAAGATCTTTAAGTGATTTTTGACCATAATCTGAACTGGCTCATTTTCCTAGAGTTAAAACAAACTGCACACTTGCTCCATACAGCTACTATTCATTCAATCAATCAATCACTAGTATTTATATACCACTTTTCAACACAAAGTGGTTTACAGGCAAATAATAACATTAAAGGTAAATGGCTCCCTGTCCCAAAAGGGCTCACAATCTAAAAAATCTATTAAGAGCTTAATTCTTCTTTTAATATGCTCCTAGTGTGATGATCTATTCTTATTTTAAAAAATGCCCAGAGTTACTAATGGAAGCTCTTGTTTTGGGGTTAACAGTAGCTTCAGGGTGCCTTTAAAAAGAACTGCAGTGCAGCATGAAAGGGTTAAATACATCACCCATGTGCTGTAGTCCAGATCAACTGCATGCTTCCTTCCCTTCTGTCCCCACTATTAAAAAACCCACATTTAATAAAATGTGCTATTTGGCCCTGAGACTCCAACTATGTGTTATCCTGAGTTTTGAGATCCTTTCCTCCAGGGTTTGTTTTAAACCCAAAAACAACATGGGTTGGCTGAGACTCTGAGCAGATAAGAAGTGTGCTGAAAGGCTGCTATTTTTTTTTCCTTTCAGTTCAAAATCTGCTTTTCAGCTCTGGGAAGAAACACATGGGGGTATGTGTCATGTTCAATCCCCCCCCCACCATGAATAACAGCTTGGGGGAGGCAATTTTGAGATGGAAGGAAGGACTTCCTTTATATAGCAGAACCTTCTAGTGAGTGCCTCACAAGCAGCGAGTGCTGTCTGTGACAAAGTGCCTGGTAAACAAGCGAGTCACGCATCTGCACGACTTAAGCAGCAGGGCGAGGAATCCAGGGCCCCAGACTCTGCCCTTTCTCCGACAAGCAGGGCAGCTCATTCCTAAATAAACACAGAGATGGAGCCAGACAGCCAGCAGGTGAGTGGGGGCTATCCAGTGTTTTGCATAGAGTGCCACATGTATGACTATATGCCTCTGGGGCATAAGTCGTGGGTGTGTTCTCAGTGCAAGGAGCTCCAGGGACTCAGGGAACACATCTGCTCCCTAGAGGCCTTGGTTGCGGACCTGGAGAAGCAGAGGCAGGCAGTGAGGGTCCACGGTGAGACATCCGGGGACTTGCAGGCTTTGTCCAACCCTCAGATGGGCAGCTCCTCAGCTGCTGGGGGAAGGAGTCTCAGGGCTGGAGGACGTCAGCCTGGAACAGAGGGAATCAATCCCCCAGGGGGGACCCCTTCTTCCAGTGACAAGCCCGCATCCAGTTGCACTAAGGATGCTCCTCGGCGGGAGGGGGGGGGTCGTGGTCTCCTTGTAGTGGGCGATTCTACAGTGAGGAATATAGAGAGGGGGGTCTATGATGGATGTGACGACCGCATGGTGACTTGCCTGCCTGGTGCGAAGGTTGTGGACATCACGTCTCATCTAGATAGGCTGGTAAGGAGTGCTGGGGAGGAGGTAGCGGTCGTGGTGCATGTTGGCACCAACGACGTGGGGAAATGTAGCCGGGAGGTCCTGGAAGCCAAATTTAGGTTGCTAGGCAGGGCGCTGAAGGCCAGGACCCCCCAAGGTAGCGTTCTCAGAGGTGCTACCCATTCCACGTGCAGGGCCAGCTAGGCAGGCAGAACTCAGGGGGTCTCAATGTGTGGATGAGACGGGTGTCAGGAGGAAGGGTTTAGATTCGTTAGGCACTGGGGGACGTTCTGGGACAAGCCAGGCCTGTACAAGAGGGACGGACTTCACTTGAACCAGGATGGAACCAGGCTGCTGGCGCTTAGCATTAAAAAGATGGCAGAGCAGCTTTTAAACTGACCCCTGGGGGAAAGCCGACAGGAGCCGAGTGGCGTCCAGTTCAGAACTCCTCATCCCTATGGGAAGAGGAGGGTGGAGGAGTATCACAGAGTAATGGAGTAGGAAATAGAACTTCAAATGTGAGTGTAAGTGACAGTTTGTCCAATAGAAAGAAAGGTGGGGAAAAGGGATCAAAAAAGAGTCCCTCATTAGGGATCCCCGTATATAGGTGTTATTATGCAAATGCCCAAAGTCTCCAAGCAAAGATGGGGGAACTGGAATGTTTGGTGGCTAGGGAAAACATTGATATAGTAGGCATAACGGAAACCTGGTGGAATGCAGAGAACCAGTGGGATACTGCAACCCCAGGCTATAAACTCTATAGGAGGGACAGGGAAGGGCGTGATGGCGGTGGGGTGGCCATCTATACCAAAGAAGGGATAGAATCCAGCAGAGTAGAAACTGAAGGTGGGCCGGACTCCACCATAGAGTCACTGTGGGTTAAACTACCAGGCCATAAGAGCGATGTAATAGTGGAGGTATGCTATCTTCCTCTGGATCAAAAAATTGAAGGTGACCTTGAAATGACGAAACAAATCAGGGCGGTGATCAAGAGAGACAGGATTGTAATCATGGGGGACTTCAATTATCCTCATATTGACTGGGTCAACTGCTGCTCTGGTCAAGAAAGAGAGACCGGATTCCTTGATGTGCTGAATGACTGTGCTTAGAGCAGCTAGTCATGAAGCCCACCAGAGGACAGGTGACTCTGGATTTAATATTGGTAAACTAGGTACTCGGGACCTAGTTAGGGATGTAAGCGTTACTGAGCCATTGGGGAACAGTGACCATGCTGCAATTGGTTTTGCCATGCATGTCCAGGAAAGAGTGCAGAGCAAATCTGACACAAGAACCCTTGACTTTCGAAGGGCAGATTTCCCTCAGATGAGGAGGCTAGTTAGGAAGAAATTGAAAGGGAAGGTAAAAAGAGTCAAGTCTCTCCAGGCTGCGTGGAGGCTGTTTAAAATAACAGTAGTAGAGGCCCAGCAGAAGTGTATACCGCAAAGAAAGGAGGGTTCGACAAGGTCCAGGAGGATGCCTGCATGGCTGACGAACAAAGTTAGAGAAGCTGTAAAGAGCAAGGAAGCTTCTTTCCGTAAATGGAAGTCTTGCCCCAGTGAGGAGAATAAAAAACAACATAAACTCTGGCAAAAGACAAGTAAGAAGGTGATACAAGAGGCCAAGAAAGAGTTTGAGGAACGCATGGCTAGCAACATAAAGGGGAATAATAAAAGCTTCTTCAAATATGTTAGAAGCAAGAAACCTGCCAGAGAGGCGGTCGGCCTGCTGGGTGGTGAGGGAAGGAAAGAGGAGATAAAAGGGGACTTGGAGATGGCAGAGAAACTAAATGAATTCTTTGCATCCGTCTTCACAGCAGAAGAACTTGGGCAGATACCGCAGCCCGAACAGCCCTTCCTAACTAAGGAATTAAAGCAGATAATGGTTAATAAAGATGTTTTAGATCAAATTGATAAATTACATATAAATAAGTCACCAGGCCCAGATGGTATACACCCAAGAGTTATTAAGGAACTAAAGAACAAAGTTGCTGACCTCTTAACTAGAGTATGCAACTTGTCCCTTCAAACAGCCACGGTGCCAGAGGATTGGAGGATAGCCAATGTCACGCCAATCTTTTAAAAAGGGAGAAGGGGGGGACCCTGGAAACTACAGGCCAGTCAGCCTAACATCTGTTCCGGGTAAGATGGTGGAAAGCCTCATCAAAGATAAAATCCTAAAACACGTAGAGGAACAAGTGTTGCTGAAGGAAAGTCAGCATGGCTTCTGTAAGGGTAAGTCTTGCCTCACGAACCTTTTGGAATTCTTTGAAAAGGTCAACAGGCAAGTGGATGTGGATGAACCTGTGGATATCATATACCTGGATTTTCAGAAGGCATTTGACACAGTCCCCCACCAAAGGTTGCTGAAGAAACTTCACAGTCAGGGAGTAAGAGGGCAGGTCCTCTTATGGATTCAGAATTGGTTGAGGGCCAGGAAACAGAGTGGGGGTCAATGGACAATTTTCACAATGGAGAGAGGTGAAAAGCGGAGTGCCCCAGGGATCTGTCTTGGGGTCGGTGCTTTTCAACTTGTTCATAAATGACCTGGAGACAGGGATAAGCAGCGAGGTGGCCAAGTTTGCGGATGACACAAAACTTTTCCGGGTGGTGAAGACCAGAGGGGATTGTGAAGAGCTCCAGAAGGATATCTCCAAGTTGGGGGAATGGGCAGCAAAATGGCAGATGTGTTTCAACGTAAAGTGATGCACATTGGGGCAAAAAACTAAAACTTCACCTATAGGCTAATGGGTTCTGAGCTGTCTGTGACAGCTCAAGAGAGAGATCTTGGGGTGCTGGTGGACAATTCAATGAAGGTATCGACCCAGTGTGCGGCAGCAGTTAAGAGGGCCAATTCCATGCTTGGGGTAATTAAAAAAGGGGTTGAGAATAAAACAGCCAATATTATCATGCCATTGTACAAATCAATGGTAAGGCCACATCTGGAATATTGCATACAGTTCTGGTCGCCGCACCTCAAAAAGGACATAGTGGAGCTGGAAAAGGTGCAGAAGAGAGCGACAAAAATGATTATGGGGCTGGGGCACCTCCCTTATGAACTACTGTATCATGCTTCTAGCACTGCGGCAAATTAGAAAACAGAGGGATGAACTAAGAGACAAGTCCAATATAACCCTCCACTCTCTCAGAAAGATGCAGATTTGCCAACACACCAGGTGTAGGTATTGCTATGAGCAGTTATCCTAGGCTTGACTCTCAATATATCTGTGCAGAAATAGAAAGAATGCCACCACCCTAAAAGAGTGGTAGAACTGTTCTGCTTGTAGGACATTTATTACCTGGGGAGCAAAACAAGGCAACAGTGTTTCAATCTCAACAATCCAGCTGTAACTGTCAGCTGCACTAGGAGATAGGATGACAACTACAACATAGACCGTACCTCATTTTAAAGAAATGCTTTCTTTTGGGCCATATGTTTGACTTTTAAATCCCAAAACCTAAAAGCCATAGCTCCAGGTCATGGCTGATCATTTGCCACAATTATTGTTACTCTACATAGTAATATTCATGCCAGAAAAGTACAATATGAAGCTACGCTGCTCACAAGCCTCTTGAGAAGTAAAGTTTCAGGGAGACCTCTCAAACTGGTATGAGCCTTCACATGTCCATGTACATGCCCCCTTATCACAAGCAGAATCTCCTTGGCGACACAGTGTAAAATCCATTCTTTCCAGATACAAAAGGGAAGTACTGCATTCACATAATGCTTCATTAGACATGCTTTTATCTATTTTTATTTTTACATGTTGATGTGGTGGTTATGAACACACCCATCGCCAAGGGAGAAACTTTAGGAAAAGTGGAACAAATGCAAAACTTAATTTCACATCAATTCTAAACTTATTTTAGAATTATGAAATATTGAAATATAACAGAATATAAAAATTCTACCAGTTAGGGCAGTGTTGTTCAAACTGTGGGTTGGGACCCACTTGGTGGGTCGCAACCTGATGCCCAGGTGGGTCGTGGAAGGCAGGGAGCAGCCATCTTGGAAACTGCAGACTTTACTCTTGTTATATTCCCTTTGTGAGTATTAATGGTTTGAATTTTCAAGTGAGGGGTTTTTTAATTTTGTTTTTAGTTCAGTGCTTTTACATCATATTTTGTCCTCTTGCTTTCTGTCAGAGATATTTCAAGGTTGTACAATTGCTGCAGTCCAAGAATGCTACTTTGCATTTCACGAGTGTCATTTTATTATGTTACAATTGCAGCACTTCCTGCTTGATGATGTCACTTCCTGCCACAACATCACTTCCAGGTTAATGACATCACTTCTGGTGGGTCCCGATACAAGTGCCATTCTAAAAAGGGGGTCCCAGTCTAAAAAGTTTGAATACCACTGTGTCAGTGTGTTTATGAAACGTTAAACTTTTGTTATTATAACTTCAAGCATACCTAGTATTAGACATGGAGATGCAAACTGCGCAAGGCATCCACATATGTCTTAATTTTTGCTCACTGGAAAAAAACTTGAAATAGTTATTTAAGGAAAAAGTAAGCCATATCAGGTTGGAAAGTAGGACTCAGTGAGACACTGATCATTAGGTGCTAAGGGGGTTAAATTACCCTTCTTGGCTATGGAGACATGGCTGTAATTAGTAACTAGCCAGACGAAGGGCAAGGTTGCTAACAACTCGTTGTTTACAGTCTGCTCCTTCAGTAGGCAAGTAAGGGGCAATGCCAGTCTCCTTACTGAAATATTCGAAACTCTGTCTGGTGTGGAGATATGTTTAGCTAAGAAATGCAAATACTGTCAGAGTTAAAATTAAGGAACAGAAGCAGACAAATTAAGATAATGTTTTTTAGAGAACCTAGGAAAAAAAGAGAATAATGCGGATGAGGCAGATAAATTTGTTGAAATATGTTTATAGGGAAAAAAAGTTTCTAATCCGTATGGCTGTAAAGATATGCGAAACCATGTGGAAAATGCCTGGTAAAATCTCAGAGACATCCATGTAAAGGCCTCGACTAGACAGAGGAGTGCCTCACAGATAGGTGAGTGAGGGCACAATCCTAACCAACTTTCCAGCACCGAGGTAAAGGCAATGAAGCTCTGAGGGAAGAGAACAAACATTCCCTTATCTTGAGGAGGCCTCCATGATTGCCCCCCAACTGCAGGATGCAGTATGTGCCCCATTGGCACAGCTATGTCAATGTTGAAAAGTTGGTTAGGATTGTGCCCAGAGAGATTTAGGCAGCACCCAGGTCCTCTTCTAAGCCTAGGTGAAAAGAAGCCTACTTGACCTGACCCTGATGGAAGGCCATCAGTAGACCCAGTCCACACCACTAGCTTTGGAAGAGAAAGGAAGCCTGATAACTGCCCCTGGACAGTGTGTATATGATCCTTTCAAATAGCTGAGATAACTGGATGCTTTCCTAGTTGCCACTTCAAATATTTCAAAACTGGATGCACTTCAAATTTTACATGTCCCGATCTTTTATACTTGGCAAGAGCTATATGTTTTGTACTCAGTGTATTATGATACTCCTTTATACCAAGTTGGTCTAACTAGCTCACTATTTTGTAAATTAATTGGCAATAACTTTCCAGAATTTCAAATTGGGGTCTTTCTGAACCATACTAGGAGATGCCAGAGATTGAACCTTCCACATGCAAAGCCTGCATTCATGATCTATAGCCCCTTTCATGCTAGTTATCCTGTACTAGTTATATTGGTTATCCAGATCAGAGAACAATGCACAAAGTAAGAACCAATCTTAAGATCAAGGGACTGGGGCTTCATTCGGTACTCCTTGAAGTACTCCTTGATGCTCCTTGGCAATTCCCATAAGTAGTAGCAAGAAGGTTAGACACAATAAACAAAAATGGAAAGATGGTTCATTTGCATAAATTAGATTTTTATCGCAATCCTATCCGAGTGACCATAGTGCAGAGATTTGAGGACAGAATACACAGGCAAACCTGGTCACATCCTTCTAGAAAGTCTGCCTTTTAGCAACATTCAAAGTTTAAAATTAATTGCTAAAAGGGAGGCTACAATGAAGACAAGACGTACAGTATTTTCAAAAGACAAAACAGATGTCCATGCCAGCAATGTCAGGGGGTGCAAATGGCCTGCAGATAGAAAGCAGAAGGGGAAAAGAAGGAAAATTATGTTTGAGGGAATAATCTCTTACCCAAAAGATGTTGGTTTCCTGCTGAAACACTGATCTAAGAGGGAGAAACAAAAGCTACGTCCAATACAGGCACACATGCATATTTGCCAAGTGAAGATAACACTTAAACACACTCTGTATGGACTCGTCAACCGTTTGTGCCATAATAAATACTGGTCCTTAAAGCATGACAAGATTTCTTTTTGCCGTAACAGACACAGCTATCCCTCTGTATTATGTTCACCTGTTTCAATGGAACATATCTGAACCATGGAATTCAGAGGTATGTAGTTGTGATAATTGTAACCTGCCTGAAAAAGTTGCTTCCGCTTTATTATTATTATTATTATTATTATTATTATTATTATTATTATTATTATT